>JAHRHZ010000029.1:6160560-6187062 GCA_024137785.1 Ginglymostoma cirratum
CTTGTTATCTCAGATTCTCCCGCATCTGCAGTTCCTACTGTCTCTGAAACAATCTCTTTACATGTTCATTCCCCATCAGGATGGGCTCATGGTTCTCCTTTTCTTCCTGGAAAAAATGTCTGAACCGTCCCCATCCACCGCCACCATCCTCCACCTGGCTGAGCTCATCCTCACTTTGAACTTCTCCTTTAACTCTTCTTACTTTTTTCAGACGAATGGAGTGGCCATGGCTACCTGCATGGGCCTCAGTTATGCCTTTCTTTTGGGATACATAGAACAGGCCTTCTTTTTAATTCATTCATGAGATCTGGGCATAGCTGGCTAGGCCATCATTTGTTGCCCAACCCTAATTGGCCAGAAAGCAGTTAAATGTCAACCATATAGCTGTGGGTGTGGAGTCTTATGTAGACCAGACCAGGGAAGGCAGCAGATTTCCTTCCCTGAAGGACATAGTGAACCAGATGGGTTTTTCCGACAATCAACAATGATTTCATAATCATCAATAGATTCTTAATTTTAGGTGATTTTTATTTAATTCAAATTCCACAGTCTGCCATGGCAGGATTTGAGCCCAGGTTCCCAGAACATGAGCGGAGTTTTTGGATTAATAGTCTAGTGATAATACCAATATGCCATTGCCTCCCCATCTTGTTCCAATTCTACTCAGGTCCTCCTCACAACTCTTTCTCCAGTATATTAATGACATCATTGGTGCTCTTCCCCCTGTCATCCAGAAGTGGAAAAGTTCATCAGTTTCTCTTACAAATTCTACCCTGTTCTCACTTCCACCTGGTCCACCTCTGACTCCTCCATTTGCTTCCTTGACCTCTCTGTTTCCATTTCTGAGGATACGCAGGCCACCACTATCCACTACAAAACCACTGAATCCCACGGATACCTGGACTATACGTCTTCACGCCCTGCTTCCTGTAAAGACTCCACTCCATTCTCCTAGTTTCTCCATCTTCATGGCATCTGTTCCAACGATGCCAGCTTCCAAAAGGGGCCCCTGAAATGTTCTCCTTTTTCCTCAACCTAGGATTTCCCAACACCATGGTTGACAGGACCCTCAGCCATGTCCAAACCATCTCCTGTACATCTGCCCTCACACCTTCTGTTCCCTCCTACAACACCAGTAGAGTTTCCCTGGTCCTTAGTTACCACCCCACAAGCATCCACATCCAAAGGATCATGTTCCATTTCCACCACCTCCAGCAGGATGCCACCATTAGTAACATATTCCCCTCTCCTCCCTTGTCAGTCTTCTGCAAGGACTGTTCCCTCCAGGAGACCTTGGTCCACTCTTCCTCTGCTCCCAGCATCACCCCATGGCATCTTTCTGTGCAGTCACCTAAGATGTTACACCTGCCCATTTACTTTCTCCCACCTCACTATCCCAGGCCCCAACGCACCTTCCTGGTGAAACAGCAATTTTCCTGCACTTCATTCAATCTAGTCTCCTATATTCAACCTGGTGTCCTCTACACTGGAGAAATGAGACACAAACTGGGCAACTGCTTTGCAGAGCCACCTACATTCTGTCCTCCAAAATGGCCCTGAGCTTCCAGTTGCCTGCCACTTCAACACAGTACCATGCTCCCTGGCCAACTTTTCTGCTTGGGGTTTGCTGCAATGCTCCAGCAAAGCTCAGTGCAAGATGAAAGAACAGCATTTGATTTTCCACTTGGGTTCGTTGCAGTCTTCGGGACTCGATATTGAGTTCAATCGTTTTAGTGCCTGAGTGCACACTTCGATGTTTTCCCCCAAATCCCCACACACCAGGTCTTGGCATCGCATGGGTTACTATTATAACCAATCCATTGTCAGCTACTAATGGTCTACATTATCAGTTTTTCTTTCTCCCATGTGACCATTTCCCATCACTTTGCGCAACTGCTGTTTTCTCTCTGGACTCCATCTCAATCTATTGTTTACTCTTCCCCCCCACCCCATCTTCAGCCACAATCAGTTCTGAAGTGTTAACTCTGCTCTCTTTCTACAGATGCTGCTAGACCTGCTGATTTTCTCCAGCAATTTACTGTTTTTGTTTAAAATTTCCAGCATCTGCAGGGTTTGTTTTTAAATGTTAGTTTGTTGCTTACTGGCCACTTCATGGAAACAGTAGTGACTTAATAGCGAGATTCTGAACTCACTGTTTAAACCTTAAGAGGAATTTTTTAAAAAAGTTTGGATTTTTTTCTTTATGTCAAGATTCTGAATTTTTTCCCTGTCATCATATTTCCCCAGTTTTCTCATAATTGCCTGTTTTGCTCAAGGAAGCAGAAAATTCTGCCCATTGTTTCTGACATTTGAGGAAACATGATAATCAATTCCTTGAAATCACTGATATGTGGAGCAGCATTTCAGCACTACAATTGAGTTGATGACTGTGGAATAGAAAATCCATAAAGATTGACAACGCTTGCAGTTTCATGTCTTAACTGGAAATGTGTTTGGGTGGACACTGGATCAGGAACAACTATAATGCCCCTCTGCCAGCTCTTGCTATCTAGGTTCCAAAATGGTAATTGGCAGCTTGAGAGATGCTGGCCATGGTCGAACCAAATCCCAGTAGAGAGAGTGAGTCAGTCAGCCAGAATCTTTGGGAGAGTCCGGAAAAAATGGAAGGGGGAATTTTGCAATCCATGAGTGTGACCATTCAGGGGCAAAGGTCAAGAATTTTGAACACTGTCTTCGAAAAATTTGCTGAAGCTAGGTTCATTGAAAATTTCAGGACAGAGATTATAGATATTTCCTCAGGCAAGGTTTATTAAGGGTCTTGGAACCAAGTTAGCCATCTTGGAGCTTTAATACAACTGATTGAACAGTCTGTGGGTGCAGAACTTTTTAACAGTGACAGTTCAGCTCACCAGATTGTATGCACAAACCTATTGCATAAAAGAACAGGGCTGCAGTGCACTCATAGCTACTTTTGACTTTATTTTATCTGTGCAAAACTCATGCTCCAAGTTTTCAAAAAGTAAACTTACTTTGAAGCTACAGGCATAAACAGATGCTTTTTGGGTGGTTCAGTGCATGTGTTTTATTTAATAAATGATAATTACTGAGAATGTGTTAATTGACAGCATATCTCCTTTTTAATTGTGCTATTCTAGACAATAAAGCAATAATTTGCAAGTGAAGCTCCTTTTTTTTGAAAGATGGAAGGAAGGATTTGAAAATTTAAAACTAAATATAAATGTTCGAAAAAGAGAGAATGTGTTAATTTTGCTTTCACTTCTGTGGCAGAACTTCTGCAACAGCTGTTCTTTTTTGGAAGCCAGAATCAATGCCATATAGCAAATCCTGCCATTTTACTGCGATATATATTTACAGTTTGGGAATGATTTATCTCAGAGATGAGAGACTCCTGGGTTTGCATGTTTTGGCTGCAAATTTGAGTTTAGTTTTCAGTTACTGTTGAAGAATCAATGTTGGCATTTTAAAGTTGTCTGTAGAAGATTTAATTTTACCACTGTACCATAAGATGGAATTTTAAACTCCAATATATTTAGGCACAGCATTTTCTCTTATGGTAACCAAATAGCCAGACATCTAATGCAATAATATGTCATAAAGTGCTACTAAACTGTTGAATGTAGGATCGTTGCGTACAGTCTGAAATATAGTATTGTTAAGCAGGAGTAGTTTTTCAAAGTAATAAGTGTGTATTCACAGTTGTTAAAACCTAAATTCTGCCTATCTAGATCACTTGTTAATTTAATTTGGAGACCTTCAAACATGGTGGGGAAGTTCAGACTCTCAGATGACAAAAAGTAAGTTAATTCTGAGAAATGTTTCATTCAGTCAGAAAATGAGAAAAAGGGCACATCTTACTTTGTCTTTCCTCAGTAAATATTATTTTGCTTTCTCAAATACGCCAAGTGAGGAGTGTTGGAACTTAGAAGTTTTTACAGAAAAACTAAAGTTGGAATTTTCTCCCTGGTGTGGCATGAGCAGTGGCGAAAAGTTGGTAAAATAGGGAGAGACTGAGAAAACTAGAATCTCAACATCATGAAAAATTTTTGCAGTATTCCCCTTGAAGCTTAAATTTGACTTTACAATCTCGCCATTGAGCAGTGACTTTATTACTATGCATTTGTATCTCATTAATATTCCGACTCTCATTTATTTGCCACTTCGAATTCTGTCCATCTCCAAGAAACTAGACGGCACAAATTCCCATCCACAGTAATTTCCCTACATGCTCCATGGAAACTGTTCTCCTTCCTCACCATCCTCCTTGACTATCCAATTATGCAAGTCAGCATTGACAAACCAACATTCTTATGCCTGCTGTCTGACCGACATACATAGCGCTGCAGCCTTTCAGTGCTTTACTTTGGAGCTCAGGTACACCTATGATTTGCATGCTTCTGCCATTCACATTGCATGCAAGGCTAACATGCATCTGCAAAGGATGCATCTTAGGCCTCTTAGCTTACTTTCTCAACTCTCAAGTCACTTTTCCTCCTTGGAGGCTGCCAGTCTTTTAACAGTTTATGTTGCTTGTGTATGCACTGAATTCAGCACTGACTTACCAGCTGCCAGTCTCTGCAGTTTGCTTTTTATTGTACGAGGTTTTCAATGCTGACTTATAGGCTGCTAATGCTGTTGCTTGCATTACTTTTTGCAAATCTTTGCTGATGCCACCAATCCACTTATAAATTCGAACTGCGCATGCTCACTCCCCAATTATTTTCATTCTGTGCATGCACAATAAAAAAAACCATTTTTCTTTTAAATTTGCTTGATGCTTTACTGCATGTATCAATCTATACTTTGATTCAATATTTTTCATTTTAGGGTGTTTTACTGTCTTTATCGTGTAAAATTAGATATATTTACAAAGCTACAAATATCCTAATTTGTGGCTTATTTCAATACATACTACACGAAACAAGCTACTACTTCAGCTGAAAATCCTGTCAACCATTTTATGTCAACTGATAATCACTTTTGGTCATTTCATGCTGCTTTCCGCCATAGGCAGCCCCAAGAAGGATAGTGTGGATAATCAAAAACTGCAAAAGCTCTTCGTCAAGAAGGATGAGTGATTTACGTTTTTTTATAAAGGATGTGACTTTTATGAGAGCCATTTTGGTACGATAGCAGAGACAAAGCATCATTGGAGAGATTTAAGCATTGTACCATTACTGAAGGATTTGAGGAATTATTTTTTCCTTATCAACAAGAGTGCATGAATTGTTGAAAATGAAATGTAGAAATTACATATTACTTTCACTGGTGTGCTATTGTTTAGTTGGATGGTTTCTAAATACCATCAAAGCTAACCTTGATGGTGTGAGGCATGCACTGGCTGGGATAAGCAACCAAGGCTACTTAAGGGGTTATCGGTGGATAGACAATGGCAAACATTTAAAGAACACATGAATGAACTTCAACAATTGTACTTCCCTGCCTGGCATAAGTTTAAAACCGGGATGATGGTTCAACCATGGCTGACAAGGAAAATCAGGGGTAGTGTTAAAGCCAAGGAGGAGGCATATAAATTGACCAGAAAAAGCAGCAAACCTGAGGACAGGGAGAAATTTAAAACTCAGCAAAGGAGGACAAACGGTTTAATTCAGAAGAGGAAAATAAAATACGAGAGTAAGCTTGCGGAAAACATAAAAACTGACTGAAAAAGCTTCTGTAGATAGATATGTGAAGAGAAAAGGACTGGTGAAGACAAATGTTACAGTTAGAATCAGGTGAATTCATAACGAACAACAAAGAGATGGCAAATCGTTTGAACGAATACTTTGGATCTGTCTTCACTAAGGAGGGCAGAAGTAACCTTCCAGAAGAGTTAGGGCACGGAGGGTCATGTATGAAGGTGGAATTGAAGGAAATCCTTACTAGTCAGCAAATGGTATTGGGGCAATTGATGGGATTAAGACCCGATAAGTTTCCCAGGGGCTGATGCTCTGCAGTGTACTTAAGGAAGTGACCCTCAAAGTACTGAATGCATTGGTGATCATTTTCCTGCATTCTGTAGAGTCTGGAAGAATTCCATTGGACTGGAGGGTAGCTAATGTAACCTCACTTTTTAAAAAAAGGAGGGAGAGTGAAAACGGGGAATTATAGGCTGGTTAGCCTGACATCAGAGTTGGGGAAAATGCTGAAGATAATTTTTTTTTCTTTATTCATTCACGGGATGAGGGCGTAGCTGACCAGGCAGCATTTATTGCCCGTCCCTAATTGCCCAGAGGTCAGTTAAGAGCCAACCACATTGCTGTGGGTCTGGAATCACATGTAGGCCAGACCAGGTAAGGAAGGCAGTTTTCTTCCATAAATGACATTAGTGAATCAGATGGGTTTTTCCGACAATCGACCATGGATTCATCGTCGTCATTGGGTTGTTAATTCCAGGTATTTAGTGAATTCAAATTCCACCATCTGCCGTGGTGGGATTTGAACCCAAGTCCCCAGAACATTATCTGGGTCTCTGGATTAACAGTCCAGCAATAATACCACTAGGCCATTGCCTCCCCCATTATGGATGTATTAATTGAGTGTTTAGAAAGCAGTGACCGTATCAGTCCAAATCAGCATGGACTCACTAAAGGGAAATCATTCTTGGCAAACCTTCTGTAATTTTTTAAGTATGTGACCGGTAGAGTGGACAAGGTCGAATCAGTGGATGTTGTGAATCTGGACTTTCTAAAGGCTTTTGACAAGGTCCCACACAAGAGATTAGATCCAAAACCAAAGCTCATGGTATCAGAGGTAATGTATTGACGTGGATAGAGAACTGGTTGGCAGACAGGAAGCAGAGAACTGGAATAATTGGGTCCTTTTAGTGGCATGCAGTGACGAGTGGGATACCGTAGGGTTCACTGCTGGGACCCCAGCTGTTAACAGTGTACATTGACGTTTTTGGGTGAAGGCATTGAACACAAAATCTCCAAATTTGCAGACAGCACTAAGCTAGGTGGTAGTGTGTGCTGTGAGGAGGATGCTAAGAGGGTGCAGGTTGACTGAATGGGCAATTACTTGGCAAATCCAATATAGTGTGGATAAATGTGAGGTTTACCACTTTGGTGGCAAAAACAGGTAGGCAGATTATCATCTGAATGGTGAAAGTTTAGGAGACGGTGATGTGCAATGAGACCTGGGTGTCATGGTGGAACAGTCACTGAAGGTTGGCATGCAGGTGCAGCTTGCCGTGAGGAAAGCTAATGTCATGCTGGCCTTCATAGTGAGAGGATTTGAGTATGGGAGTAAAGATGTTTTGCTGCTTTTACAAGGCCTTGGTGAGGCCATATCTTGAATATTATGTGGAGTTTTGGTCTCCTGTGTCTTAGGAAGGACATTCTTGCTGTTGGGTGAGTCCAGCAGATGTTCACGAGGCTGATTCCTGGGAAGGCAGGACTGACATACGAAGAAAGACTGGATTGACTGCGCTTGTACTCATTGGAATCTAGAAGAATGAGGGGGGATCTTGTAGAAAAAATAAAATCCTGATCCGACTGGATAGGCTACGTGCGGGAAGAATTTTCCCAATATTGTGCAAGTCCAGAACTAAGAGTCACAGTCTAAGAATAAGGGGTAAGCCGTTCAGGACTGAGATGAGGAAGAATTTTTCACTCGAGTTGTGTACCTGTGGAATTCTCTAGCACTGAAAGCTGTTGGGGTCAGTTTGTTATATATGTTCAAAAGGGAGCTGGATGTGGCCCTTGCAGCTAACGTGATCAAAGGGTATGGAAAGTGGGAGTGGGAAACTGAAATTGCATGATCAGCCATAATCATATTGAATGGTGGTGCAGGCTCAAAGGGCTGAATGGCCTACTCCTACACCTATTTTCTATGTTTCTGTGTTTCTAAATATTGGCCATTTCTTTCTTTTCAGAAAAAACAGAGAACAAGGATGCTGTCCCAGCTATTTCAGTCCTATACTCCATATGACCATAAGGTAAAATGGCTACGATATGTGTTGTGATTCAGAATAAAGGCTTTCACGGTTATGGCTTTTCACTATTTTAGTATTTTATTAAGTGTTTGTAAAGTATAATGCACCATTCATAACGGATGTCGGATGCCTGAAAATAAAGATCAAATAGAAGATTCCTAACTGTCGACTGCAGTACAGCAGACTGCATGCAAATTAAGTTTGAGAATAGAATTTTCACAAATGGCCATTGATTGGTCGAAGTTAGAGCTGCTAAAATAAGTGATTTTTCAGTAATTTTGAGGAATTAAAACTTAGTTTTTTTTAACCCACAGGGCTACCTCTTCTGTTGTATTAAAATTTTGCTGTTGATGTGTGGAGCTAATGTGATGAAGGTTTTAATTATTGTTATTATTTTGAAGCCGGAGTCCTAAATTGAACAGAATTATACATAGTTATAAGTTTGATATCTTGGGAAGGCAGGACTTAGGTTCATTTTTGAATTTTGTGAGGGTCATGTGAATGTTTAGAAATGCATTTTACATGCATTTAAATTAGGCTTTTGGAAAGGCCCTTGAGGTGAACAGTTCAGTGCTTTTACAAAATGAGTAAAAGAGAGGAATTATCCATGTGTGCAGTTAGTGTGTTGGTTTCTTTCAGATAGAGGCTAGTCATTCAGAAAAGAGAAATCTGTAAGCAGAGCAGTGCAGTTTGACTGATAAACAGTCAAGGCAAGAGAAAAAGAGTCCTGAGTAGTTTAAGGTCAGGAAGAGAAAGCTCCAGAAACACACTGGTGTTGAAGATGAGTGTGATGAATTTGTATTAAGAAATAGGTGAGTAGTTTGTTTAAGGGTCTCATGAAAAGACATTAACTAAAGAAGACCACAATGTGTGAATGCAGAGGTTTACTGGAAAAAGCCCAAGTACAGTGATGCCAAATGAACAATAAATTTTAAAATGAAATCAGAATGACCCTTCACAGAGTCATAGAGAGTCATAGAGTCATACAATACAGAGACAGATACTTCAGTCCAACCAGTCCATGCCGAACGTAATCCCAAACTACACTAGTCCCACCTGCCTGCTCCTGGGCCAGGTCCCTCCAAAACTTTCCTGTTCGTATATCCATTTAAATGTTTGAATATCTGTAAAGTTGTTGTGAGGTTGAAGTCCAGTAGGCCAAAGATTTGTTCGTGTAGTATCACTTCAAAGGGGTACAGCATATCCCTTGTAGAATCGACCAGAGCAGCTAACATCTCAGACTGCTACTTCTGCAGTCCACGCAGGTTCCCATAAAGGTAACAATCGATGGTGCTGTCTATCCCTACAGAAATGATGTATTCTGCATGGCACTCCTTTGAAACTGCAAGTACAGAAAAAAAATGTTTGGCCCCAATTAATTCTCTCCTTTTACAAATGTTTGTTCCTTTGTATTGGTGATATTTTTCAGCTTCTTCCCAGCTGTGAAATTGGATACAAATTATTCAGTTGGAAAATCTGCTATATCATTGAGTTTCGGAGCCATGAGGTCATGTTGCAGCTGTACAAAACTCTGGTGCGGCCGCACTTGGAGTATTGCATGCAGTTCTGGTCGCCGCATTATAGGAAGGATGTGGAAGCATTGGAAAGGGTGCAGAGGAGATTTACTAGGATGTTGCGTGGTATGGAGGGAAGGTCTTATGAGGAAAGGCTGAGGGACTTGAGGCTGTTTTCATTAGAGAGAAGAAGGTTAAGAGGTGACTTAATAGAGACATACAAGATGATCAGAGGATTAGATAGGGTGGACAGTGAGAGCCTTTTTCCTCGGATGGTGACGGCTAGCACGAGGGGACATAGCTTTAAATTGAGGGGTGATAGATATAGGACAGATGTCAGAGGTAGGTTCTTTACACAGAGAGTAGTACAGGCGTGGAATGCCCTGCCTGCAACAGTAGTAGACTCGCCAACTTTAAGGGCATTTAAATGGTCATTGGATAAACATACGGATAATAAGGGAATAGTGTAGGTTAGATGGGCTTCAGATTGGTTTCACAGGTCAGCGCAACATCGAGGGCTGAAGGGCCTGTACTGCGCTGTAATGTTCTATGTTCTGTGTTCTGTTATTATCTATTATCGTCTCACCTCCATCAGTCTTTAACGGATCCATATTATTTCTTACTACTTTTTCTTTATATATTCCTCTTTCTCTTAACAACGATCTTATCAAATGGCACAGCAGGTTTGAAGAGCCGAATTGGCCTACTCCCTCTGCTAATCCTTGTGTTCTTTTGTTTTAACTATGATTGCTTAACTACAGAATTGAGGATCATGCCTTAATAGGATGCGTTCTGGTTTTGTGTTATACCAAAATTATCTTTGAATATTTCTGCTATTATTCTCTGGTTTTAGCCATTAACAGTTCAGCATATTTATTTCTCTTGCCTTTAAAGTGAGTTACTTAAATTTAGAATCTGCAGATAGAATTGTTGTTTTGTTCCTCCTTAAACAAGTTAGACATCTCCGACCAGAATGTTATGAGTGAATCTGCCCAAGTGTCCCACAATATCGAAGTGGTCAAATCAATACGAACACAAGCCAGTACCAATACAAAACAGTCCCAACTTTATTTGGAGCAAAAAACATACTGTCTCTAATCCTAGAGATAGGAAGAACTGCAGATGCTGGAGTCAGAGCTAACACAGTTTGGAGCTGGAGGAACACAGCAGGCCAGGCAGCATCAGAGGAGCAGGAAAGTTGATGTTTCAGGTTGGGACCCTTCTTCAGAAATCAAAAAAATTCTGAAGGATCCCAGCCTGAAACATCAACTTGCTTGCTCCTCTGATGCTTCCTGGCCTGCTGTGTACCTCCAGCTCCACACTATGTTATCTTTGTCTCTAATCCTATTTGGCCCTTTAAGACTACAATACTTCCCAAGTGTCTTGTAGATTTACACAGTTGCTCTCTCTCTCTGGCTCACTCTGGGTCTCCTAAACTGCTTTCTTCTTCTCTCTCTTTCATGGTCAGCTGGTTTTGCCTCTTGCCATGCTCGTGTCCTCAGAAGGTCCACAAGAATTAGAGTTTCCAAGAGAGTAATCTGCAAGTGAAGCCTGTTTTTATACCTTTCAGATGATTTCCTGGAACATTCTATAGTTCTGGACAATTAGGGAGATACACTTAATAATTTCAAGCAGTCAATCATTTGGATGAGATAACAAGGTGTAAAGCTGGATGAACACAGCAGGCCAAGCAGCATCAGAGGAGCAGGAAGGCTGACGTTTCAGGCCTAGACCCTTCTTCAGAAATGGGGAAGGGGAAGGGGGGTTCTGAAATAAATAAGGAGAGAAGGTGGGGGGGCGGATAGAGGGGAAGATAGGTGGAGAGGAGACAGACAGGTCAAAGATGCGGGGATGGAGCCAGTAAAGATGAGAGTAGGTGGAGAGTTAGGGAGGAGATAGGTCAGTCCAGAGAGGACGGACAGGTCAAGGGGGCGGGATGAGGTTAGTAGGTAGGAGATTGAGGTGGGAGGAGGGGATAGATGGGAAGAAGGACAAGTTAGGGAGGCAGGGACGAGCTGGGCTGGTTTTGGGATGCGGTGGGGGGAGGGAGATTTTGAAGCTTGTGAAGTCCACATTGATACCACTGGGCTGTAGAGTTCCCAAGCGGAATATGAGTTGCTGTTCCTGCAACCTTCCGGTGGCATCATTGTGGCACTGCAGGAGGCCCAGGATGGACATGTCATCTGAGGAATGGGAGGGGGAGTTGAAATGGTTCGCGACTGGGAGGTGCAGTTGTATAGTGCGAACCGAGCATAGGTGTTCTGCAAAGCGGTCCCCAAGCCTCCGCTTGATTTCCCCAAAGCAGAGGAGGCCACAACGGGAACAGTGGATGCAGTATACCACATTAGCAGATGTGCAGGTGAACATCTGCTTGGGGCCTTGGATGGGGATAAGTGGAGAGGTGTAGGGGCAGCTGTAGCACTTCCTGCGGTTGCAGGGAAAAGTGCTGGGTGTGGTGGGGCTGGAGGGGTGTGTGGAGCGGACAGTGGGAGTCATGGAGAGAGTGGTCTCTCCGGAAAGCAGATAAGGGTGGGGAGGGAAAACTGTCTTTGGTGGTGGGGTCGGCTTGCAGATGGCAGAAGTGTCGGAGGATGATGCGTTGGATCCAGATGTTGGTGGGGTGGTACGTGAGGATGAGGGGGATTCTGTTTTGGTCGTTATTGCGGGGAGGGGATGTGAGGGATGAGTTGCAGGAAATGCGGGAGACACGTTCGAGGGTGTTCTCGACCACTGAGGGGAGGGAAGTTGCGGTCCTTGAAAAACGAGGACATCTGAGATGTACGGGAGTGGAATGCCTCATCCTGGGAGCAGATGCAGCGGAGGTGAAGGAATTGGGAATAGGGGATGGCATTTTTGCAGGAAGGTGGGTGGGAGGAGGTGTATTCTAGGTAGCTGTGGGAGTCGGTGGGTTTGAAATGGATATTGGTTTCTAGGTGATTGCCAGAGATGGAGACAGAGAGGTCCAGGAAGGAGAGAGCAGTATTAGAGATGGTCCAGGTGAACTTCAGGTTGGGGTGGAAGGTGTTGGAGAAGTGGATGAACTGTTCGAGCTCCTCGTGGGAGCACAAGGCGATGCCAATACAGTCATCAATGTAACGGAGGAAGAGGTGGGGTTTAGGGCCAGTGTAGGTACAGAAGAGGGATTGTTCCACATAACCTACAAAGAGGCAGGCATAGCTTGGGCCCATGCAGGTACCCATGGCCACCCCCTTTGTCTGTAGGAAGTGGGAGGAATTGAAAGAGAAGTTGTTGAGTGTGAGGATGAGTTTGGCTAAGCGGACGAAGGTGTCAGGCCTGCGGGACAGGAAGAAGCGGAGGGCCTTTAGGCCATCTGTATGGGGAATGCAGGTGTATAGGGACTGGACGTCCATGGTAAAGATGAGGTGTTGGGGACCGGGGAATTGGAAGTTCTGGAGGAGGTGGAGGGCGTGGGTGATGTCATGGACGTAGGTAGGGAGTTTCTGGACCAAGGGGGAAAATAGAGTCGAGATAGGTGGACATAAGTTTGGTGGGGCAGGAGCAGGCGGAGACAATGGGTTGACCAGGGCAGTCAGGTTTGTGGATTTTGGGAAGGGGATAGAAGCGGGTGGTGCGGGGTTGGGGAACGATGAGGTTGGAGGCTGTGGGTGGGAGATCACCTGAGGTAATGAGGTTGTGGATGGTTTGGGAGATGATGGTTTGGTGGTCGGGGATGGGGTCATGATCAAGGTAGCGGTTACTGTTAGTTTCTTTGTGTAACAGGACCTGGTGCCTTTCTGTCTGGGCCCCTCCTTTGTTGAGTGGATAAGTTGTTGGGGGCATTTATGTTCAAGTTAATAATTGCCTTCTTCATTACAGTAATGTCATTAGCACATGGCTACTGTGTTTGCATTGTGTCTGGTGTGTGGGTTTTGAGATTGGCCAAGTAAAACTCTGAAATGTACCCAGCCTCCTGTGCTGTTTGGCCAAGTTACCAATCTACCTGTATTTTAGTAGCCAGGAGGCTACCACAGAATTTTGTTTTTGAAAAGGCAAAATAACAAAACATCCCTCTTGATTAAGGGTCTGAAAACAAAGAATGGAATTTGCCATGGTCCATCACGTTTCCGATCAACAAAATTATATTGCTGACATCAATAGAACATAGGTTGAATTGAAACCAAGCTGGATCAAAGTCTTTGAAACGTGGCCACAGTTCCAGCTTTTCATGATTTTTAAGGTAGTTAGCAGCACCAGTATTTGGAAGTTTTATCAGGTTCGCAGAAACTTCTGTTACAAGAGAGGGAGAGAGATTTGCAGTTCTTGCAGTTTATTCTACACTGACCATCTTGGCATATGAAACAGAAACAAAGCCCAGAAAGGGTTGCTAGGCAACCATTAGCATAAAGAGATAACAAGGTATGGAGCTGGATGAACACAGCAGGCCAAACAGCATCAGAGGAGCAGGAAAGCTGACGTTTCGAGTCAAGACCCTTGTTCAGAAACTCCTCTGATGCTGCTTGGCCTGCTGTGTTCATCCAGCTGTACACCTTGTTGTCTCCGATTCTCCAGCATCGGCAGTTCCTACTATTTCATTAGCATAAAGACCCTAATATCTATTCAAGACTAGGATTTCCAGCAATTATGGGCCATAAACACCATCCCTTATCTCCCTCAAAGCTTTACTGACTTTTTCTGTCAGGTCACTTAGCTTCTGTAAACAGCAGGTAAACCAGAGCATATGTTAAACTTTTGACTTACTTTCTAGGAAACCATATGGTAATCCATTTCAAATCCAGAATATACTTAAAACAGTTCCATATCTTCCAGCTTTTCACATTACATATTCATTCATAGGATGTGAGTATTTCTGAGTAGGCCAGCATTTATTGTCCATCCTTAATTGCCCTTGAAGGTCTCATGGTTAGCTGTCTTCATAAACTGCTGGAATCCTTGGGGTGTACACCTGCAGTGCTGCCAGGAAGGTAGCTCCAGGATTTTGACAATGCAACAATGGAGAACTGGCAATCTCGTTCCAAATCAAGGAAAGTGTGTGGCTTTGTGGAGCTTAGAGGTGGTGGTGTTCCCACGTATTTGCATCCTTTTTCTTTTAGGTGATAGAGATCACAAGTTTGAAAAGTATTGTTGAACCTTGGTGAGTTGCTGCAGTGTATCTTTCAAAACGGTACATACTGCTGTCATTGTACATCGGTGGTGATGACAGTGATTGTTGAAGGTGATGGATGGCGTGCCAATCAAGCAGACTGCTTGTCTTGGATGAAATCGGACATCTTGAATGTTGTTGGAGCTGCCCCTATCCAAGCATGTGGATGAGCATCCCATCAAACTCCATCTTGTAGGTAGTGGACAGTAACAGAGGAAACAGAGGGGGATATTGCTTCATACATAATTTGTAACTATTGACCTGCTGTGGTAGCCAGTTTTTGTGTGACAGGTACAGTTTGGTTTCTGGTCAGTGGTAATCACCAGGTGATTGGTAGTGTGGGATTCAACGATATTAATGTAATTAAATATCAAGATAAGATCATTAGATCCTCTTTTGTTTGAGGTAGTCAATAACACTACGATTTCACACCCATTCCACCATTGTTAACAGGTCCATTGCATTCCATCTTCAATCTAGTCTGTTGCTACTCTCTAAGTGCAGGAAGACATTGAATAAGCTGCAGATTTCTGAAGTGTGCAAAACTGTGTTTGGGAGCTGAGTGGCATGATGGATAGGGGCAGATAAGGGAAAAGAGAAGAAAATTAATTGCATTTTTCGGTGTCAGGCTATCTTTTTGAGATCATGTATAAAACTAAATGTGTCAAACATTGATTTTCCAGATTTCTTCACTAATCCTTATAGTTGTTACTCACTGTCAAATTAGCTTATTGGTGGTGGCAAGCTGTTAACTGGCCAACTTCTTTATTTATTTATTCCCAAAAGGCTAACATTGTGAAAATATATATACTAAATCGTATGTTCTTTTCTTTTTTTCATAGGCCCACAGGTGGCTGTTATAGAAACAATGGTGATGGATAATTTTCTCTCAATTAAGACATTTCTAGTTAGCAGTTATTTGAATGGTTCCACATACCTGTCTGTATCAGTTTCTGCAGACTCGTGAGAGAAAATTGTTTGCATTACCATTAATTACAGAAGGTTGCTGTTTTTTGTCAGCCACTTGTCCATATTTGCCTAAGTGTTTGCTGCTACCTTGGAACAAAGTGCTCAGACCCATCATATTATAAGACAAATGATCCAGTTGGTTTTTGAGGCTTATTGTTCACAATGTTCATGTATGGTTTATGCTTCCTAAATTAATATTTATTGAGAAAAATAAACAAAATACTGTAGTTTTACATAGTTTGTGTTTTTAATTTTGCTCAGACTGCTTATGGGCAACAACTAAGTTGCACTCCTGAAATCAATACAGCTTTGTCTGGTTTAGTTAGAGCTTTGCTTAATGTGAGTTATTACACAATGTTGCTTTAAATTTATTTGAGGGATTTCGCATTGACATGAATGCTGAAATCTGAGCCATGAAGAGGGGTTTTCTGTCTATGGTGCAATGGAGGAACAGTTAGGAAAATTCTGAGTGATGAATGTAGTGAGAGTTTTTGATGTTCATGACTGAAAATTGAAGCCCGCATTCCCATAGTCCCTTCAGAGGCTTACGTTGTTCCCTGACTGGTTTCAGAATTTTGTGATGAGTGCATTTCCTTTGCCAACTTGCATGCGGAGTTATGGAGGTTTGAGTCATTACAGCAGAGAACAAGGCTATCCAGCTTACTGAGTCCATGCCTCCCCTCTACAGCGTTCCATTGCTCTATCTTTAAATCCTGTAAATGAATTTTCCCTAAACACCCAACCAGTTATCTTTTGAAATCTTTGGTCATTTCCACTTCCGTCACCTCAACAGTTGTTTCACTTTTCCTCAAGTCAAAGTATGGTCTGCAAATGTGGAATGTTTTGTGTCCTGTACAGCTAATTAAGTTGTCAATATAATAAGCAGGAAGCAAGTACAGAATACTCCCAGAATTGTGTCATCTACCGTATTAATTAAGTTAGATGTGCCAGCAGAATGATCACACTTTAGCACAACTGAATCCTTTTAAAATGGAATGCAGCATCTCTTCACGTACTTTTTTTTGCATCTTCAAACATTTCACCATGTCACTTGATGCATCCTGAAATTGAACGGCAAAATGTGATGCTAACTATCGGGAAGGCCCCATACTTACTTGAATGTAGAACCTGAAGTGCTTCACTGTCCACCTCTCCTTCCCCGTTAGCAACCAATTGTCAGTGAGATCCATGCCCAATCACTCAACCTCTGTTTAGCTTAGAGCTACCACAATGTCAGAAGTAACAGGTGATCTCGTTTAAACATTGCAGATTCTTACGGGGCTTGGTAGGGTAACTAACAAGTTACCTGGGAGAACGTTTTCCCTCACGGCAGAGTCTAGGAACAGAGGGCATAGTCTCAGAAAAAAGTCTTAAATTTGTATCCCTGAGATGAGGAGGAATTTCTTCTTTCAAAGAATTGAGAGTCCTTCGAACTCCTTGCCACAGAGGGCAGTGGGGGCAAAGTCTTTGTGTATATTTAAGGCTGAGATAGATTCATGATCAGTAGGGGAATCAAGAGTTGTGGAGAAAAGAGCAGGCAAGTGGATATTAAGAATGTCAGATCAGCCTACTCCTGTACCTTTTTTTTTATGGTGTTGTGCTCTAAGTGGCCTAATATTCAATTATAATTCAGCAGTTCCACAAAAGTATAGGATGAGGCCTAATATCACTGTCACATTGAGTCTCATGATTCAATGACAATGATTTTACACTGCACCCAAAAATGGATTGGTCTGAATTGTTTGGCCACTCTGCTTATTCAGTATACTTAACTAGCTACAAGGTACATTCTGTAGTTCAAAGTATAAGAGCAACATAAAATCTTGTGACAACCTTCAAAAAGGCAACAAAAGTGTTTACATTTTAATCAGTAACAGGAACACAACAGGAATAAAAATGAACAAGAAAACTGGTCTGATGTAAAGCTTTTTTTAAATAGATGAATAGCCATTTATACTCAGAATATTTGGTGCCAGCAGCTGAAATCAGTCAAGGCAGTACCCATAAATGGCAGGAATTTGGCAGTTGGTTGAATTTAGTCAGGAATGATTTGTTCCTAAGAACAGTGCATGCTGGAACTCATTTTTACTGGATATGGTCAAGGTGAATACCTTTTGATCAATTTCAGAAAACAATTAGGGATTTCGTAAGAACTGGTCACTTGTGATACCATCTTCGTCTGTATTGGCTTCACCAGAGTGCTTGCTTCAGTGTTAAAGATATATTAACCCTGTTAAGGACTTTTTTGTCAGGGTACATTTTTCAAGTTTTTTGAACCCAAACAGTTTGAAGTTGAATACATTTCTCTGAACTTATAAACTGTCCATCCACTTCACAATTTCACCAGATAGGTTAATGTTGTAGCCTCCCTCACCCAAATCCTTCTCTTACCTTTTTAAGTTCTGTGTGCTATAGCTCATTAATAAATGGAAAATGTCAGATATAACTAGATGCTAACAGCAACCTGAGGGTGTTTTCTCCTTTCCTCATCCCCTAACATCCCCTTCCATTGGGGAAGCATGTGGCTATGCTCACTCTAGTCTCAATGTTAACTCCAATTATCATGGTATATTGTGGCAGTGCCTTATGTATAAAATATTTCACCTTTGGTGCCTCTATTATTAAATGATTAAAGTAAGAAAGAACAGGAATAATTAATCTTCCCTCAGCACGATAACATTTTGCACATGGATCAATGTGTATTGGGGGATAGCATTGAGAGCTTTAGCATTCCTTGGTTATACTAAGATTGCCAAAGAACCTGCTTCTGATCTGATAAGTTACAAAACTACATCTTGCTAATAATTCATTATTACAGTACAAAGCTATTGCAAAACTGCATTTTCTTGTAACTATTCCTTGTTTGTGTGCTCTTGGTTTTAATTGCTACTTTTCAACCCACAGTAGAAGCAAGAGAATTGCAACTACAGAAACCTTCATTGTCACAAGCAATGTCTCTCAACTGTAGAATTGATTTGTATCTAAATAACTTTTCCAGGTTTTCACAAACATAAGAACAGAAATGTCAAAAAAACCACTCAATAAGTAATAATTTTCCATTTGCTTGTCTAAGTGATAATCCTTTCAATACCAGTTACCTGACATGCTGTATTTTAATCTGCGCTGTCACTGTTGGCTTTGAACTGTGGGTTACTCCATCTACTACTGGTCACCAAGGTATGAGCTGGGGAAATTAGAGCTCATCTGAGAAAATCAGAGCTCACCTGAGACTAAATTAGAACGAAAGCTTAAATAAAGTTATTTTCATTGAAACATAGGACTTTAGAACACAAATAAGCTATTTGGTCCTTCACGATCATTTAATGAGATCATGGCTAATCTGGTCACATTCTCAATTTTAAGATCTACCCTCCATAGCCCTTGATTAGTTTGTCTTTAAAACATTATTTAACTCTCTGTTGAATAAATTCAGTGCCCCAGCCTCCACTATTTTCTGGTGAAGAGAATTCCACAGAATAATAATCCTCTCAGAGAAAAATGTCCTCATATCTAACTTTTAAAGGGAGACCTCTAATTGAGCTGTGTGCTCTAGTTCTTGTACCCTGTGCAAAGGAAATATGTACCCTGTGTTCACCCTAGAAAGTCCCCTCAGGACCATATATGCTTCAATAGTGTAATTTCTCATTCTTTTAAACTCCAATGGGTACAGGCCTGTACAACCTTGCCTGATAGGATAATACCCTCATCACAGCAATGGGTCAAGAAAACATTTAAGCTTTGTGGTTTCCTATATGATAATCTGTATGACATATAATCATAGAGGGTCATGTTCTTGTGAAGACAGATATCTTAAAGTTTATTAACTACACTATATACATGGTTACAGTATCATAGATTTACATAGTATGGGTTCTGTGTTTACTGATGTTATTCTACATTACATGCATGTTGATGACTGACTGAAGACATGGCACACAGCCTGACTGAAGTTGAAACAGGTACATTTATATCAGAACATTACATTTACTGTTATATAACTGTCTTTAAGGTACAGGTCTGTCTGTTCTGGAATCTATACCATAATACAACATCCTCTCCTTTTCCTATAACATATACAAAGATGCATATAGATATATTGGACAGAATTTTATTGGGGCCTGAATAACATAGGCTATGTGGAAATATTGGGTGAGATCTCTGGTAAAGCCTGTCTCTATTTTGGCAGTGTCTTGCTGCAAATTTTAACTAAGCTTCAGACATCTATATCAAATTCTCACTAGGCAGCAATGAATTGTAACAATTTGATGGATTGTTGCCTTTTAATGACCTTCTTAGCCTACGCAACTTAATTGGAGGGAGGAGACAGAGGATGGTGGTGGACTGTTGTTTTTCAGACTGGAGGCCTGTGACCAATGATGTGCCACAAGGATCGGTGCTGGACCCACTGCTTTTTGTAATTTATTTTAATGATTTGGATGTGAACGTTAGGAGGAATGGTTACAAAGTTTTCAGGTGACGCCAAAATTGGCCGTGTCATGGACATTAAAGAAGATCATCTGAGAGTACAATGGGACCTTGATCAGATGGGCCAGTGGGCTAAGGAGCAGCAGAAGGAGTTTAATTTAGATAAATGTGGCGTGTTGCATTTTGCTAAGGCAAATCAGGGCAGGACTTAAACACTTAATGTTAAGGTCCTGCGAAGTGTGGCTGAACAGACACCTTGGGTTGCAGGTTCATAGTTCCTTGAAGGTGGAGTCACAGGTATACAGGATAGTGAAGAGGGCGTTTGGTATGCTTGCCTTTATTCATCGGCGCAATGTGTATGGGAGGTCGTGTTGCAGCTGTACAGGACATTGTTTAGGCCATTTTTGAAATATTGTGTTCAGTTCTTGTCTCCCTGCTATGTTAAACTTGAAAGGTTAGAGAAAAGATTTACAAGGATGATGCAGCGTTTGGAGGTGCTCGAGCTGTCGGGAGAGGCAGAATTGGCTGGGGCTATTTTCCCTGGAGCATCGGAGGCTGAGGGGTGACCTTACAGAGGTTTATAAAATCATGACGGGCATGGATAGGGTGAATAGTCAAGGTCTTTTCCCCACAGTAGGGGAACCCAGAACTAGACAGGATAAGTTTAAGGCAAGAGGGGAAACATTTAAAAGGAACCGAAGGGGCAACCTTTTCATATTGAGGGTGTTGCGCGTATGCAATGAGCTGCAAGGGAAATGGCGGAGGCTGGTACAATTACAACATTCAAAAGGCATCTGGATGGGTACACAATGCGAAGGGTTTAGAGGGATGTGGGCCAAATGCTGGCAAGTGGGACTAGATTAAGTTAAAATATCTGTTAGGCTTGGATGAGTTGGAGCGAAGGGTCTGTTTCTGTGCCGTACAACTCTGCGACTCTATGTGCTGTTTCCTTCCACCTGCCACGAGTAAACTAGATGCTGAGAATTCTCGACGTGGCAGTTGGAGTCAGTACCTGGCAACTTCAGTTTGCCGCTGGCTATGTTACTTAGCAAGAAGCAGCATTTCAGGGTATGATTGATAGGCACTAGCCGTGTACATCCCTCAGCCACGGACCTTGGTGTCTGATATTTGTCAACCCTTGACAATCCTCATGACATCTTTACAGTCTACTTAGAGGACTCCTAGAAAGCATATTCCTGCATTGCAGGACACACCAGCAATTAGCATTGAAAAGCTGCTGCAAAGACACTTGGAGTGCAAGGGTTGACACCCAACTCGGGCACTGGACCAGGCTGGATCTCAAGAGTGCCTGCTAACTCCCCGTGTGCTTGCATACTTAGCACCGACCCTGCTTTGCCTAGGTCTGCCTATTAACACAATCACACAACGAGGCAGCATGCATTGCTGTTAAAATACTCCTCAGTGAAACGGACAAATATCTTGCTATATGGCCGTATACTGCATCAATCACATACCTGCACCATGTGCCAGAAGCTTATACTCCAAGCATACCGCAGACAGCAAGCAGGCATATCTTGAAGTTTTAGGAGAATACTCACCACTGAAGTCCATCAGAGTCCCAGCGGGGCAACGTCCGATACCAGTCCAGGGTATTGGCTGCAGTTGGTTATCTGTTTGGGGTGCTCTTGTTTGGGGGATATATGCCTCTGCAGATGCAAGGTGAATCACAATCTGTCCTGTGGCTTCATGGGGTTGTGTGGTTTTGAGGTGGGGTGGTGGGCGTAGTAGGCTTCAGTCAGGGGCCGAGGCACTGCTGATCCAGGGATGTCTGGTTAGACCATTCAAAGCATCAGGCCACAATCAGTCCATTGTGTCTAACCAGAGAAACTAAGAGGAATAAAGGGTGGGGGCCCAGGGTAACTTTTGCTGCAGGAAGAAAACTCAGGAACATACATTTGAGGATTGGCGGTCGCAAGCTGAAGGGAAGGCACAGAATGACAGTTGTGGAGAGTCATTGCATTTGTAAATGTTGTAGGGGTATATGGTAAAGCATAGATGGAAATGGGGTAATACAGGAGGGAGTTTCACTCATAGTCAGGAGCAGCCTGGTTTCGAGGGCAGAAAAGGTGGGTAGGTGCAGGCTCATGTAGACAAGTTGGGAGGGGACTTGGTGAGATGCAGAATGTATGGGGTTTATAGGAAGGGTATCCAGATGTTTGGGGCCTCTGCAACGCGTAGAGATAGAGGCTTGAAACTCTGACTGAAATGTGTTCACTGTCAACTTGCATCATGCTGGAAATCACATCTGCGCAATGTGAAATAGAATGGCTGTGATCACACTCAGAGTAGGCAGGATAAGTGTCTGGACCTGTGAGTAAGGAGGGTTACAAGAACCTCTGATGTGACAGAGGCAACAACATTACACTCAAACTCCACAGGACATACACCTGTGGGCCTCTAATCCCTAACAATCATGATTTGTTGGCTTCTGTGTGATGTACATCTCCCTATCCCACATGTTGCTGACTATGCCAATTACCATCAAGAGATAACAAGGTGTAGAGCTGGATGAACACAGCAGGCCAAGCAGCATCGGAGGAGCAGGAAGGCTAACGTTTTGAGCCAACCCTTCTTCAGAAATTACCATCAATACTTTTGCACACAGAGGCCAGGGAAAGAATAGAGATATTTAACTGAGAGGTGCAGTAGATCCAGCAGAATCCATTGCCCTATACACATTTTCATCTTGCTTCCACGTACTGCAACAGACTTTCATTATAGGTAACAATCCATTGTACATTCTGTGTGGATATAAAGATATGGGGTATCATGCTGGCATACTTACAGTTGGGGCTAATCACACAAACGAACAGATATATCAACGAAGATAGACATCAGCACCACCTCCACACCGAACACTCAACAATGGAGCCCCCTACTGTACTGTTTGTACAGCCACAACTGTATAGCCAAATTCCAAACAAACGTCATCTACTAGTTTGCTGGCAACACCACTGTGGTAGGATGGTCATCAAACAATGATGAGTCAGAATACAGAAAGGAGATAGAGGGCTTTATGACATGATACAATGATAACAACCTCTCACTCAATGTCAGCAAAACTAAAGAACTGATCATTGACTTCAGAAGGAATGGAGGAGATCACGCTCCCGCCATCTACATCAGAGGTTGAGAATGTCAAGTTTCCAGGAGTGACGATAACCGACAACCTGCCCTAGACTTCTAACATAGATGCAACGGTCAAGAAGGCACAGCAACGCTACTTCTTTCCCAGGTGACTCAGGAAATTTGGCATGTCCATAATGACCCGCACCAACTTTTACAGATGCACCATAGAAAACATACTGTCCGCGTACATAACTGCCTGTGCAGCAACCGCTGTGCCTAGGATCATAAGAAACTATGGAAGATTGTGTGCTCAGCCCAGACCATCATGGAAACCAACCTCCCATCCATGGACTGTATACCTCTTGTTGCTGCGGGAAGGCTGCCAACATCATCAAAGACACATCCCACCCCCATAATGCTCTCCTACAACCTCTTCCATCAGGCTGAAAATACAGAAGCTTGAACACACACCAGCAGGTTCAAGAACACTTCTTCCCTGATGAATGGACTCTGTTACTTGAAATAATGTTGTTCTTGCCTCGCGCATGTCCTGTGCTGTGTAACCTGTATGGTACACTCTGTCGAAGTTTTCTTCACCCTATGATCTATATGTCCTTGCTGACTATGTACTGCTTGTACTGCTCGCAATCAAAGCATTTCACTGTACTTAGGTACATGTAAGAAATAGAATAAATCAGTCAATCAAATATACTTCGCTGAGGTGAAGATGCTGCTTGTTATTTTCAGTGGCATTCAGAGAAAGAAAGAGGCATGACTACTTGGTCCGTCAGTGTAACAAAACATTCCAAAATAATAGCTAGCATACTACTGGAGAGAAAGTACATAAATTCAGATTTAGTGAAAATGTTAAACATGGATGGTACGCCCTTCCATCATATGGAAAGATAAGAGCCTCTGTGTTGTAAGGTGTGTAATTTATATTTTAATACGTTATTTTTGAGTTTTGTTGTTCAATTTTGAACTCCTGGAATATGGGTTTTCTTTGTGCCTGAAGGAGTTTAATCATTAAACTTACAAGTATTTCAATAGCCAAGGTGAATTCTTTTAAGACTCCGTGTCGGAGAGCAACATCCGGAGAGTAATGGGTTATTGTTTATAACTGGAGAATTTCACTAGTGAATAATATAAACAGTTGTGCATTAAGATCCACCTTTCCTTCTTACCTGCCTATTCTGTGAAATCCACTCACCACCCCGTTGCCCTTCATCCTAAGGTGCCAACCCTCTGCATCACCAGAAGCTGACAGTAGTCTTCCTCTGGAATCATGGGGCCTCTGGCATTGGTGAGCTGCAGGAATCCATGAAGAAGCTGTGATGGTGCTAGGACTGCTCGAGCAGCTGTCCAAGCTCCTGAAGGCAGGATGTCCTTCCCAGTGAGGGGCAGATGTTCCACTAAGAGCTCACGTAGCATGACCACAGTGTTTTATGGATGTTGGTTCTGCTTCTTACCACCAGACAGCTAGCTACCTGCCCATGGTCACTTGCATTATAAGGAGCTGCTTTGGCCAATTTGCATACTGCAAGGTCTCCCGAACGGTTGTGGAACAAATAATCAGTTATTCTGTTTGTGGAGACGTTGATTGAGACACAAATGTTGGTCAGGACACTTGTGGAAGACCCTTGCTGCTCTTCAAATAATGCCACAGGAGTTTTATGTTCACCTGAACAACCTCAATTTAACATCATCAAAACGTTGGCACCTCCAGCAATATGGTGACACCCTCTGTATTGTGTTAAACCTATTAGCCTTGGTCATGCATTCACATCCTTAGAGGAAACTTAAACCAATGACCTCTTACTCAGAGATGATGATTCTGCCTACCACTGGATCAATTTAATGTTCAAAGGGGAGAAAGAAGTGTATTCATAAGGAAAAGCAGTTTAGTTTCAATAAGAACAACTGATTTAAAAACGTTTTCCCTGTGGAGATGTATCACTGAACTTACACAATTTCAATAGCTGAAACTCAACTTCCTTTTTCTGATAAAATAATCTATCCGTGGCTATAACATAGCTGAAAGCACATGTAAATGTGTTATTTGCAGCAGATGGTGCAACCATTTACCACAGGTTGTTGCTTATCATAAAATCTTGGCAAACCAAATCCCAGTCTTTAAAAAATGGTTGAATTTAGTAGGAAATGTTTAAATATCATGATGCTTTTCCTCTGAAATTACAAACTCTGGAAGCAAAATTCATTTCAGATTTCTTGCAAGTTTTTTTCAGATTTCTTGCTTCGTTGTTCTAGCTCTGAAGAATTGATTTCTGCATGTTGCTGAAAGAGGCAGGATTCATTGTAGCCTTCGAAAATGAGAAGTGGTGTTATTGCCTGTTTTCATTTACCAAATATTTTTCATGCAGCCTGTGTATAAAGAAACTTTAGCAGCAAATATGATTTTTTAAAAATCTGATTTTTCAGGTTTGACCTTCAGGTTTTGTGAGTGAATGGAGTTTAAAAAAAAAGACTTGTAATTCTAATTTTTGGAAGCAATTTTCATTCTAAAATGCAGGTGATTTTGTAATGGGCACATTGGCATTGTTGCGAAGTGTCATCAGTGTTACTATACGTTAATTTTGAATCTATTCAAAAATTCATTTTGTTTCCTCTTGGTAAGTACATTCTGGGTGTACGTTTGTGAATCAGCTTCATGTTCTAAGTTAACAAGCATTGACAGCATTTATAGACAAGTTCACGTTGATTGATGGAAATGATTCTTCACCATCTGGCCCTCTGATAGTTCACATTAATCATAACCTGAACCAAAGCTCAGTTTAGCTTCTTATTATGCATCTGCAGTTTTAACGTCATATTAGGGTAAAATGCCTAAAAATGGGCAAATATTGCTTTCGTGCCAACATTTTAACATTGTCCAGCCCCCTTTTGCATTGAACAGGATTGATAATCTGATAATGAAATTCACTCTGTTCTCACCATAATGATAATTCAGCCATCTTGCGAATAAAACACAATAATCAATAAACTAATATTATCTTTCTAGCTAATTAGGTTAACTGCCGCTCTGTCATCTGTCTTATTTGAACGGATACAGGTTTTGTAGTCAACAGGATTAAACATTGCGAAATGGATAGAATTATTAGCTTGCTTATGTGCAGAGATAAAAGGTACTGCAGATGCTGGAGAATCCGAGATAACAAGCATGGGGCTAGATGAACACAGCAGGTCAAGCAGCATCATAGGAGCAGGAAAACTTGACGTTTCCGGCCTAAACCCTTCATCAGAAATGGGGGGGGGAGGGGAAGAGGGTTCTGAAATAAATAGGGAGAGAGGGGGAGGCGGATAGAGGATGGATAGAGGAGAGGATAGGTGGAGAGGAGGCAGACAAGTCGAAGAGGTGGGGATGGAGCCAGTGAAGGTGAGTGTAGGTAGGGGGGTAGGGAGGAGATAGGTCAGTCCAGGGAGGACGGACAGGTCAAGGGGGCGGGATG
>JAHRHZ010000029.1:6187893-6211707 GCA_024137785.1 Ginglymostoma cirratum
GGACTGACCTATCTCCTCCCTACCCCCCTACCTACACTCACCTTCATTGGCTCCATCCCCGCCTCTTCGACTTGTCTGCCTCCTCTCCACCTATCCTCTCCTCTATCCATCCTCTATCCGCCTCCCCCTCTCTCCCTATTTATTTCAGAACCCTCTTCCCCTCCCCCCCCCATTTCTGATGAAGGGTTTAGGCCGGAAACGTCAAGTTTTCCTGCTCCTATGATGCTGCTTGACCTGCTGTGTTCATCCAGCCCCATGCTTGTTATCTTGCTTATGTGCAGCTGTTTTGAGGTGGACCAACAGATCTGTCAGCTAATGTTATTTATTTCTGAAATTTCCCAATAGCTGGTTAATATATAAAAGCTTTAACTAATCTTTACTATAAGCAACTGGTGTAAATGTCTTCTGCATACTATGTCCATGAATATTTGTTAAAATACAAAAGCATGCACATCATACTTTTAGACCTCTGGTGGTTTTCAGAAATACTCAACTAATCGTCTGATTTTTTTTTTGTAAGCTAAAACAATGAAACCACCTTTTGAAGTTACATCATTCAACCTATTGAATTGGCTAGTAAGATCCCAAAACTGGTTAGAAATGTGGTATTTACCATGATTGCCACTAGTTTCACCTCACGGTAGCTGCCACCTTAAACAAAATGTGGCACAGAGTAAGGGTCATTTGAGGGGTGAGCATGTGGAATTCTCTGCCACAGAAAACGGATGTGGTTAAAACATCGAGTGTTCTCGAGGAGTTTGATATTGTTCTTAGGACTAAAGGGATCAAAGAGAGAAAGTTGGAAGAAGGTACAGAGTTTGATGATTAGCCATGATTATATTGAATGGTGGAGCAGGCTCTAAGGGCTTTGTGATCTAATCCTGCTCCTATTTTCTGTGTTTCTATATCTGTTGCTTAAGGACTTGTCACATTGATTATGATCTGTGGAACTTTTCTCTGCTGGAGAATTATTTACCTCTTGGATATCTTTGAAGATGTGGATCAGTTGGCTGACAGGCTGATTTGTGATACAGAATGACAGCGACAGCAACAGCATGGGTTCAGTTCCCACACTGGCTGAGGTTACCGTGAAGTACTGCGCTTCATCTATGGTGACTGCATAAGGTTAAACAACTACCGACCCTCTCTGAGAGGAGACAAAAAAGCTGCAGATGTTGGAACCCAAGGTAGACAAACAGGAGTCTGAAAGAACACAGCCTGCCGGGCAGCATCTGGAGGAAAGGAGCAGTCAATGTTTTGACTCAGTTCTGAAGAAGGGTAATTCCCAAAGTGTTGACTGCACTTTTCCTCCAGACGCTGCCTGGCCTGTTGTGTTCTTCCAGCGTCCTGTTTGTCTACCACTTGTCTCTCTTTAGTGAGAGAGTAGGACTATGTTGACTTTACTTACTCTGTAAAACATTTTTTTAAAGAAACGTAGCAGGTCTAGAAGCATCTGAGGTGAGAAAACGGAGTTAAAATTTTAGTGCAGTGATCCTTCTTCAGAACTGGTAGTATCTAGGAATAACTTGTATTTATGCTGATGATGGGATGGAGAGGAAAAGGAGTGAGTTGACAGGAGGAGACAGAGTCCAAAGAGAGAAAATATGAGGCAGATTTGATTTCCAAGCTTCAAATTCTATTTCCTTGTGATCTGGTCTCTCTACTGCTTATGGCGGTTCCCACTTATTTCAGCCTTTTCCCGGTCTCTTCTAGAATCCTCCATCTTCTGTAGTCAAAATGAAGAATTTCCACTTTTGCCTGGCCAAAATTGACATTTTCCATCTTTTACACTCTAAAACCCCAAATGGTTTCTTATGCACAATTTTTAAAACAAAAAAAATTCTGGCTGTAGGCTTTATAATTTTTTCCACAAAATCACAATTTATTTAGAGTTAAAGTACTTCTAAAACTTTACTTTTTACTGAGTTGTTTTCTTCTGTTCAACACTTCAGCTAGATTTCTTTTAAATTTACGCTTTTTTGGCTAAAATAAATTCTGACACTTCCCAGATTCTGCAACCCTGGACAAAGCTTCTTTTCTGGCCCTTTTATTGTTCCTTAAACTCTGTTTCATGGAGTCTGATGTTAATGCTGTCGATGCTCATTAAGAGAGGTGGGAATTCTCTTCAACATTCCATTGCTTTTGCATTCTGGATTTTGTGCTGTTTTCATAAAACTTTCCTTTTTAACCTTGGGGATATCCAACTTTACTCCTCGAGTTTTCTCTTACTCCAGCCAGAGCTTCCTTCGCTAAGTTTGCTGTCATTTTCTTAGTATGACAGGGCTTTTCTCTCTCTTCCTAGCCCAATCTGTTCTTCCTACATTTTTTTTACTAACTTCTTGATAAAGGTTTGTGTCTGGAATCCTGAGCTTGCTCTGTTGTTGTTTCCAGAACTGCTAGAGTCTGTTTCTGTCATTAATTGTGTTTCAGCTGCTGACTGATTGATTGAACCATTATAAAATAGTAATTCTCTTAACGAGGTAAATTCAATCTTCAATCATTCTTTCTCTGGTACTTCTGGAATTTTCTTCTCACAGAGGGGTCTCTGTATGTAATTCTTGCAGACTGGTCAAGCAACAACGTGACATAGGCATTCTTACAGAAGCACATCTTAAAGACAATTTTCCAGATATAACTATCCCTGGATATTTCAGTGACAGGACAGGTCCAGCAAATGTGGTATAAAATCCCTGATTGAGGGATTTTAATGGCCATCACCAAGAGTGGCTTGGCAGCAACACTACTGATTGAGCTGGTTGGGTCCTACAGGACATAGCTGCTAGACTGGGTCTGTGACAGGTGGTGAGGGAACCAACAAGAGAGAACATAATTGACCTCATTCGCATTAGTCTACCTGCTACAGATGCAACTGTCCATGACAGTAAAAGTAAAAGTAACCACCATACAGCCATGAGGGAGGCAAAGTCCCATCTTTACACTGATAATACCTTACCTTGTCTTGTTTGGCATTACCACCATGCTGTATGGGACAAACTTTGACAGATCTAGCAACTCAAGACTGGGCATCCATGAGGTGCTGTGGGCCATCGACAGTAGCAGCATCATACTGCAACACAATCTTCAGTCTCATTGTCCATCATATCCCCTACTCAACTCAAGCCAGAGGGCTTCAAGTCTGGTTGAATGGAGAGTGCAGGAGCGTATGCCAGGAGCAGCATCAGGCATACCTAAAAATGAGGTGTCAACCTGGCGAAGCTCCAGAACAAGACTGCTTGTGTGCCAAGCAGCTTATGCAGCAAATGATAGACGTAAGCTTTGCAGTGCTATCATATCCAGTCATAAATGGAGGTGGGCAGTCAAACAACTCACTGGAGAAGGATGCTCCACAAATATCCCCATCCTCAATGATGGAAGAGCCCAGCACATCATTGCAAAGGCTGAAGCATTTGCGACCATTTTTAGCAAGAGGTCCCAAGTGGATGATCCCTCTCAGCCTCCTCCAGAGGTTCCTTCATAGACACCAGACTTCAGTCGATTTGATTCACTCCACAGGATATCAGGAAACAGTTGGAAGTATTGGAGCTGCAAAGCCTATGGGCCCTGCCGACATTCCGGCAGTAGTATTAAAGACATGTATTCTAGAGCGTGCTACATCCCTAGCCACTGGCATCTACCCAGCAACATGGATAATTGCTCAGGTATGTCCTGTGCACGCAAAGCAGAATAAATCCAACATGGCCAACCTCTGCCCCACCAGTCTACTTTCAATCATCAGTATAGTGGCAGATGGTGAAGTTTCAATTGAGTAAATCTGGAGTAAAGCCCTAGTCTAATGGTGGTGACATGACCACTGTCCATCGTTATAGAAACACATCCAACTCACTAATGACCTTCAGGGAAGAAAATCCATCCTTACCTGGTCTAGTCTACATGAGACTCCAGACCCAAAGCAATATGGCTGACAACAAATGCTGTGCTAGTCAGTGACATCCACATTAAAATGAAATTTTAAAAGAAAAAGGTGTCCTAGTACATAATCAATGAAAGTAGACATACAGGTGCAGCCAACAGTTAGGCAAATGGTATCAACATCATAGCAATAACCAGAAATTGGACTGAATTAGCCACATAAATACAATGACAACAAGATCAGGTCAGAAACTAGGAATACTGCTGTGAGTAACTCACCTCCTGACTTCCCAAAGCAAGTTCACCATCGCCAAGACACAAGTGAGGTGTGTGATGGAATACTTCCCACTTGCCTGGATGAATGCTGCTAAAACAACACTCAAGAAACTTGACACCATCCAGGACAAAGCAGCCCGTTTGATTTGGCACCACATCCACGAGCATTAAGTCACGCCACCACTTCCAGTTGCATCCATGCCTAATATCTACAAGGTGCACTTCAGAAATTTATCAAAGATCATAAAACAGCACCTTCCAAACCCCTGACCACTTCTACCTAGAAGGACATGGGCAGCAGATATATGGGAACACCACCATCTGCAAGTTTGCCTCCAAGCCGCTCACCATATTGATTTGGGAATATATCACCTTCCGTCATTGTCACTGGGTCAAAATCCTGGGATTCCCTCCCTAACAGCATTGTAGGTCTACTTGCAGTAGCAGTTCAAGAAGCATCTCACCACCTTCTCAAGAGCAACTAGTGATGGGCCATAAATGCTAGTCCAGCCAACAACACCCACATCCCACAAGTGATTTTTGCTTTAAATTGAATCTTCACAGAACTACCTTATCGCATTTCCCCGATGCCTCTACTGGCACCTTGTGGTATCTGTTACTTCTGCCAGTACGTAGCAGAAAGTAAAGGTTAATTCAGGTAGTTTGCTACTACGTATTCTCCTTTATCTATTCTGTATCTAGGCCATGTCTTATTATCAGTGATAGAGAATAGACCACTGGTGAGTCTGAACAGAAGAGGCATTTGTTATAAGTAACAGGATGGTTTGTTGCATGATAGTGTTATGAAGTAGAGTAATCATGAATTGGAAGGCAGGAAGCTAGAATTTGTTTATAAAAATGATTGGGGAAGGAGTGCATGGCTCCTTTAAGAAGTGAAGTGCTTTTCTGAACTTAGAGATTTATACAGAAAAGGTGTCTAATCACCTGAAGGGGCACAGACAGTTGTGAAAATGAAACAAGTATCAGTTGGCTGTGTGATTGGAAACTTAGGCTTGTTTTGATCTGGCAGCTAGCTTGTATCAGCCAATTAATTTAAACCAAGCACTTAGCAGTTGAAACCAATTGAATTTAAATCTGATGGTTTTGACAACCTCGGACCAATTCTATTTTAAAATTGATATGTCATCTAAGGTATATAAGGAGAGGGTTTTTGAAAATCGGGGTGATAGCGAATTACCGTCTGACAAATAAGCATTTAGCTCTCACAAGAAATTGCTAAGCTGTCTATGAAAGCACCATCTATCCATAAAAGGTGCCTCAGCACTTCTAGCTAAGATTTCTGACATGAGACCTCACAGAGGAAACATTCCTGACAGCCGGATCAGCGGAAGAAAGGCATTTATGACTTGAGAATAACAGGAGACGGGCATGTAGACTTTGAGAGACTAAGTTTTAATTTATTTCCTTATTACTTGGATTTATGTAAGTGGGACTTGCATTTATTGGAACAGCATACCAGTAGAATTTAGGTCAGTTAGGGGATGGTTAGCAGTTATGAGGGAATTGTTTGGTTTGTTAACAATTCTGTTAATTTGTTCACTGTTAGGGTTAAATAAGTAAATTGTTACTTGTAAAGTGAATATCAGGGATTTTCTTTCAATTAACCCCCCCTTCTCCATAATAGTTTAACAGACAAGGCATGGTGTGGCGAGCTTCTCTAGGTGTTTAGGGTTTAATTATTAGAAGGGGACCTCTACGCTTGCTGTAACAGACTGGGGCTTGTGTTTCGATTTTAATATCAGAGGAGTTCAACTTGCCCTTCTTAACAATATCAATCAGTGAATATAAATGCCGTTGTAGTGCCTGAGGTCCTTAGGCTGCTGTCTCAATAAAGAGAGAGACATGATTGGTGGTGCATGTAATGAGGGTCACCAAAATGAGAAGTTGGGGCCTTCATTGTCATGCCAGTCAATACAAGAGTTGGCATGGGCTCTGCGTTGCAAGCCAGCCATCCAGTCAACTGAGCTAACCAACCCACTGCAATAAAGGACCCCCAGGAGCTGTACAGTTTACACCTACTCTCTACAAATGCTAGTGTGGAATTCCTTGCCTCCACTGTGTATAACATTATCATATTAGGAGGAGTTAATGGAGCTTTACATTACCTTAAACAACAAAAATGCTTTATTTTACTCCAAAGTTATAATGTTATTGGTGCCTCTGAAATGCTTTGAGAGGTTTTGTTAAGCTAGAGGCACTCTACAGGTCAAAGTTGTTGTACCATTTCACTATTTCCACATGAAAGACTCACTAAGACTGTACATAAAATAGCATTTTAATACAAATCACATGCAAAGATAAACATTGTCTGATTCAAGGTAAATGTGTATCTAAGTTGTAATTCTGGATCTGCTTGCTTAGTGTGCTGTGTTGAAAATAGAACCTAATCAGTGACAATTGGAATATTTCAGTACACTCAAATTCAATTGCTTCCAGATAGCTAACCAAACCATTCAATTGAAATATAAACATTGTTTGACTCTTTTAAAAATATATGTTTGATACACAGCTGTTGTTGCATTTGGGCGCTGTTATTTTTCCTTTGGCATGGCATAGCTTCAACAATTTTTGTAGATATAATCTTCTAATAGTTTTTTGCAAGTCAGCAACAATTCAAAGCCATTAATAATTGGTGCAAAATAGCTAAACGTAGTTAGGTTGGTAGTAACCTAATGTGTAAAGCTAATCGGAGCCATATTTCAAAATTCCTGCAAGAAAATAAATAAATTTTTCTGTCTCCCAAGGAAGTGGATTATCTCTTCAATTGTTGTAAATCTGCTGTAGGAAGAATATTGTGGCCAAACTGTATACGTACATTTGTTGATAGAGAAGCCCACACCAGCCTCATGGAGGCAAAATTGAGATAATTTAGCAAGCGTACTATCATAAGGAACTATAATCCTCAATGCTCTGGACTACTCCTGCCATAGTACAAACCATTTCCACAGACAAAATTTGCTTGATCACAAGCACACTGTCAACACTCACTGAGTTCTGGGTTTGCAATTCTACTGAAGCCTTTTGCCCATTACTGAATTGCAGTACTGCTTTGAAGAGAGAGACATATTTTTAACAACCTTCATTTATTATTTCACAAATAAAATATTTTGCGTAGTTGCAGATAGCTAAGTGAATCCCCTTTTGTAACTATGAAGTCTTCCTCTTCTGCTTCATATTTCTTGTATGTAATGCAACTTTTCCGGCTTCAACAGAGCTGGAGGTAGGCTGCTCATTTATTTGCTTCAGCAAATGAGGCATCTGTGATTGATGGCCTGTAAATTCTGCCACTCATAAGGCTTCAATGAAAGGCTGTCCTACCTGTAGTTCCACCTTTTCATTGAACCCTGAGGCTCAATTTTATATACAGTTGATGAGAAATTTGCACCCTAAAGTTGAATCCTCACTTCTACCTCTGTTTCCAGTAACTGCACCTGCTCACATGTGATGTGCTATGCCACCCCATCTATCTGTGATGCTGGACCCATTTAAATGTTGACAGAAGGTGCGCAAGAGCCATGGGACAGTGTATCTTCCACATTACTGGTCCTCCTCTGAGGAGTCCTCAGGTTTCTTCCAATTTCTGCTCCGGTGGCATCATTACTGTACTTGCAAGAGATTAAAGGCTTGATTTAATGCTGAAACTAAATAAAATCTAGTAGTTGTCATTATGTTATCATAAGTGACAACTAAGAGCCAAGTGACAATACTTCATTTAGTGTTTATACAGGTTTCTAAGCTACCTCCATTTCTTAATTACCAATAGCCAGCACCAGTACCACCTAGCTGATCTTAAATACTTCCTATTCCATCATGGTCACCATGCAGTTTTACTTCCATTTTCTGCCTCTTGCTGAAGCTGTGAGCTCTCTTCTGCAATGAGAGAAGACAAAATATTATGAGTGTCAGAAGTGAACATTTGAAAATTATGATTGCAAGAGGCCAGTATGATGTGAATTAATTTGTGAATTTTCTGTTGAGCTGTAGATTTAAGAAAGAGGTTGGAGAAAAAGCATGGTGCCAACTTGTGTCAATTGGGCAATGTGCAAGAGAATGCTAGTAGAATAAGAAAATGATGGTTACCAACTGACAGTAATATGACACTCCCCTTCCTTGACCATAATGACACCATTAAATCTTCTGTAGTGCTAGATCCAGATCTGGTCACCACATTGTTTCTCACTACCAACTTTCATCCATGCCTGCTTGGTGAGGCTGGTTGGCCTCCTCTTCCCATCTTCTTGCCTATTGCATTCAACAAGTCTGAAAACCAGAAGTAATCTTTCCACATCTTGCATCCATTCTGCAGCAGATTCCTGATTGTCACTTGTATATTAAATGTCTCACCCAGCACTGCTGTAGTGAGCCCTGCTCTTGTCCCTATAAATAAATGTGTTTTGTTGCTTGCTTAGTTCTGTTGTTCTGTTCACCTTCCCTAATAGATAGGGTAACCCAGAAGTGGGGCAATAATGCCACAGCTCAATGAATAAGACTTCCTTAGCAAGGCCCATTGATCAATTGAATTAATTCTCAATCGGAAATGATCCCATTGTTTTAGCAAGGGTTCAGTTGATGAATTTTAATCCACAATTAGTGTTTTTCCATTCAATTTGGCCTTGCAATAACCATCTAACATTTGGTAAGTAAAGACAAACCCTGCTTCATTGAAAATAAGAGCTATCATACTGAAATTGTTTGAGATATGGATTCTGAGTAAGTTATTCAGTGTTAAAAGTCTCAGAAAATGTAACACCAGATGACAGTACATTTGTGACTAAACAAATATATCATTTAAATTATCTTCCTAACCTTAGCAGTGCATCTGAAAGTGAAGGTTTTCCTGTTTGATTTATTTATAACACAAACACTGAGAATGGGAAGTTAAATGTAAATAATTCATTTGGGGCATTTTCCAATTATCCTGGCTAACATTTCTCTCTCAACCAACACCCCTTAGAAAGATTTTATGGTCATTTGTCTCATATGAGTTTGTCAGATCTTTTTACATTCAGAAAATAACACTTTGAAGCACCCAGAGAGTGTGGAAAACTATGTAAAAGCAACAAATGTCTTTGTATTTAATGACGTACTTGCAAGCCAACTTGATACGTAAAATGCTAAATGTCTCAAATCATAATGACTTATAGCAAATTCTCATATTTCAGGATTTTTAGAATGAATGGGTGGAAATGGTCAGTGGCTACAATGTATGATATTTGGATCAATTCCTGCTGTACAAAAGCTGCATGCATTTGATGTACAAAAGGAGAAAATAAAAAGAGATGGTGTGCTGGCACAGTGGTTGGCACTACTGCCTCACAGCACTAGGGAGCCGGTTTCGATTTTAGCCTTAGGTGAATGTCTATGTGGAGTTTGCACATTCTCCCCATGTCTGCATGGGTTTCCACCAGGGGCTCCACTTTGCCTCCAACAGTTCAAAAGATATGCAGGTTAAGTAGTCAATGCAGGGTTATGGGAATAGGCTAGGTAGTGGGTCTGGATGGAGTGCTCTTCGGAGGGTCGGTGCAGACCCGATCAGCCAAATGGCCTGTATCTGCTGTATAGGGATTCTATGTAGAGTATAATGTAACACAGAAGGAGATTATTGACCAGCCAGGCCCATATCATGAAGTTGCTGGTGCTGGCTGTTTAACTGGACCTACTGACTCTCTTCCAGTTTTCCTGATCTTTTATATTCCAATGAATTTTCACAGCAAATCTTTCTCTGACTCTGACAAGATTATCATCATAAATTCATAATAAGGAGGAGTGATTTGATAGTAGGAAGTGTGACTTGAAGATTGGGAGGATAACAGTGGATGAAGAAGGTAGTAAGGGCAATGAAGATAGCGAAGGCAATTGAGCAGAAGTGAGTTTGCAACGATGACAGCTGCATAGCGAGCAGTGCCAGCAGCAAATTGCAGTCCTCGTGTGGTGAGAGGTCACTCCTGCTCCTACCTGTTTCAAGTAGGTATATTTTAACATAGAAATGTAGAAATTAGGAGCAGGAGTAGGCCATTTGACCCTTCAAGCCTATTTCTGCCACTCAAAATGTCACTGATTATTGAATTTAGTACTCTGTTCCCACTTTCTCCCCATATATTTTGATCTCTTTAGCCCTAAGAACCATCAGCTTCCTTTCTGAAAACAGTCAATGTTTGGGCCTCAGCCACTTTCTGTTGCAGTGAATTCCATGGGTTCATCACTCTGAATGAAGAAATTTCTCTTCATTTCAGTCCTAAATGGCCTACCCCGTGTCATTAGACTGTTGCCTGTGGTTCTTCTGCTTATTTTGGCTAATTTGTGTTCCCCTTCTTTAGATCTAATGTAATTCCTATTTTCCCTTGTTAACCATGGTAGGGACTCTTTCTCAATGTATTTTTGTGTTAGATAGGAATGAATAATTATTGCAGTTCTTCCATGTGCTCTTTAAAGTGTTCGCTATTGCCTATCTACCATCATCCCTTTGTGTAACATTCCCAATTCATGGTAGCTAACTTGTGCCTTATACCATCATAGATTATTTTCTTTAGATTCAGGACCCTCATCTCAAAATTAACTCCACCAGTCTTCATCTTAATGAAGAATTCTGACATATTATGATTACTCTTCCCGAAGAGGTCTCACAGATTTAGATTGTCAATTATTCCTTTCTCATTGCACAGTATCCAGGCTAGGATGGCCTGTTCTCATATTGGTTCCTTAATGTATTGATCTAGAAAACCATCTCATACACACACCAGGAATTCCTTCTGTTTGCCATTGTTACTACTTTGATTTGTTCAATCTATGTGCCGATTAATTACAGCTGTATCTTTATTGCTTGCATCTCTAGTTTTATGTTTGACAGTTTCCCTAACATTACCATTACAGTTTGTGGGCCTATATACAACCTCCACTACCATTTTCTGCCTGTTAGTGCTTTTGAGCTCTACCTGTACAAATTCTATCTCACTGGAGCTTATAATCCTTCCTTACTACTTCTTTAATGTCCTCTTCAACCAGCAATGCTACCCACCTTCTTTTCCTCTTTGTCTGTACTTCCTAAAATATGAATATCCCTGATTGTTCAATTCCCTTCCCTGGTCAACTTGCAACTACAACTCCAGAATCCCAACTGTATCATACCCATTAAATCTATTTGCATGACTCATTCATACACTTTATTGCAAATGCTCTGTGTGTTAAGACACAATTATTGCAGTTCCTCAGTACACTCTTTAAAGTGTTTGCTATTGCCTATCTACCATTGTTTCCCTTCAGGTTTGTCTTTTTAACATTCTCAGTCCAATTCTGTTTGGTCAGTGGCCCTGTTTGAGTGTTACCCATGAATTCTCTGCCTATCCCATTCTGTCTTTTGTTTTTGCTCTTGTTTCTTCTCATCTGTCCCCCTGCACAGGGATACCCTCCTGCTGCCATTTTAGTTTGAGTTATTTTAAGAGTTTTCTTTGTTAATGCTAGCTGTAGAGGTTGCTTTTAAGGGTTGTAATTAGGCCACTTGCAGACTTAGGTTTACTTTAATATAGCTAGCAGCAGCGGTCTTAAGGAAATTGAGCCCTGAGGTAAATCTATATTCAATTGATAAACACTCTATTTGCATATCCAAAGGTCTGATTAACTCTCTGTACAACAATTCATTTTGGCCTTTACCAGTAGGGCACACATTGCACTTCTAGTTCAAATCCACTTACCCATAGCTAAAGAGCCTAAGTTATACATAACTGGTGAATGGGTCCATCAATGTGAAGCTCCTTAGTATAAGAAACTAATGCATGCACACTTTAAATTATAGTTTATAATAATTGAAAAAGTTGAGTTATAACATTTGTTCCATGTGATATTTTAATAGCTGCGCTTTTTACTCAAGTCTACGAAGTGTATCTAAGTGTATGCGAAATCACTAAGTTAGAAAATGTGCAATATTATATGATTGGTTTTACGCACTATGTTATTATAATGTTTGAACTCCCATCATGCTTTTACAGGCAATAATTAAAATTGTGTGACTTTTCTACACTTATATGTTCCTGAATTTGTATAATCTACTTTAATACTATAGACAGATAAAAGAGGTATTTCATATGAAAAGGGGAATTTGTTTTTCCATTTACATTTGTACAATAGACATGTGCCTAATTTGAACCTGTCCCATGATCTCTAACTTAATTGTGGCGTAAAACTGAACTATTGGTGAAGTGCATTATGCTGTGGTGAATCTGGAGCAGAAAACATTTTGAATTCACAGTGCCATTCATGTTAGGTGCATTAAGTCTGCTGTGATTTCCAGCTGACAGTGTAAAAGTATTAATTATGAATAACAACTCAACATAAAATACATTTAAAAGCCTGCAGCGAAGTTACAGTTTCAAAAACACTCTTCCATAAGAATGAAACCCAAGTAATTTCTGAAGTCAATTAAGCTGCAAGAATTATGGATTCATAACTCATGACCCATTCTAAATTGTCACTATGTCCAGTAATATCTTTCAATTTGAAGCACTTCTGTAAGAATGAAGATTTTATAACAGTTCTAGCAGATCTGTATTGCATTAGTGATCTGTGGTAGGAAGAGAGTTTAAAGTAACTATGAGTAAGTTACTAAGCAGTCCTCCTTCTATCAAAGGTTTTAATGGGTGCCATGAAATTCAATCTGTATGTTTCTCAGCTTTAAGGCAATTGCTGCTTTTAACTCTGGTATTTTCATATTTTGTATAATATATGCTTTTTTGTTCTTGATCAAACAAGCATGTTTGCTTTATAGTGTAAACCATCAGTATTTATTGATCCCTACTTCTTAGCAGAGTTACTTCCTGCTGCTGCCTGTGAAGGTCATTCTTTCTGTTTGTCGTCTGAAGAGGCAATTTAATGACTGTGTTTTAACTGTTTGAAATGGAAGATCCAGTTTTTAACCACAGATCTTTGGAATGAGGTATGAAGTGACTTGTAGCTGAACCACTGAACTTGAAAGTTAACAGCAATAGCTTTGATAGTTGGTAGTCACTAGTCATCATGGTGAGTTCACACACAAGGTAAAATTGTATGGAAGTGATCCATGCATAATTGCCAATATTCAGGACATGTCTTCATGCTTTGGCAGCATATAGTTAGAAATCGAACAAAGCATTTCTTTTAGTCTGACAGAAACTTTCTTTTCCTGTTTGTACATCATTAGAACGAACACTGCATCAATGGCAAGTCACAAGTCTTTGTCAGGGTGCCATAACTATGGATGCTGTTTGATCAAAAGAATAGCACCATAGGAGAAGTTTTAAACTATAGCACGTTTAAGTTCCCTCAGATTCATTTTTATCATGGAACTTTTAATTAGTTGCTAAAATGGAATTGATGTGCTCTCCTTCACCTCTCTGGCAGTTGCTATAAATTTGCAGATTGCCAGATTAGTCTGACAAAGCTTCTTAACTTTTACCTAAGCTGTCTTGCCTAATGCCAAATATTAGAGCTTGGTGAATCATAAATTCTACAGGGTACTGGACATCCAGATAATTTTTCCCCCGTTGGACTGACAATAATGTTTCACGTTTAACTTGTTAAAATGTCCCAAAACGTTTTGTTGCTTCATTATCAAACAAAACCTGAAAGTGAAATCCAAAAATATTGGGACTGGTGACCAAAACTTGGTCAAAACAGTAGGTCTTAAACTGGAAAGAGAGGTAGAAAGTCAGTGAATATATTTGTAATATTGACTTTATTTTTGAACACTTAGTATTCTATATGTGGCTGTAAATAATTTGCACCTGTAATATTTGTCATCATCATCCCTGCCTCGCTTACTTTATGCAAAACTTTCGTATACAAAATATCTGTCCCATTTTCAAAAACAAAAACAAAAATTGCTGGGAAAACTCAGCAGTTTTGGCAGCATCTGTGCAGAAAAAACAGAGTTAACATTTCAGGTCCAATGACCCTTCTTCAGAACAATTGAGTTTATAACACATTAGACCCGACATTGCATTTCTTCACAATGTGCAAATAACCCATGTCTGTTGATTGCAGTGGAAGCAGCAGGTTGGCCTGTTGTTGCCTGCTGTTTTGAGTGATCTGTGTGTAGCCAATGCTATATTGGCTGAACACAGTAGCAGTAACCAGTACTGAGAGTTACCGGCTATGTATTGCAGTAGCTTAATTTGCTTAATCTACTAGTTTTAAAGGTGGGAGTTGGGGCTATATTGTGGCTGGAACAAGTGCTGGTGTTTGTGGTTAAAGAGGTTTTGACCTGTGACCGAGTAAGGACTGGCATAACAGGGAACCAGTCACCAATGTTTTCAGATGCTGCACCGGAACTCTTGATGGAAGAGGTGGAAAGGCAAAGAGTTGACCTTAGTCTTCAGGAGGGGAAATGCGGCAGTCCACAGTCAAATAACCAGAGAAGTCAATGCCAGGAGTTGAGCCACAACAACCTAGATGCTGGAAGAAATTTAAGGATCTCCCATTAGGTATTAAGATCAGTGAATGCATCTTGAAATATCACCCACCCCCTGCTGATCTGTTCATGATGAAACTGAATTACCGTCACTGGATATCACACTCTGAGCCACTACCTCAGACACTAACACTGTGCTTAGAGGAAAGGTTTGAGGCAGTATCTGTTATCCACTCTCAAGAAAAGAACATTTGTCCTGCCATTCCACCTGATGCCTTTCATTTCAAGATGGTGCAGTCCACCCTTGCCAAATCTTCTCAGTTCAGAGCTGCTTGAGATGTCCTCCAAGACGTCCTGTAATTTCCTCCACTGAAATTTGACAATCTTTCATCAGCTATCGGCAAACACTGAGTTAACACTGACAAGGAGTACAATGACAACTAAGTACATATGGAAGACATTTCTAAGGGAATGCACAAAGGTGATTAGATGTTTCTTATAAGCAATAAATGTGATTTCATTTGTAAATTTAGTTTGGAACATTTATTTTGCATTATAGCCAGACAGATACTATGTTGGCCAGTGGCAGAAGGAAGACATGATGTAGGACTGTTAGTGAATGGAAAATTGGGATCGTGGTTACTAATTCAGACGTGCTTTATACAGACAGTCTGTACAGAAATGGTCTCTCTAGGTTATTATCTCCCTCCCCCTCCTCAGAGTTCCACCCCTCAGTTGCTTATGACATCCTTGGTGACAAAGGCTGTCCCTCATGACGTTAGGCTTATGCATCATGAATCAGACCACTGCAAAATTTGACAATCAGCCTGCAAAGTACAGCTGGTCCCAAGTGGCATTCTGCTCCCATGTATGTTGGTTTTCCATCAACCATGTTATTAATAGATATCCTTTTTTTCCCTACTAGCCACCTTTTTGTTCATCTTTTCAAGTGCAGCTACTACATCAGAGTGCCACATTGAATGCATCCTGACCATTGTTAGGGAACTGTACATTGACTAGCATGATTCTGCTTCTGGTCATTGAAGGAGTGGAATCCCTTCAGTTGCAATAGAGGTATTGTACACGTGTGGCCCTTGCAAATCAATGTATTTGCAGTTATTGGTGGCCTGCACCACAGACCAACTTGCAATCTTAGCAAAAATATATGATTGTTTTGATAGCTCCGGCAAGAGAAAATTAAATGTGGTTAACTTATTTTAAATAGAGAGCTTCAGTGACTTCCCTTACACAGGAGTGAACAACGTAATGCAAGATATTGCAAAGATCTTTAGCTTCGGCCTGGGAGAAACCAGATTCCTAAAGGTTTATCGCTAGAGTTACCTTGACAGCCACTGACGATGCAACCTTTATCGTACTCTGAGATTGTAGTTTTGACTGCAGCGCATAATTTCAGTGAAAACCTCCTTGTGGGATCACAGATGTCTCGCGCATTGTTCCTCTCAGTTGTTTTGTAGGAGGATTGCTACCTGAGTACATATGCCTTGAGCTGAGAGCTTCTTTTCTGCTTACTCGCTCTCCCTCTCCCTCTTATAACTTGGCTTACTCTGCATTTAATATGGTATTCAAATGGGAATGCCAACTAGTGTCTCATATCCAGATACAACTGGCTTATGCAGAAGCATTTGAGGTCAGCAAAATCTCTTGAAAACTTGCCACGTCCACTCCCCTGTATAAAACTCCAAACTCCCACAAAAATTGTAGTAACAGCCAGACAAGATCAAATAGCAACTAAACCTACGAGTAGCCGATGATGCCTTTAAATACCTGATAACAGGGTACTTCTGCTGAACGCAATGTACATGCAACAGGATACATAATCCCACCACAGATCTGCTTGTGAATTTCTAAATTTTTTTCTAAGGAGACAGAATCATTGTTTTAGCGTTATTAATGTGTTTCTCTGGTTTTCCATTGACATGCTGTCCCTTGACACATTATCTGAAATTATAATATTAGATTTCATGTATAAATTGATAGCTTTTAACTCTTTTAACTCCTCCATTGTTACTAACTTATCAGATTTCTTATCTGACATTCAGCCCTGGATAAGCCAAAGATTCCTCCAATTAAACGTAGAAAAGGCCAGAGCCATTGTCTTTGGTTGTTGTTAAAACTTCATTCTTTAAATACTCATTCTATTCCTCTCCTTAAAACTGTCTGAAGCTGAATGATCTGAATCCAAATATGTACAGGTTGGGTGGATTAGCTGTGGTAAATTACCCTGTAGCGCCCAGGGATGCGCAGACTAGATAGGTTAGTCATGGTGAATGCAGGGTTACAGGGATAGGCTGAGGGTGTTGGTAGAATGCTTTTCAGAGAGTCGGTACAGACCCAGTGGGGCAAATGGCCTCTTTTGGTAGGGATTCTTGATGGCAGGGAAAAGAGGAGCTGAGCCTGGGGCTCACCACTCCCGTCTGCTTCTTTATCATTTTTTCTCTTTTCTTCTTTACGCTTTTTGCTTTTGCTTTCTTTTCTTTTTTTTCTTTGAAGCCTGGAGAGTGGCAGGTGTAGGAGAAGACCTCTGGCGGCAGCAACACCCAGACCAGCAGGACACCGCTCCATCCCAGTCCTGCGCTGACCATCACCTTGCCCCCAGCCCAGACTCACATGGTGAGCTAAGGCTCCAGGTCCACAGCTAGGCCTGGGCGCCTGAAGGAGCAGTAGCATCGGCGGAGGACCCTGATGACTGATGACTGGCAGCAGTGTCTAGAGGAGTGTGAGATGGAATACAGGAGGTACAGAACTGTGGCCAGACCCAGACCTGTGGCTCCAGCTCAGACGCAGCGGCGGTGGAGGCCCCATAACTGAGACATTAGAGTCCTTTATGGAGATGTAGGAGCCTGTTTTAGACACTCCAGCAGAGACTGGAGGAGCAGCAAAGGAGGAAAAAGAAGAGAAAAAGATGAACTCTATTGCAGTAAAATCTTGCATTATATTAAATGTTTCAAGATGGCGCTGGAGCATGGCCACACTTTGTGTACAACACACAATAAAACACTTTTCACTGTATTTTTTATATTCTTGTGACAATAAATCCAAATCTAAATGATTCTGTGAATGGTTATTTGTAACATCTGTGACATGTTTAATCACAGAATTGTGATCTGATCCAATGATTAACACTTATTTCCAGTTAGACAAATTTTAATTTTTAATTTTAAGATTTGCATCCTTGTTTCCAAACCTTTCCATGATCTAATCCTTTTGTTTCTCTGTAATCTTCTCAAGCCATACAACCCCTCTGTAATATTTGCTGTCTTCTAAATCTGGCCTTATGGGAATCCTTGATTTTAATTTCTCTACTATCAGGGGTATGCCTTTGGCTTCCTAGGTCCTAAGCTCTGGAAATTCCTCTCTAAATCTTTCTATTCTTTAGTTGGCTATCCTGTATTACAACATTCCCTCAAATACATTTTTTTCACCAAGCTTTGGTCATCTGACGCATCATCTTATGTACCTTGGTTTCCAACTTTGCTTCATAACATTCCTTTGAAGTGCCTTCACAGCAGTGAATAAATTCAAGCTGTTGTTATCATACGCAGCATGTTCAAAACCAATTTCGATATTGCACCATCTTCTCCCTTCCCAATTGCAGAGTGAAATAGTGTGTTTCATGATGCAGTTTTGTGATTTGTAGAGAAACAAGGACCTAAATTTGATGGTTGGTCTAAGCTCAATTGCAGATATCAGATGGGGTCACTAGAATTGACCTTATTATTCCCACGATAAAGACAGAAATAAATCAATGCATTTGTCATGATTATCAGTTGATCAATGCTGGAGAATGCGTCTATGGTGATAGAATAATATTTGACTAAGATAGCCTGTTGCCCCAACAAGCCCAATTGCTTGCTAACACCTGGCCTTTATATTCAAAGAGAACGAATAATGAAGATGCTGGAGAACTGTCAGAATTTTGGGCTACTTCAGTAGCAAGGGCCACTGCTGTCAGCAATGGAGGAAAACAAGGTGAACTGAAACTGATTTATTGCAAGATTTATCACATTGAATTCCGTTTGTTTCATCAGATCCTTTCTGTCCTTTACATATCCATGAGATGAAAAGAAAGGAAAACTTGGTAAGAGCGGAACTCGGAGCATGCTTGCGGTAATCATTAGTGGTTGATACTTCAGGATTTGAGTTCAGACATTTAAATTTCTTTGACTCCTTAGGTTTTTATCATGATGAGTGTTTTCCATCCCCATAACTTGTGACTTAGCAAATACCTAGAATTTGGACTCCTGTTTAAGCATAATTTCACCATCACCTGCAATCTATTCATAGCAATGGCATTTTAAATACAAGTATTATTACTAACATTGCTTTCTGTTTGGTGGATGAGAGCAGTATTGTTTGATGGATTTCCACTCAGTAATCTCTTTGCTGGTGTGTTCTAATTTGTGCTTGTCCAGGAACAGTATAGATGATTGAGGTAGAACAAGGTGCCCAGATATGACAATACCCTATTAAGTGTGAGAATTGAGCTACCTCTCTCTTCTTACTTTTGCAATCTGATCAACAGCCACATTGGGATTAATTCAGTCCTTGGTGCTTTTATAATTGCCATTTGCTCCTTTACAGGAATGTAAAGACTTATTCATTTTTCCATACGATTATTGAGAGTTCTCAATTTTTATACTATATCAAAATAAATTCTTAAATCACGAACTCAAGTTATTTGAATTTTTTTTTATTCAATAATGCACAGATAGTGACAATTTTGCGATATCGTTACATTCTTGACAAGCAGCATAATCCAAAAAATTTTTGGCATGAACATCATGAATGTTTGCTTTCTTCCATTTTTGAAACTGTGCTTATTATATCTGTTTTAACTTGCTCCAAATGCTCAGATTTAGTTTCATGTTTTATCAGCTTTATGCTGTAGGTGGTCATGTCTCCCTCAAATCTCCTGTCTTGTGGAGAGTAAAACTTTACAGCTGTTCCTGTGATGCCTATGCAGCTGGGTGTCACGGTGCTAATTGAATGAGATGATTCACAACTGTATTTCCATTACCTCACATTTTCATGTTGGTCTGACTTAATATTTTCTGACTCCTCACCCCATGCTTTACTTTTGATGGGTGGAGGGATAAAAGTAAAGGAGGAGGGGAGAGGGATGAGAGAAAGTCGGGGAAGAGAGGGATGAGAGAAAATGGGGTGGGGGAACGGAGAGAGAGTGATAAGAAAAAAGGTGGGGAGAGGGGAAAAATAGGACAGAGAGTATTTTGAAAATTTCAGTTTTGGAAGGCTGGAAATAATCTTTTGTCTGAAGGCCAAGCTTTTTCAGATTTTAATGCTGAATTTTGTAATTTCATGTCAACTTAATTTTGCCAAAGGAATTGAAGTTAAATAGAAACAATCTCAGATAAAAATAAATAATTGAGAGTTTTATTTGTTTTTGTGAGATCATATGAATCTTGATAAATGGATACCTAGTTTGCGAAGAAATATTGTGCTTGGAATTTAGGTTGTACAGAGAGTCAAGATAAAAGCAGCTAATTTGCAAACCTCTGTACTTCAGCCCATTTAATCAGTTACTTAACAGTTAATTCTGCACAAAAATATTCAACACTGAACAAAACATTGATAGATGTTTAACAGTGATATTTCAGCCAAAGCAGGCCATGCATGCTGTTTCTGGATTATTGAGGTGAAAGGCAAATTCATGATTATTAATGTGTATTGCATTTAAGATGGTTCTCATGAGTTCAGTATGGTTGACTGCAGCTACTAGCATGCATTTTGTTTGGTCGCATTCCCGTGAAGCACCTTGGGATGTTTGTGTAGTTATTAATATCTGAGTTTTATCCCTTGGTACATAATTTGGAAACATTCCAGCAAAACTTTATTGTTCGTAGAGTGTGGGTGACACTAACAAGAGCACATTTATTGTCCTTTTGATAAAAGGGTAAGAAATAGGAGTAATAGTAGATCAAATAGCACCTTGAACTTACTCCTCCTGTAATGAAAACCTTGAATGACATAATAATAAACTTACATTTAAGGTTTTGGAGTAGATCTGTAGTTGAGGTTGGTTGGCTCGCCGAGCTGGTTTGTTGTTCCGCAGATGTTTCATTACCATGCTTGGTAACATCCTCAGCACAGTCTCTGATGAAGTGTTGGTGTGTTTTCCCACCTGGTTTTTAAACTCTGGTGTCCGTTGCGATGGATTGCCTCACTTCCGCGTTTCCTCCATAGTGGAATGTATATGGGGTCGAGTTCAATGTGTTTATTAATAGCAAGCTTCGTGGAGTGCCATGCTCCCAGGAATTCTCATGCTTGTCTCTGCCTAGCCTGTCCCAGATCTTGGTGTTGTCCCAGTCGAAGTCGTGGTTCCCCTTGTCCATGTAGATTGAGATGAGTGAGTATTGGTCGTGTCTTTTTGTAGCAGGTTGGTGTTCACATACTGTTGTTGTTAGTTTCCTTCCTGTTTGTCCGGACAGGCTAGGCAGAGACAAGCATGAGAATTCCTGGAAGCATGGCACTCCACGAAGCATGCTGTTAATAAACACATTGAACTCGACCCCATATACACATTCCACTATGGAGGAAATGCGGAAGTGAGGCAGTCCGTCGCAATGGACCCCAGAGTTTAAAAACCAGGTGGGAAAACTCACTGACGCTTCATCAGAGGCTGCACTGAGGATGTTACCAAGCACGGTAATGAAACGTCTGCGGAACAACAAACCAGCTCGGCGAGCCAACCAACCTCAACAGAAACTTATATTTGTGGTAATTTGGCTACTTGATTCAATAAAGAAGCAAATCAGGATGCCAAGGGGGCAGATGTACTACTTGTTTAAGGGACAAGTTAACAGCATATTTTCAAACCTTTCAAATACCAGGGCAAGTCACTTTGCAAATCCTTCCACTTATTCTGCCCCTGCTATCAGCACTTTCAATGGAATTATTAAAAGAGACAGACCGAACAGTCACTTTATGAAATGAAAATGTAGGTTTTATTACCCCCTCAGGATACATCTGTCACTTTAGAAAATGGCAGGAATGCCATCTGTTAGGTTTGCTGAAATATTACAACTTCAGATATGTAATATTATTAGATATTAGAATAAGCTTTTAAATTTTTGATAGTTTTAAGAGTGTTTTATGCAGTGGGCAAATGTATATCGGGAGTTGGGTTCCCCTAACTTATTAGAGTCCTATTAATTAATTTGGAGAAGATATTTTTGGGTCTTGTTTTATATAAAAAATGTCCCAGTGGCCTAAGATGATTCCTTGAACCGAGGGCATGAAGAAGGCAACTCTGTAATTTTGATCTCAGTACTTAAAATTCCTTTGTTTTTAGGATTCTTGTCGATTTTTTTCTTAACGAGTCGTAGAAATTCTGACAAGTTCTAATCATTCTATCTGCTGTTTCTGAAAAGCTATACCGCACTTTTTTGTGGTTGCATTTTATTCTGCCACAGTGAAGCATTTTCTTGGCCCTCATTGTAAGACAGCCTACATATTTGGAATTTTTAGTACCCAGAACCCAGGTTCAGAAGATACTCAAAACAGATGCTGGTTTGCACCTGCAAAACCCATGCGCCATGTTCCTGGATGAACTGAACCAGAGTGGGGTGTTAGAGTTTTGGAATAATTGTTAATTGATTTTGATTTTTATTTGCCTCATTTAGTTCACCGTACTGCCTTGCAACAAGGATTTAGTAAGAAACTTGCCCCCGGCTTTTATCAATGTTGTTCTATAAACAGGTGAGATGAAGTGCTGGAGACCAACCTGTAATGACTGTGCCATTGCTATTCAATCCCACAATTTTTTATGGAGTAACTTCCAGACTCTGTTCAGTATGCCCTGTGCTGGTGTGACTAAGATCAGGAATTTCAAAATGGAGAGCCCTTATCTCAGTATGACATGTTGCTGTCCTGAATGCACTGTATCATGTGGGAAAATTATAGCGAAATACCCGGGTGATGTCATGAATCATTGTCACCATTAATTTAATAATTTAAAGGAGTGCATGAAGCTTTTGCTAATTTACTAGCAAAGGCTTGTTCATGTACACCTGAGCAACACAATGAATACCATTATCCCGGCTCAGACTTGGACTTGACAGAATTTAATAAATGGCCTGGTAAACCTGTGAAGAAAACCAGAGATAATTGGGTCGTTTAAAAAAATCATATGGTAGTCATTGGCAAATTGTGCTGATGAAACAAATAAAACAAGTAATCATGACAAATGACATAGTTTTGGACAGTCATTAAAATCAAAACAAAATATGAAAAAATAAATGCTTTGCACAATTGTGATCGATTCAGCACCTGACTAATTATAATACATTATACAATAGAGGTCTTGTTAATTTGTAAAATGAAGCTGAAAGGTTTGCTGCTGCTCTGAATTTTTGTATTAAAGTCCACAGATCATATGTTGTCAAATTGAATCAATGAAATTTTCAATCATTTATATTCTATTCATGCGTGTTTTATCTAGAGGATTGAGCTGTTTTGTAGTCCAGTTGTTATATATCTTACTTGTGGAATGGTGTATTTTCTCTTTAATTCTGTTACACAATTACTTTCATATGCTTGAGACAAGAGATGGTGCCTGTGCGAGTTGGGAATCTAGAATTCATTAACTATCAGCACACACTTCCCAGTTAAATTGTGGCAGCTGTTATTGTTTGAATGTTGGTATCAGGCTCAACACTCCGGAAAGTATTTTTGAAACATTTGTTTTCTTAATAACATCTCTAAGAACTACCTATTTAGCCATAGGTCAAACCTGTTGTTTGGAGCATACAGCTTGCGTCAGCTGCCTTAGCACATACTAATCTTGTAGACAGGACCTCAAGCACACATTAACCCCTTGCATGCTTATGAAAAGAAACTTATATTTGGCTCAGGCCTGTACCCTGCATACCAATTTTTTAAGTTTAGTGAAATGGTAAGTTTATAATCGTGATCTTTGTGTCCACCATAATGGAGGCCTAATCCCCAAGGTTCTGTCCTGACTTAAACTTCACATCCATTTATAACCTCAAGTATAGCATAACTAAATGTTAGAGCAGCTTTCCACAAGCTCTGTATCCCTCATGCTCACTTCTGCCTGCCAACGTGTTGGAAATCAGCAACCACAATAAGGGATGCCATGAAGTCTTTAAATCAGCCTTTCACTTTCAGCCTTCTGCCTCCTTTTTGAGATAATAGGAACTGGAGATGCTGGAGAATCCGAGATAACAAGGTGTAGAGCTGGATGAACACAGCAGGCCAAGCAGCATCAT
>JAHRHZ010000029.1:6216707-6251470 GCA_024137785.1 Ginglymostoma cirratum
GTCAAGTTTTCCTGCTCCTATGATGCTGCTTGACCTGCTGTGTTCATCCAGCCCCATGCTTGTTATCTCGGGTTCTCCAGCATCTGCAGTACCTTTTATCTCTGATACAATTTTATTCCCAACATAATCAAAGACCCCTCCCACCTTCTCTTCCAAATTCTCCTGTTAGACAGAAGATATAAAAGTTTGAATACATGTACAAACAGATTCAAGAACAGCTTCTGTTATCAGACTTTTGAACGAACCTCTGAAATGTTAGTTCTGATCTCTCTCTCCACACCTTCTCTTGACTGTAACACTGCATTCTGCATTCTGTTCTGCTGCCCTAAAGCACTTTGTATGGTGCGATCTGCCTGTACCGCAAGCAAACAACACTTTTCACTGTATCTCAGTACATGTGACAGCAATAAATCAAACTCAGACTCATAACTGAGACCTGGATTAAAGTTATTTGAAGTGAATTTTAAGGGTAGACTGTAAATCCTGAATAAAATCCAAAAGCTAACCATGTACTTCGTAATTATCAACTGCTTAATGAAGATCACTGGTACGAAGTTAGAAGCCATATAAAAATTACTTCCAGCATCTTTAAGACTTTCACAAGTTTAGTGTATAAATTTTGTATATAGAATATTTTTCTATACAGATTACTAATGAGAATGCAATTTGCAGAGCCCAACCTTCTCCCAACAAACTGATTCACGTAGGCATTCTTCCTTTTTCCCCCTCCCAGCCTCAGTGTCCACTGCATCCCATTAGATGAATTCCCACTGGACTCGGGATGATTAGCTAACAGGCTTTAGCTTCATTTTGCTTATGACTGGCCACAGATGGAAGACAATTACGAGCCATGCCATCTGCTATCTGCCCTACTGGCAATGAACCATCATCCTGGAGCCTGAACACTTTGGCGCAAGTCACTCATAAAATGCAGGCCAGCAGCCAATCTGATTTGGCACTCCTGTCTTGTCAAGAGTCCAGCATCTATCCCAAAACAGCTGAGCTGTCATGTTCACAAAAGAGAAACCCGCCCGTGATTCAAAGTTTTCCAGTAAGCAATGCAACTGAAATGTGTAGGGCATGTGAACTGTGTACAGCTTGAATGAAAAAGTAAACTAAAGCTTCTATTTGCTGTAGTAATGATGATGAAACTGTCCATGTTTGCTGTTATTACAGTGCTGAAACTGACAACAGCTTAGGCAGTCTGCGGACTTGCACGATAATGAGAAAACCCAGAAGTTGTTATCTTCAGAGGGTGCACTGTTGAGGACCCCCTAAAGTGCAATAATTTAATGAAAATATCCAATTTTGGGCTGTTTGTCTCACTATTAAATCCTTCATGAACTTACATTTTGTTGAATGTGGAGTAATGAAAATTTAGAATTAGGTTTTATTGTCACATGTACTCAATTACAGAGATATGAATACAGTGAAAAGTGTACAAAGTCACCATTTTCACACCATCTGTGTACAAAGGTGCCTAGGTGCAAAATCTTAGGTTTAAATTCGAAAAATAAAGAAATAGAGTTAAAAGTTCAGCATCATGGTCCTTCAGCAGAGAAACAGTGACAAAAATTAAAAGAAGATGAGCAAAAGGTTCCGTGCTGGGCTTCACCTTAGGTCCAAATTATGTACTGAGTTTATTATTATTAAACAGCCTCACTAGACCTGAAAAGCTAATTTCATAATCATGAAAAGTCAAATTTCATTATCGTAATAAAAAGTTGACATTTTTTATTTAATTAAGATGGATTATTAGATATTTTAACTTCTATTTTAGTCCAGTCATGCTATTTTATAATCTGTAAATTTAAGTTAAAACAAAAGGAATTCAGTGCTTTTTTAACTGTCTTGTTTATTGTTTGTATGAATACACCACTATGATTGGCTCTTTACTGTGTTGTTGACATCATTACTGCTAAACACTTGGTAATCCCTGGGATTTGGTGCCTGATTGAACTTGCCATCAGGTAGCAGTGGTAGAAGAGTATAACAGAGAATTGTGCTTCTTTCAACTCACCAGAAAGATAGAAAATGCTGGATATACCAAACAAGTCTGGCAGTAATGGGGGAGAAAAAACCATTGTTATCATTTTCAACTTTATGACCTTTCATCAGAACTGGGAAATATTAGAAATGTAATAGGTGTTAGCGAAGTGAAAGGTAGGAAGAAGAATAAAAGGAAACATCTGTAATAGGGTGAAGGATAAAAGAGTTTATACGATAAAATGTATCACTTTGGAAGATGAAAGAGATCTTACGTATGTCAAGGAAAAAACAAAAGATGTGTCCAGACAAAATGAGGGCAGAGATTACAGTTCTAAAGTTGTTGAACTCAGTGTTGAGTCCAGAAAGCTGTAAAATATCCATTGGAAAGATGAAGTACTGTTTCTCAAGCTTAAGTTGAGCTCCATTGGAATGCTGCACGGAGCCAAGAAAGGTCAAAATAGGAAGTGACATCTGTCTTTTTATCTTTTCTGATCCTCTCAGATCCCAAACGTTCATATGCGTAGTATTAATCGTTGCTATAGATCCTATATTATGATGTTTTCCTAATGTCTGCTTATGTGGCTTGATGTCAGATTCTATTTGATAACGCTCTGATGATGCACCTTCGAATGTTTTGCACCTTCGAATGTTTTACTGTATATGTTTACAATATAAATGTTAGTTGTTTCTTCTAAAGAAATGCAGTGGTGTACAGTTCTATGTTTGCGATTAGTGTGTTCAGAGCTTTCATATATTGTTAATAGGTTGGTACTATTATCAGGTTTTTTGAACTGGCTGTGGTGGCCAAGGTAAATCACAGTCAAAAGAAAGTAACTTACTTGACTGCTTCATCCTTGATGATTAAGTTGGATTACTGGAAGGTCTTAAATATCTAGTTCAAAGAAGTTGGAGAATGCACTTAGAACTAAGAAAAATGAATGGGTATTGTTAACAACAAACCTGAGAGAAAATAGCATTTGTGGCGACGCACATTAAGATAAAAAACAAACACTGCTGGTGGAGAAAAGGAACCCTTTAACTTGGCTCAATGTTGCTAGGCTCCCAGTACAGTGGTATGTCCAGCTGCCTTCTGTAACAGAAAGTTGTATTGTTCAGAGAGATGCATTTAGAATTTATTTAGGGATGCATTTAAATTTGATTCAGTTAGTACAGGTGAAACTGATCTATTTTAGCGCGCGCAGAGTATATCCCTTGGTACTTTGAAAGGAATAATGCACAGGCAAAAATAGACTACCTAAAAGAGTGCCTTATCACATTAATCAGTTTACTTGATCTGATTGGATGAATATATCTATTTTAAAAACGCAGTGAGTTTGTGCATACTCTGTGTACCACAAAAGATGCCAGTGTTTTGGAGCTAACCTGAATGGATAATCATGTAAATGTTTTGTTCATTTTTAAAATAACGTCAATCTTTGAAATAATTATGTAATCATGGGCATGCAGTAAATCATTAAGAACAGATCCTTCAGGTGCCAGTAACAATGATAAAAATCCACAATAGAAATCCTTCATGCAGATTGTGGACAACTAAAAGCACCCTAAAATTCCAGTACAAAATATGTGTTTTAGGGAAGGAATGAGCAGTACACTTGGGTATTGCTAGTGTTTTAGGGAAGGAATGAGCAGTACACTTGGGTATTGCTAGTGCTTGGAGGTTTCATTTGCTGCACTCAACCATTGAGTTTATGCTCACAGAAGCCAAAAAGCATAACCTTTCATAATTAAAGCAAAAACATTGATGTGCTTGAAGTTTTAGAATTGCTAGCTTAATGGAAAGAAATGCATCCTGTCTTCAACATAGCATGTGTTCACGGACTGATAGATGAACATAAAGTTCAAAGTAAGCATGTATGTACATGCATGTTAAATAAGATCTATTAAGTAGTTTGAAAATTTTTTTGGGGATTATTTTGATGTTATTCAAACACCACCAAAACTTTTATTTACCCCATAATTGCTCAATTAGAATGAAAGTAGCCCTGAACACTTTGAACTCTGGCATATCATCATTTTACCTGCTATGCAGCAGTTTGTTCTGTGGAATTTGAACAAGTTTCCCTCTAGTCTGAGATAAGCGTAACATTAATGGTCCTTGACAATACTATGATACCATCTTGTGCTGAGCAGTTAAAACAGTTATGTCAAAATGACCAGATGAAAGTTTCATTTCTGCAATTGCTATTTGCCAGTTCATTTGACCAAGCTCAGTGCCACTTGTGCTGACTTGTTTTTTTCTACATGTTTGAAATATTACCACATCTTTCTGGAAGACCCCTGCTTAGCAACAGCTTTCAAAATTTCAGACAGCAGCATTTTTGTGTTCTGATGCATCTTGCCACAGAGGAATAGACTAGTGGTTTATCCCTATGATGGCTTTTATGTAGGACAAGGGTACCAAATGGAGTTATACAGAGAAAATGTAAATCTGAATCTCTTAGGACAATTTTGCATATTTGAGAGCAGCACTGGAAGGACATACAAGTTGGTTGCTTACCTTCTAACAGGAAACATCAGGTGACACAATGGAAAACGGAAATTACGTTGAAAATGGTACATGGAAATAGGAGTGCAGAACCTGTTTTATGCAGATTTAGTACTTGTACTAATTTCAAAGCCATCATTACTTTCAGAAGATGCAGTTATGATATATGATCCAGAATGCTCACTGTACTTGTAATAAACTAAATTCTGACTTGCATAGTTCTGTATTCAACTACACCACCATCTGCTCCCACCCAAAACTAATTGTGTGCTCTCTAGCGTCTTTGACCTATATCATTTTAATGACAAAAGTGCTCTGGAATAGCAGAAGCTGTGTACTGAACTGAAAAGGATAGATACAAAAGCAAGTGATTGCGTAAGATGCAAATCTGACATAAAAACAGGCAAGGTTGGAAGTGCTCAACAACTCAGACAACATTTTTGGAGTAAGAAACAGAATGAAAGATCATTGACGTGAAATATTAGCTCTTATTTATCTTTGCTGAAAATAATAAATACTGTCTCACTGTAGCTGTAAGTTTGAAACTCCCCTGATGGCTCAGTAAACATACATGAAGATAGAGAGGTTGCAAGTTTGGCCTTCTGCCTGATCTCAGCTAAAGCAACAATAGGAAAGCAAGATATTCATGTCGCTAATGAAAGGGCAGAGTGGGTATTGGGGAAATCAGCTATAGTGATCATAATCCTGTGGGAGAAGTGAATTTGTTGTTATCAGATAAGATTCGGAGGGAAATGTTAACTAATCAGTTGGTACAGTGCAGACGAACGCTTAGATAGTTCGCATTCAAAATGCCTGATAGTGCAAGTGAATCGCTTTTAGATGTGTTGTGTGTGAAAGAATGTTAACAGAAGCTGTCTTGTTTAGCCCATGATATTGACTTTATTCTGATGCAGTTTTCATGGTGGTGTATTTTCCCATTGCAGGGGTATACTTAAATGTACTTCCAACTTTGAGCTCATAATCATAATCCTAAAGAATGAAGAAAATTATATGGTACCATGGTGACAAATCGAGTCAGTTTACAGCAAGATATTATTGTGTACTGCATGACATTATTCTACGTTTAATAAATCTTTTATTTACCAATTAGTTTCCTAACATTTTAAAACAACCGCTAATCTTTGTACCTATGATGACATGAAAGAAAACTGGCTACCTTTTATTAACATACTGCGCATAATACTATTTCTTCTCTGTCATGATTTAAAAAACGTAAATGATGGTTTATTCATTATGTTTTTAGTTGCCGCCTAAAAAAAATGACAAATATATTGTTCAAAGTGTTCCATACTATTTGGATCTAAGGATATTTGCTCCATTTCTTGGAAGTTGTTACATTTTTTTCATACAAACTCGCTAATCTCACACCGGATTGGTAAACAATAAACCTTGTATAGGCTTTTTTTGAGCACTAGTTCGAATGAATCAGAGTTAAAGGAGAGCTCAGTAAACTCCTCCAACCTGGAGATTTGACACCCCCACGCATTTATGCCCTGGATTCACAATGAAACTTGTACTCTAGTTGCATGTTCTTTTAAAATGATATTGCAACAGTAATTGCAATCATTTTACTTAGCTTTGATCTAACTGAAGTCTTCTGTGTTTTGCATGTCCAAAAATTTTCAAAATTAGTCTGAAGCAGAAATTATTGAGTAATCCCAAAGTTTGCAGACAACACCCAAAGAGATTATAGTGGAATCTGAGGAAAAAATGCCACAAAATGCATGAAGACATTGATAAACTTGCATAACATGAGTACCAATGCCGAATGAATTTCACATCAGTAGGTGTAAATTGGTGAGTTTTAATAAGAAGATAAAGAGGCCACATATTTCTTGAAAAATTAGTCAAAACATGTTGGAGGAACACAGGGATCTAACAATGCAGGTGCACAGATCACTTAAGTAGTGATGCAGATTAAGACTGTAAGATATTAAATCAAACATTGGATTTCATTTATAGAGTGATGTAATCGAAAAACAGAGAAGCTATATTAGCGTTGTACAGATCTTGAATAGAGCACTTTTGGAGGACTGTAGAATTCTGCTATCTGTTACAAAAAGCACATAGAGGTGCTGGTGAAAGTACAATAAAGGTTTACAAGGATGTTACCAGATAATGGAGCTCATAAGAAAAATTTATCAGACTGTATCTTCAAACTCTAGAAGAGAAAAAGTGGAAGTGTCGTCTATTGGAAAACTTCGAGATTACAAAGAGGTTTGATAAGAGATGTAAAGCTGTTTCCAGAGGGGAGATAAAAACCTGGAGCCATAATTATAAGATAGTGAAAAGTTAAACCAAAAGGAAATTTTCACAAAGCTTGTTTAACCAGAGTGTTTTTGGAATAGTGATATGCAAACACAGTAAGTTGTTGAGGTGAATAGCAAAAATACAGTTAAGATAAGCTGCATAAGCATGTGAGAGTGGGAAACAAATGGCAATTTATGCTCAGGCTTGAATAAATTGTAATTCAGGCAAGTTCCAGTTTTATTTTAGATTCAGGAATCCCCAATTGTTCATTCAAAGTGGCTATACTTGGGTTTTTATCCTGATCTACCTGAATTGTACTTCTAATGGCTGCACCTTAGGGTGACTGATTTTTTTCAGCATCATTTGAGTATCACTTTTGTAATGAGACTTTGCTCTTCCAATTTACACCTTACATATTTGATGATATTCTAAAAGTTTCTAGATTTGGTTAAACAAAATTAGTTATTTCTTTTACTGGAAGGAAGATTTTTTAAATTTGTTTTACTCAACAATAAATCAAACATTTCATAAATTACCATCTAATCTTGTAAACAAAATTCTCATTTGTCAGAGTCTTTTTCAGCCATTTAAAAAAAAGTAAATGGTTTAAACACGTAAACTTACTCAGTAGTCACTTTTTTTCCTCTCCATAACATAATTATTTATGTGGAGCTTCCAGTTTGCCAGCTGTCTGTATTTAATAATAATATTCCTTGTTGGCTTCAATCCAAGATATTAGATTGAAATGGGTGCACTTCAGGAGCTTTCAGGATTATTTTCACATTTGCATTGTCAGGTTTATATTCCAGGTTCGCTCAGCCATACTGTAGTCTCTGAAGTAAATATTCCTCCCTTATCTTAGCACCACAAGCCGAGTCTAGCATCTGGTGAAGCTTAAGCAAGTACTCAGTGCATCAAATTACACTATTTCAAACTGTTGTTTATTGCAGGCCATTTTGGCCTGTCATCTACTGCAACAGAACGTCAAAGCTTTTCTTTCCTTCCTCTGTCTCTAGGGATCTGATATCTTACCACTGAATTACATGAAGAAGAAGTGTCAGCCCTATGTGATTAAAGTAGCAAGCCAAACAATTGTGGGAAAAATGACTTTTCTACTCAATAAATGAATTTCTTCATGAACAATATTCTTTGAATTCTACGCTGATGCTTTCTTGATGCTCAAGAATTTCTGATAATTGATTACAGATACCTGTTTTTCTTTCTTGTAGCACATGTTTCCCGGTTTAACAAATATTTATGAATAAGGAAGAACAGGTCCACGAGCAATAATAATTGCTGAGCACTTGAACCACTGAGAATTTGATATCAAGAAGAATGCATGCAAGGTTTCACTGCTTAAAAACAGTTACATAATTTATTTATTGATGTAATTTTACATTTTATAGTTACGTATATGATTTTCTTTGTTCAATGATTCATAATAATAGAACCGGTTATATGGTTGTCATCCATGATTTTGTAATATTTATATTAACTTCATTTTGAATAGTTACTTTGTGACTTTCCTCACATCTCACTGAAGTGGTAACTGTTTCCAGAAGGCGACTGATAGGGTGAAAATGAGATCTTTGTCATGAGCTCTTGTTTTATTAACTACTTATCTCCACAAAATAAATCAGCTTGTACCACTTTCTGTTTTATTTAAAAAAAAACTTTTTCTCAAGTTTGGTGATTGCCCCATTCCAAGTTTGTAAGATTAGTTTCTGAAACGTGGAATGTTTGTTCTAATCTTGACCCATCATCCTCCTGCAACTGCTGCTTATTGAAATCGATGGGTAGTGAGTTTTTTTTTAATTCGTTCAAAGGTGAGGACTTCAGTAGCTCAACCAGTATGTTTTTGCCCATCCATCATTGTCCAAAGAGCAGTTAAGAGTCAACCAGATTGCTGGAGTCACATGTAGGCCAGACCAGGTAAGGATGGTAGTTTCCTTCCCTAAAGGGCGTTAATGGGTTTTTCTCAACAATATATAATGGTTATGGTTATCATTAGACTCTTAATACCAGATTTTTTATTGAATTCAGATTCCACCATCTGCTGTGGGGGATTCAAACCCAGGTCCCCTGAAAACTATCTGGGTCTCTGGGTTAACAGTCCAGCAATAATGCACTGAGCTATCACCACCCTTCTACTTGTAACCAGGGCTTGGTGAAGTTGTGTTAGTTTTGCCTGACCAATGATAGAAATTCTAGTCAAGATAAGCCTGCTTTTGGACAATGTGCCATTTCAGTTTTTAGACAAACTTTTTGTCTCAATTTTCTCACTACCATTTCTCTGGTCTCCTTAAGACTCAGATTCATTTTTAGCCATGAAATGATTTCAAGTGTTCGAAACACACATATATCCTGACCAAGAGACTTTTTTAGGAATGAATGTAGAGAGCAGGCAAGCTGTTGGATTGTGCAAGGCACCATGACCAACTCTGAACTTATTCTCGTGAAGCATCCAAGTAATTGCCACTTTTCACTGGAATTTCATTAACATTTATTTGCTAATTGATGTTAAATAAAAGCGTTATCCTTCATACAAAATGGTGCATTCAGTTGTGAATATAGTTTGTTCTTAACTCAATGTGATAAAACTATTGACATTGACTTCAGCATAGAAAGGATCAAAGGCACTGCTACCTAGTGGGTTGCTTTCCTTCACTTTAGAGCACCAGGGTCATACTTTGCCATTCTTTGAGCACAGACTGCAAAGAAAGGAGGGCAGTTCAATCCAGTACATTCAGAGCAAACAGCTACAACATGCAGTTTATTATCATGCGTCTGTCCACGTGCAAGCTTCTCTAAGACCAGCAGCATGGAGAGAGGAATAGCATTGCCAATCCTCCTGAATTGCTCCGGAACCTGCAGGAAATGAAGATTACTATGCTGAAAAGTGTTGCAAGAAACCAAGGAAGAGAACCATAAAGCTATTTAAACAAATATATTATGTTCTTTTTAAACACAATGTTTATTGGTTGTGGACATATTAGAATTTGGGAAAACAGTTATTTGACTAACAGAGTTGATAAAAATGAAAGTCCATACTATGAAACCTCCAATTGTCTGACGTGGAGAGGAGGGTGAGTCCGTTTACACTCTGGCCCATCAGGTGGAAAATGTGGCAATCCAATAGAACCAAAGCAAACCAGCTTTTACAGGCTTTTGCTGCCTGGTGTCTCATGCAGGGATCTGGACCAAAACCTCTAGTATGAGAACCAAAGCTCTCCCACTGGTTTTTGAGCTCATTCATTTGAACATTGGAGGCAGTCTCTGAACTGAGCTCAGATTGTTCCGAAGACAGATTCGGTCAGAGTAAAGGAAAGTCTTGTGGTTAGTTGCCAGAGTGTTCTTGTGCTTTTTTAAGAAGATGTCATTTACTTACTTTCTTAGTTGGAGATGGTGTATGCTGAAGAATTAATTAAAGGTAGAAGGAAGACAATATGAAGGAAGGACATGCCTTTGGAAGTACCAAAATATCAGTAGTTTTGAACACCAAAGATCAGTTCACTATACCTGTAACTAATTTTATTCATGAGTGGAAATGATAAATCTGAGGAATGTTGCACATACTTTTCAAATGAATGCCATCAGTTAAAAATAATTGACAGTGGCTACATTATTCTAACCTACACTTTATACCAGTAATCTTTCTCACCATTAAAATTTGAATCTTTGCAGATACAGCCGCAATTTGGGTATGTTTGGAAAAATAAGATTATACATTAGTGATTAAGAAAGGTAGAAGTGAACAACATCAGGCTTTAGTGGCCGGAAAGTCCGTATAAATTACTGCATGAGTTAAAACATTTTCTTTTAAAAAACAAACCAAAAGAACTGCAGATCAGAAGCAAAGACAGAAGTTGCTGGAAAAATTCAGCAGGTCTGGCAGCATCTGTGAAGAAAAAATCAGAGTTAATGTTTCAGGTCCAGTGACCCTTCCTCAGAACTCCTCAAACATTTTCTATACACCTTTCGACTGGAATGCTACAGATGGAGAGGGATTGCGTTTAAATAATAAATCTGCCAATGCTTTTTACGCTCTTGTGACTTCTGCCACCTTCTGAAGAGTTCAGACAAGGCTTTCAACTTCTTTTTCTTCAGCTGATTCCTCACACTCACTTTGTCAATTCTTCGAAATCTTCAATTGTTAGCCCTTATATTTTTCTTTCAAGTAACTCATCATCCGCCATGTTGAAAAATCCTTCTCCTTCAACTTAATGAGCTAAATTAATGATGTGGGAGATTTCTGTCAATACGGTTAGAAATCCTGTAAAATCATCTGCAACCTTAGGACATATCTTCTGCCAGCCAACATTGACTGTGGCCAGTGTCAGTTCATCCTGGGATCCCTTTATTTTACTGATATAGAAATGGTGTTATAATCTTCCCAGCAGTTTTGTACGTTCAGAATAGATCAGCATCTGTAGCCTGATAAATACATCCAAAAGGATGCCTTGTATAATGGGCCTTAAATGTTGAGATCGTACCCTGGGTTACATATCGTGGGTTGAGAGACTGGATGAGACAGATGTGTTGGAAGGAAGGCACACTACTTCAACATTAGCATGTTTGAATTCCATGCTCTTCTGGGCAACCCTGAAGCATCACCCTGAACTCTGTGCTTTTATTATGCATATATTTCTCAACCTGTCTTTGGAAGCAGATATGAAACAAATCTAAATACACAGCCACCTTCACCCAGGCTCTTCTGTTTGTAAAATAAAGGTGACAGATTCTTGCCTTTTCCCCGTAAAGCATGAGGGTTCTCGCAATACTAAAGAAGCATGGAATTCACCGTGCAACTGGTGGCTTTGTCCCACAAAGAGATTGACACAATCCTTCATAACTTTGAAGCTAGAAGCCCTTTTCTTCTCTTGTGAGATGTTTGTGTTGGCATAAAGTCAACCATAATGCTGTTTCGTTGGCATTAAAGATTTGCCTGTACCCTTTTGCTTCAGTAAGTTTCAGTAACTCCTACAGATAGCCCTTGGCAGTCCCATGTTTGCTGATGCTGCCTCCTTTCATAAGGTCACATTATGTAACAAAATCACTTCCTGAAGTTATTGAACCGTCATCTGTCAGCTGTAAATGTTTTTTTTAAAACTCGTGAAAGATCCCTTACTACGAGTCATCTCAATGAACATATTGTGCAGTTTCATGATCTTGGCTTCAAAGGAGCATTTTTCTGATTCATGTCTTCTATTCACAAGCTAAATGCTCTTTCTATTTTCACCATAACTTTGCCTCTTACAGCATGCACTATTTTTATCCTTTTCAGATCACTAAAGCACATATACTTGTACAAATCTGTTTGTCTTTAAACTTGATTAAACGAATGGTTAGCTCATTCACCTCATACAGCCTCCCAACCAAAGGTCCACATAAGCCACTGTCCAAGTTGCTGGATGTTGCTTCCTGATGTTGCTGAAGCAAGACTGGATGTATATGGGGACTATGTGTTTCTGTATATAGCATATATCTTGCAGATTAATTCCATAAAATTACAGTAAAATGATTATGCAAGATAGGAAATACTTAACAAAATATGCTATATTTTCCTCCAACACAAAATCATTGATTCTTTGTAGAAATGTCTCCTGCCTGATGCATTGTGGAAGTTGACCTATTAAAAGTGCTGAGGGCATTTGAAATATTGTAGATATTCAAACGGTGGGGTATACAGCAAAGATGAAAATAACTTTGAGTAATGATAAATAAGGTTTGATGAATACTAAAGGCACTCAAGCCAAGATTCATTTTGGCGCCTCCATATTGAATAATGGCCTTAACTAATGCCTGTTAAAACTCATGACTTCAGAAACTCAGAACCCGGATTTCCAGAAGTTTGTTTGAGGTTAGGCTACAAATTAATTATTTTTGTTCCCCAACAACTCCTTTTGAGGGATACTTCTTGATTTTTGGGGGCTACTTTTTGTTTTTACTGACTTGTTCATTAAGTGATGCATTCATGTAGTAACAGTACCTTCTGTATTCGTGTTGACATATGAGGCACTTAGACTCACACAGAAAGAAAATTAGTAGAATTCATCAATATCGTCAATGATTATCAACCGTATTAAACTTAAAGCCATACCACACTAGGAAGGCATTAATTTTCTAGATACACACAGTCCCTGGGTTGCAAACAGATTCCGTTCTGAAAAATGTTTGCAGGTTGATTTTTATGCAAGTTGGAATACATGTAGGACCGTATAAAGAAGCCGTTCGTAAGTACAGGAAATGTTTATAGTATGTCGGATCTTTAAAAGTATGCCCCTGTATGAAGTCGTGTCCGTAAGTATGAGTATTCGTAAATCAGAGATCCCCTGTACCACAATATTTAAGTTGACTCAAGACAACAGATATTATCATTATTGCCAGGCACTGACTAAGCGTATGATTGTCCACCTGGGAAATCCTGTGTCATTGGTCATGCGTCCTGTGGGTCATTGCTTGACTGATCAGTGTAATTCTAGAGCTGTATCTCCAACCACACATTTGACACGTGTTTCTGGGAGGTACAACTGGTCTTTAGCCTTGAGATCATTGGCATTCCTTTTTCCAGTTGTTTTCTGTACTCCTCCTTGTCACTGCATGTTCTCAAAAAATTGTATCCCTTAAAATGGGAGCTTTCCTCCAAGTCACTTTATTCTGAATGAGGGCCTACCACACCTTGACATCTGTGTTGCAATTCTTGGGGGAAGCCTTCAGGAAGTCTTTGAATTGCTTCGTTTGTCCTCCTATCATTCGAGAGCCTTCCTTGAGCTTGGCAAAGATTTGCTTTGGAAGTCAGAACTCAGGTATCTTAAGCTCATGGCTGACCTGGTTTCAAAGATCATGATCTCAGTGCTGACGCAGTTGACTGTGTCAAGGATGCTGATGTCAGTATGCCTGTGGCTGCTTCACCTGATGTGCAAAATCCTATTCAAACAGCATTGATGGTACTTGTTGTGGGCCTTGAGAAGCAGAATTGGTACTTTGCATCAGTTTTCACAGTGGAAGACATCAGCACATACTGGAACTTGGAGAGTCAGGAGGCAGAGGTGAATGTAGTGTCCATCACCAAGGTCAAGGTGGGAAAACTTGAAAGATCTGAAGATGGTTAAATCACCCAGACCAAATGGACTGCACCCCAGAGTTCTGAGGAAGAGAGCTGGGCAGATTATCAAGGCATTGTTGGTGATCTTCCAAGAATCACTACGGTCAGGGAGGATGCCAAAGGCCTGGAAAATGGCTAATATAACATGTTTCCTGTCTTTTTCCTCCCTTCCTTCTTAAACTAGAGGCCGGTTAGCTTGACCTCAGTCAGTGGTAAGATTTTAGAGTCCTTTATTAAGGATGAGATTGCAGAGTACTTGGAAGTGCATGTTAAACTAGGGCAGCATGGCTTCATCAAGGGGAGGTCACATCTGACAAGTTTATTAGAATTTTTGGAGAAGGTAACAACCAAGTTAGGTAAAGCTGAGCCCCAGTGGACATGATCTATTTGGACTTTCCAGAAGGCCTTTGACAAGGTGCTGCCTAGGACGCTGCTAAATAAGATCAGAGCCCCTAGTATTACGGGTAAGCTACTTGCATGGATAGAGTATTGACTGATTGGCAGAAGGCAGAGATTAATGACAAAAGGGTCTTTTTTTGGATGGCAGCTGATGACTATTGGGGTTCCACAGGGTTCCATGTTCGGACCACCACTATTGATGTTATACATTAATGATCTGGGCAAATGAACTGAGGAAACTGTTGCTAAGTTTGCAGATGACACAAAGATCGGTGAATGGGCAGGTAGTGTTGAAGAAGTGAGGAGGCTGCAGAAGGACTTGGATGGGGTAGGAGAGTGGGCAAAGAAGTGGCTGATGGAATACAATGTGGGGAAATGTGAGGTAATGCATTTTGGTAGGAAGAATAGGGGCGTAGACTACTTTCTAAATGAGGAAAGGCTTCAGAAGTCTGAAGTACAAAGGGTCCTGGGAGTCCTAGTTCAGAATTCTCTTAAGATTAACATACAGGTTCAGATGGCGGTCAGGAAGGCAAATGCAATGTTAGCATTCATTTCAAGAGGGCTAGAACACATGAGCAGAGATGTACTGGTGAGGCTGTGTAAGGGTCTGTCAAACTGCATTTGGAATATTGTGAGCAGTTTGATCTCCCCATCAGAGCAAGGATGTGCTGGCATTGGAGGGAGTCCATAGGAGGTTTACAAGAATAATCCTGGGAATTAAGGTATTGTTGTATAAGAAGTAGTTGAGGATCCTGGGTCTATCCTCGGAGTTTGAAAGGATGAGGAAGGATCTGACTGAAACTTACAGAATACTGAGAGGCCTAGATAAAGTGGACTTAGATGTTACTGCTAGTAGTAGAGACTAGGACCCAGAGACACAGCCTCAGAGTGAAGGGACAACCTTTAGAACTGAGATGAGGAGGTATTTCTTCAGTCAGAGAGTAGTTAATCTGTGGAATGCATTGCCACAAAGGGCTGTGGAGGCCAAGTCATTGAGTGTATTTAAGACAGAGATAGATCAGCTCTTAACTGGTAAGGGGATCAAGGACAAAGAAGGAAGGCAAATAGGATTGAGAAACATATAAGCTATGATCGAGTGATGGACCAGACTCAATGGGTCGAATCGCCTAAATCTGCTGCAATATATTGTGGTCTGATGAGGTGGTGTCTGTATGCAGTCGAAGCTTCAGAATCATATAGAAGAGTTAGAAGGATGATGGCCTTATTCGTAAGGGTATTGGTATCAGTATGAATGTCATGGTCGAAGACTCTCATCCTTGGACACCTGAAGGCACAACTGGCAGATTGGATTTGATAGTGAATCTATACATCGATGTCAATCTTGGATGAGAGGTAGTTTCCCAAATAAAGGAAATGTTCTATATTTGGTAGGATTTCTGTGTTGATTTTACTGGAGGGTTGAACCTGGACGTGCCGTAGGATGTGTTGGTAAAAGATTTGTATCATCTTGAGGTTGAGATTGATACTAATTCTTCAGTATGGTTCCGTGAAGGCATTAAATGAGTCTTGAAGATTTTCTTTTGAGCGCAGGGATAACGTTGTCATCCACATTCTGAAGTTGCATGAGTGATATCAATGCCATTTTCTTCTTAGATTTCAACCAGTTGAGATTGCAAAGCTTTCCGTCCCATCTGTAGATAATATCCGTACCACTCGGAAGTTTATTCTTCACAAGATGAAGAATAATAGCAATGAAAATTCAGAAAATGTTGAGAGCAGTGACACATCCCTGACTCCTGTTTTGACCTCATGACAGTTGGTGAGGACTGTCGCCAACATCTTGTAGTTGAGGAAGTGGAGGATGTTTCTCATCTGTTTTCACTCAGGAAAAGGAGACTATTGTAGAGGAGAAGACTGAGATACGAGCTATTAGACTTGAAAGGATTGAGGTTAGTAAGGAGGTGGTGTTATCAATCCTAGAAGGTGTGAAGGTAGATAAATCCCCTGGGCCGTATGGGATTTTTCCGAGGATTCTCTGGGAAGCTAGGGAGGAGATGGCGGAGCCTTTGGCCTTGATCTTTGAGTCGTCATTGTCTACAGGTTTAGTACCAAAGGACTGGAGGATTGCAAATGTTGTGCCCTTGTTCAAGAAGGGCAGTAGAGATGACCCAGATAATTATAGACCAGTGAGCCTTACATCTGTTGTAGGAAAAGTTTTGGAAAGGATTATAAGAGATAGGATTTATAATCATCTAGCAAGCAACAATTTGAGTGGAGATAGTCAACATGGATTCGTCAAGGGCAGATCGTGTCTCACAAACCTCATTGAGTTTTTTTAGAAGGTGACTAAGCACTTGGATGAGGGTAGGGCAGTTGACGTGGTGTACATGGACTTCAGTAAAGCCTTTGATAAGGTTCCACATGGTAGGCTATTGGAGAAAATGCGGAGGCATGGGATTGAGGGAGATTTAGCAGTTTGGATTAGAAACTGGCTTTCTGAAAGAAGGCAAAGAGTAGTGGTTGATGGAAAATATTCAGCCTGGAGTCCGGTTACTAGTGGTGTGCCACAAGGATCTGTTTTGGGACCACTGCTGTTTGTCATTTTCATAAATGACTTGGACGCAGACATAGGTGGATGGGTTAGTAAATTTGCAGATGACCCTAAAGTCGGTGGAGTGGTGGACAGTGTGGAAGAATGTTGCAGGTTGCAGGGAGACTTGGGATAAACTGCAGAATTGGGCTGAAAGGTGGCAAATGGAGTTCAATGCAGATAAATGTGAGGTGATGCACTTTGGGAAGAATAATAGGAAGGCAGAATACTGGGTCAATGGAAAGATTCTTGGTAGTGTGGATGTGCAGAGGGATCTTGGTGTCCAGGTACATAGATCCCTGAAAGTTGCCACCCAGGTTGATAGTGCTGTTAAGAAGGCATACAGAGTGTTAGGTTTCATTGGTAGAGGGATTGAGTTCCGGAGCCGTGATGTCATGCTGCAACTGTACAAAACGCTAGTGCGGCCTCACTTGGAATATTGCGTACAGTTCTGGTCGCCCCATTACAGGAAGGATGTGGAAGCATTGGAAAAGGTGCAGAGGAGATTTACCAGGATGTTGCCTGGTCTGGAGCGAAGGTCTTATGAGGAAAGGCTGAGGGACTTGGGTCTGTTCTCATCGGAGAGAAGAAGGCTAAGAGGGGATTTAATAGAGACATACAAAATGATCAGAGGATTAGATAGGGTGGACAGTGAGAGTTTTTTTCCTAGGATGATGACGTCGGCTAGTACAAGGGGGCATAGCTGCAAATTGAGGGGTGATAGATTTAAGACAGATGTCAGAGGCAGGTTCTTTACTCAGAGAGTGGTAAGGGCGTGGAATGCCCTGCCTGCCAATGTAGTTAACTCAGGGACATTAGGGGCATTTAAACAGTCCTTGGGTAAGCATATGGATGATGATGGGATAGTGTAGGGGGATGGGCTTAGATTAGTTCACAGGTCGGCGCAACATCGAGGGCCGAAGGGCCTGTTCTGCGCTGTATTGTTCTATGTTTTATGTTCTATGTCCTATGTTGATGTGCAACAGGTGTAAGGCCACAGCAGAAGTTGTTTACGAATTAACTAATACATATTTCGACGCACAAAAATCTAACACCCTTAATACACCTTCTGTAGTGAGGTTATGACTAATATGTTTCTATCACATGTTGAAAAAGATGGAATAGTTTAACCAAACAGATATGCTGCCAGTATGCCAAAGTCTGACTGTATTTGTTGTATGTTGTCTATCAATTATATTAGAAATGCAGTCTTAGATGCAAGTGAATGAATGCATGCATATACAATGTAGCACTGCCAAGTTCCTATAATCATTTAAAGTGACCATAGAAGCACACCAGGCAAATACTTCCCAAAAAGGATCAGGTGAATGAATGTTATTAATCTTTGTCCATCAACCAATCAGAATCCGTCACCATGCAACAGAGAGCCAATTCAGTTCTGCCATCTGTATGGTAGGATAATTGCTGATTCAATCAATACAAAAAAAAAGATACATTCTACCTAAAATAAGCATGTGACATAGTTGACATCAAAATGCAGCACTTATCACAATATGGTCCTAAAACATTAATAGTGTTTAGAAAAGATCAAGTTAGCATTCCACCTTTCAGCCACTCCTGATACACTCCCTCCCCCATAATTGAGCTCTTGTTGACATACTGTCCCAGCCCCATCAATATGACTTGCTGATACCCCTATACTCTCCGACCCATCCTAGTTTTTATCTGGCATAGGAATTGCATATGCAACAAACCAGAAGGTATACCCCAGGATGACTGAAATGGTTAGGCTGTTCATTTGGCCTCTCACTGTGGCCTAAATACTCCTGCATTCAGCCCCAAGTGCTCAACAGCCTAACTTCATCCTCCGCCTGCTATCAAGCTCCCTCCCGTCTGGGCAAATCTGGAAATGTTCCTCCCATTTTCCAGAAGGCAGTCAGGGAATCAGTGTAGTCTGTCAAAATTAACTGTGCCCTGCAGATGGTAACTGAAAACTACGACGTACAAGTTTTGTGCCAGTTTGATTGTACCTGTTTTCTGTTTTATTGAAAATTATTTTTGACTGCTTATGTTTCATTCCTTTTCCTCATTGCTCTCAGCAGTTCCCTTTGAAAGTTTTCTCCATGAATGAGTAAATAAGAACCACCAGTTAAATCAACACAGGAATCTCATAGTGGCTGGTTTCAGAATGGTACAAGAAACTTTTGGAATTTGTAATTAGTTAGGTTGTTGAATAGAAATCATAGATGTTAACTGTCAGACATTCACATTAATAGTTGAAAGCCCAATCAACATTTGCTGATAATTCAGTACTGACTTAACTTTTCTTCTGATTCATTCTCTTACCAAAGTCTAGGTGCTATTCTCTGAACTGAGCCTTTCTTTCTTATATTAATGTGAAAGATTACAGTAACTCTTCCAAAAATAGGAATACCTTCCTATAGTGCTGACAGCAATGCCAAAAGGCAAGGTGGACCAGACTGTTGCAATTCCACAGTAGAATTATGGGAAGGAAGAAGAAATCAGTAGCAGATGGTCATGAAAAATGTGATAATAAAAATAGGAAGAGAGAAACATTAACTGAGAAAGATTGAGGTGATAGAGAGCCAGTTTGAACTGACGGAGTGGAAGGTAACGATCGAACTAATTGGATGTGAGGGCAGCAGTGTGAAAGGTTGAATTTGGGTGTGGCCAGCAATGATGGAGAGTAAGAAATGCCAGAAGGACTGTTCACGTTTTTTTTTAATGTGGGAAGTTCATGGAAAGTGAGTATACTGTTGGGCCCCATTAGTGACCTCAATCCTCCACATGGCTTGCTGACATCTCAGTTCTACTACCAGCCCAGCTTATATCTGGTATAGAGGATTGTGTATGAAACATACCAGAAGGAGTGGCACAAATGGTTTGTCTGCTCATTTGGCCTGTCACTGTTTCCTGAATACACCTGTTCCTGTGATGTGATACTCTCGCCGTGTTATTGAAGAGGGTATTCTAGGATTTTGACCAAGCAACAACAAGAGAATATTAATATCTCTCCAAACCAGAATACTATGGTTTGGGGGTGAAATTACAGGTAGTGGTATTCCTGTGCATCTACTGATCTTGTTCTTCTCGGTGGTAAAAATGGAAGGTTTGGAAAATGCTGCTAAAAGAGCCTTGGTAAGTTGCAGCCATACATCATGTAGGCGATATACTGCACACATGGTAAGAGTAAATGTTTAAGAAGATGAATGATGAGCCAGTCCAGCGGGCTGCTTTCACCTTGATAGTGTCAAAATTCTTGTATATTGAAGCTTTATTTGCTCAGGCACATGGACAATGTTCCATCATCCTCCTGACTTGTGCTTTACCAATGGTAGACGGACTTTGTGGCGTTAGTTGGAGGGGTAATTGTCAGAGAGTTCACAGCCTCTGATGTGCTCTTGTAATCACAGTATTTACGTGACTGGTCCAGTTAAGTTTCTGGTCATTGGCAATCTCCAGCATGAGAGTGAGGTTTTGGTGATTTTTATTTCGTTGGAGATCAGCATTACTCTATCCTTGTGTGACACATGCTACTTGCTTCTTATCGGCCTGGGTATTGTCCAGTTACTGCTGTTTGCAGACACTATTTCATTCTGGCTGAGGCTTTTGAAATGGGACATTGAGGAATTGCACGTAGGGGCTAGGTAGGCAGTGGGTTTGCTTTGTTTGGTGGAAGATTAAATGTCACTATTTTATTTAAGATTAAAGCAACTATTTATCATGAAATATAAAAGTTCTAAAAATTAATCAGAATGCTTCATTTTAAGTGGTCTAACAATCCTTTTCCATACTAGTTTTTTTTAAAAATTCCAATGCATTCTGCCCTTGAGAACCCCACAGAAATAGATAGTGAATTTTCTGCTTTGAACATTTGGGTTTTTCCCTTCAGGTCTTTTTTTTTTGTATTTCTTTTATTGCCCGACAGAAATGATTTTTTTTTAATTCATTCATGGGATGAGGGCATCGCTTGCTAGGCCAACATTTATTGTCCATGCCAAATTGCCCAGAGGTCAGTTATGAGTCAACCCCATTGCTGTGTGTCTGAAGTCACATATAGGCCAGACCAGGTAACGATGGCAGTTTTCTTCCCTAAAGGACATTAGTGGACCAGATGGGTTTTTCCAACAATCGGCAATTGATTCATGGTCTTCATTAGACATTAATTCCAGATATTTATTGAATTCAAATTCCACCAGCTGACTTGGATGCTGGGACATTGATTAAATTTAAGGAGGAGATAGATTATTAATTAGTATTGATTCGTAGGATTATGGAAAGCGGATTGACAAGTGGAGTTGAGGCTGAGATGAGATCAATAATGATCATATCAAATGGTGGAGCAGGCTCAAGGGGCTGAATTGCCTACTCCTGATCCACGTTGTTGTGAATTATAGAATCCTTACAGTGCAGAAAGAGATCATTTTGACCATTGTGTCTGTACCAACCCTCCAACTAGCATCCCACCCAGACACACTCCCCCACCTCATCCCCCTTGGATAAGGGTAATTGATATGGGAGAACCAGTGGATGTAGCATATTTAGATTTTCAGAAAGTTAGAAGAATGAGATAAGATCTCATTGAAACATAAAATTTTGACATGACTGGACAGACTGGATATGGGATGATGGTTTGGGGAATTGAGAGTAAGGGTCACTGTCTCAGGATATGTCGTAGACAATTTTGTGTGAAGATGAGGAGACATCACACAGATGCTGATGACACTGTGGAATTCTCTGTCACACAAACACTGCATCACTGAGTATATTTCAGAAGTAAGTAGATTTCGAGACACTGAAAGCATCAAAGGGTATGGGCAGCATAGGTATGATGTTGAAATAGCAGATCATCCATGATCATTTTGAATGGTGGAAGAGGCTCATTGGGTTTTGTGGTGTTGCACCTACTTCCCATGCTTCATTGTCACACTTGACCTTGAATTGGCAATGTTTTGAAGAACATAAAAGGAAGAAGGAACTTGCATTTATATAGCACCTTTTATAATTTCAGATACTTCTGAAGCATAGCAAATGTAGTAATGTTGGAAACATGGCATCTAGTTCGAAGCAATTAGTCAGCTTTTGCTAACTTTCTAGCATGGAGTTTGGCAAGAAATGGTGTACCTCACTTGGAGAAGCATCATAGTGGGATCAACATCACCATAGTGATTGCAGAAGCTGGACAAAAGATTTCAGAAACAATGCTCAGGGTAACAAATGTGATCTGAATGGTGTTATCCATTACTCAGTACCATTTCTTAAAATTTGTGGGGAAGAGTTGGGAAGAAGATTGTGATATTCCTTCCCTACCTTTTCTGCTCCAAGACAGCAAGGAAAACCTGTGTTTGAATTAACGACTGCTCTTACATAACACGGCAAATTTACTGCAACGTATGGGGATTGAGAGGCAATGCCAATAATTTCATCACTACAAAATGTCAACCTGTTCTGACCATCTGTTTAAGTACTAACATGTGACTGGTCCACAAGATACAGATTCACACCTGATGGTTTTAGTAATTAGTCCTCATTACAGGAGGTTTATCAAGAATGCCAGCTCCTCAATACTGTAAACCCAGTTTCAATCAGATGTTCTAAGTTTGCTACCGCTGCCAGCTCGTACCTCTACAGGCTAATACTGAAAGTGCTTCAATATTTCATTAAAAGGTTTAATCAAACTAAAAGTATCAGGGCCAACGCATTGAAAATCTTAACTATGCAAATTACAAATATGGATTGATTGCAGTATAACGTTCATGAGTTTAACCTTTAAGCAGAAAAATATTGTATTATTCCTATAGTTAAATTCCTGGGAGGCTAAAGTAATTTTTGAGTTCCTCAATGTGATGGTTCATGGAAAATATGTATACGTATACCAATATTTCTGCAGTACAGCTCATCACTGTAAGGGATCAGGTCACATTTGTTACCCTGAGCATTGTTTCTGAATTCTTTTCTTCAACTTCTGCAATCACTGTAATGATGTTGCTCCCACTATGATGCTTCATCAAATGAGGTATACCATTTCTGGAATCAGCCACTTTCAGCATAGTTTGATAGCATTGAAGGCAAAAAAAATCACTTGACCTTCTCCTGTTGGTTCAGGATGCGGTTTGGGATTTATTTCAGGCTTTATTTTCAGAATGTTAAACATTTCCATGCCTTCCTTAAAATTCATTCATAGCTTTCAAGTGCAAAATTTATAAAGATTGTTGGCCCCTAGTTGTCCTGAGTATCCTGTAATGTGTTAGGCCATATCAGAGGACTATTGAGAAAATGTTTCATTGGTGTGAGACTGGAATTAATTCTAGGACTGAATGAATAAGGACAGCAGGTTTACTTTTCAAAAGGATGCATTATCAACCAGTTGGGTTTTATGACAATCTGGCAGCTTCATGATCATGAATCTACGTACAAGACAAAAAGCAACAAACCAAGTTGCTGGCCTCCAGACAAAGACTGTACACTTGGCTAGAAAATCAGTTGAATGACTTTCTAGTTGAAGCTGTTTAAAATTTTTGCTGGGAAACTACTGCCTTTGAACTTGTGATGTGAGAACCTTCTTTTGGTGCAACGATAGTCTCCTTAACTTTGGACCAGAAGGTCAGCGTTCAAGTCTCACCTGCCACAGAGTGTGTCATAATATGCTCAGACAGATTGATTAATTTTTTTTTCTTTCCTTAACCTGTGATGTACACCTCACTTTGTGTCACAATGACTTGTTGAAACAGGGCAATCAAAGAGGCATGATAGATTGAAAAAGAACTTTCCAAAATATCATTATGGGATCCTTTATGTCCACCTAAGAAAGCAGATAGGGCCTTGGTTTAACATTGGAATTTCAGTCCAACTTTTGTGCTCAAGTCTCTGTGGAGTGGTATTTGAACCTATGAACTTCTCACTCAGAGGAGAAAGTGTTATCAACTTAGTCATGACTAATTGACAGCCTACAAGTTAATTCCAAACAATTGAAAGGCTTATATCCATAGGTTATTTGGAGACCCAAACTAAAATCTACTGTCAATTATGTAACTGTTCCACTATTACTATAGTGAAAAAAGATTCACTTACCAATTGAAGAAACAGAACGTCAAAACCATCACTGTATCGAGGGGTGTTCCACAATGACAGAAATAGACAGCAGAAATAATTCAGTTGGTCATCTAGAAAATCATCAGTAAAATCCATCAAACACTAGCTGTATCAGTACATCGTAAAATACCATTATACATCATATCACACTGGCAGTCCACAGTCGTATTTTTTTTTGCAGACTATTAAATTGGCACCTCATTAAAATATTCCACTGAGGGCACCGTGACTAGTATAATAAGGATGCTGTGTGTTGGCAACAACATATAACTTTGACATACAGTAGGTTTGAAATGCTACCTAACCTTTTTCACATTGACCTTAATTATCAAATTCTCATTCTTTGTTTTCAAAGCACTCCATGGTCCCTTACCTTCTCAACTCTATAACTTCCTCCTTCAACACTCTGAGAACTTACTTCAAATCTGGCCACTTGTTCATCCCCATTTTCCATTGTTCTACAATTGGTGGCCATGCTTTAAGTGCATGAGCTCTAAATGCAGGAATTCCCTTGCTAACTTCTCCACAGCGCTCTTCCTTTAAGACCCGCCTGTTTGACAAAGCTTTTGATCACTGCTGAATATCTTCAGTGACTCATTGTTGCATCTTTATTTAGCTACACTCGGTGAAGAGCCTTGGTAAGTTTTACAATGGCTAGGCATTATATTAATGCAGGTAGTTATTCTTCAAGTCAAGTTATTTTACTAAGCTTTCCACCCCTAACGTTGAACTTCAATTATTTCAGCACTGGCTTTCCACTATGTCACTGCACAACATAGCTGAGAGGAGGGCTTAGAAAAGTCAACAATTGCAAACAGCATGTTACCAACTCTTTAGTAAAATAAATGAAGTTATGCTTTAAATTGTGATGCCTTCCAAAGCAGGGGCCAGAATGTTGGAAGAGAAAGTTTAATAATTTATTTTGGATAACGTGGGTTCAAGCTAGATTGAGTTGTCCTGCATACAGCTGTCATTCTGGGAGTGCTATTTATGAAGTGTGATCTTTGAAAAGACATTGGCCCAGAGTTTCCACTGTCCAAACAATTGTTATGCCAGCGTAATTAGGAATTGTGGATGAGGGCCGTGCGGAATGACCATTGTAGCAGACTCCAAAAAATCCAGTAAAGTGAATTTTCTGCTGGACAATTTCTATATCCTGGAAGCCTCCAAAAGTCTCCATTTAAATCAGAGACTTTGGAGGGTTCTGGTGCAATTAAGTAAAATAGCTACTCAGGAAAAGTTTAACTATTAAATGCATAGACTTACATCTGTGTCACTATTAAACAGACCCCATACCCCCAATTACATTGTCCCTTCCTCCACTGTGACCACATACACTCACCAGACCCCAACCCCCACCAGATCCAACCTAATCTGATGCCCATGTTTTTGGAATGGACCTGACAACCTTTTTCCCAATATCCCCCACTTTAGCACCAATCCCACAGCCCTCCCTGATCTGACTCAGCATTAGCTCCTCCCAACCCCACTGGATCTAGTCCCACTTCCCACCCCAATATGAAACTAACCCAACACCACCAACTTTCATCCAGAACTACTTTTCTTTTAATTTATGTGTTGTCTTGGGAGATCACTGTTTAGTTTTTTGAATGGTATCTCTCCTGATGTATTGCTGTTTGATGTTTCCTTGACACTCTTCAGATGGGACATTATATGATACCTCCCAGGACAATGTAATCACATAGGTATTTTAGACTGCCACTGGATTTGCATCCTCAGCCATGTTTTGGCCTAAATGTCTCTCTTCTAAAATATGCATGCTGTGCTTAAAAGTTCAATTTATGTGTAAGTAATTCAAGACTTGTTCTTATGACAACAGTAATGTCATGACCTGACATTTTCTCAGCTTATGTAAAATCCCATCATGCTAATCCCTACTTGAAAGGGCACTGTATTTACAGAGACAAGCATTAGCCAAAGATCTAGAAAACCATCAGACAATTTGACAAACACAAAAACTCAATGAAGTATTTCATTGTAAATAGCATGTTTTCCTATAAAACTGAAAATCCTGGTGTAAGCTGTCTATATAATGAAAACATAATTTATACCACACAAAATTCAGGGTAGACAATTTTCTTGAATTTGACTGTTATGTGACTTTGCTGAGTATGTTATCATCCATGGCTGCAATTATCGAATTAGTTGTTCACACGTATTGTACCGCACTGCACTGCAGTGGTTGCCAGCACTCAGAAGAAAACTCATGGGTACACCTGTGAAACCTTCATGTGGTTCTCAGCTTCTTCACTTCATGTTAATTCTAATTCATTACAATCAGCATAGAGTCTAAAAGGTGACACTATTTCCAGCTTCAGGTTAAAGAATCCAAATCAAAAACTTTGCATTAAATAGACTTATTTTTAACTACCTTATTGCACACAATGACTTTCGCTTGCTAACTACTGTACAAAATCCAACCTTGACCACTTAATGAAGATTTTGATGTTTTCTTTAAAAAAAATCTTGAAATGAATTATCAAATCCTTGAAAATAGTATTTCACTGCTAAACTATTCATTCTGCCGACAGCAATTTCAAAAGAAGGAGCCCACCCACCATCTGCTTACCAAAACCTTGCTGTTCTCTGCTCTAAATCCAAATCTCTCGAATTGCTGTGTTGTTTAATCTAACTTTTAATTATTGAAAAATTACAGTCAGAAAACGACCATTCATCCTATCATTCCACTTTCCAGTAGTCTTGACCACAGCCTTGTAGCTTAGTGTTTCAAGTGCAGATTTCTGGGTTCTTTGTAAATTAGTCAAGGGTTCCCACCCAACCACCAAACTGGGTAGCAAATTTGGTAAATCTACCACTCTCTGAATGCAAGGGATTTTCCTCATGTCAGCTCTTATCTTTCTACAAATCACCTTAAATTTGTATCTCCTGGCAATTGACCAGTCCATAGGGGAAGCAGGTCATCTCAATCCATTCTGTTCAAGCCCATGATTATTTTGTATACTTCACTTAAGTCACCCCAGCCTCTTCTATTTTAAAGAAAACAACCCTAGTCTATCCAGTCTTCCCTCATTTCTGCAATGTTCAAGCCTGCTAACAATTTTGTAGATCCCCTCCATACTCTATCTAGAGCAATTATGACTATCTTGTGATGTAGTGACAAGAACTGTATACAGATCCCGAGTTGTGGCGATACCAATGTCATAGTTCCATCATTACATCCCTGCTTTTGTATTCAACACCTTGGGTCAAAGAAGGAAAACATCTCCTATGGCTTCATTACCATCGTTATCGACCTCTCCTGCCACCTTCAGGGACCCATGAATGTGCACTCCTAGGTCTGTCACTTCCTCCACCTTCTCAATGTCCTCCTGTTATTTTGTATTGCTTTGATTTGTTTGCTGTTCCCAATTGCATAACCTTACTGTTCTTCAAACTGAATTCTATATGTCACTTTTCATCCCAGTCAACAAAACTATTGATATCATCCTGCAGTCAACAGCCGTAGGCTTCACAATAAACTACACAGTCAATTTTTCTGTTGTCTGAACATGTCCAAATCATGCCTCCTGGATTTAAATCTAAACTATTAATATGTACATCAAGCTGTAAGGGGGCCAACACTGAGCCCTTGGAGCACCATTCGAAACTGCTTTCCATTCACAAAAATATTTGTCACCCGTTACCCTTGGTTTCCTAACACTGAGTCAATCTTGAATCAAATTTATCACATATTTCGGTATGTTATAGAATTTAATTTTTCTGACCAATCTGCTATGAGACCTTGTCAAATGCCTTACTAAACTTCAGGTAGACAACATTCACTTCAGCACCCTCATCAAACCTCAAAAAATTCAACTAAGTTAGTAAGACGTGACCTCCCCTTAACGAAACCATGCTCAATATCCCTGATCAATCTTTACTTTCTAAATAACAGTTAATCCTATCACTTAGAATTCATTCTAATAATTTGCCCATTACTGAGGTCAGACTGACCAACCTATATAATCTGTCACTTTAATCCTTTTTAGATAATAGTACAACTTTCATAGACCTCTAGTCCTTTAGTAACTTGTCTGTATCTAGTGAGGATTGAAAAATGATTCTCAGAATATCCATTGTTTTCACCTAGACTTCCTTTAACAACCTAGGATAGAATTTGTTAGGCCCTGGCGATATATCCACCTTCAACAAGGCATAGTCCTTCAGTGATTCCTTTTCATTATGCTTATTTTATCTAATATTCCACATTCCTCCCCTAACTAGAATGTCTGTGACGCCATTTTCTTTGTGAAGATAGACATGAAGCAACTATTAAGAACAGTATCCACATTTACTACATCCACGCACAAGTTACTATGTCTCTGATAGGACCTAGTCATTCCGTATTTTGCCTCTTGCTCTTAAAATACTGATAAAATGTCTTCTGATAATCCTTAATTTCATAATTCAATTTTTCATTTCACGCCTGTACTTTCTATAAAATTTCCAAAAGCATTACTTTCTTTGAGATTGCTTTAAGCTCTGTTTTTCTGCTTTATCTTACCCTGTATGCTTCAAGATAACCAAGCTGCTATGGATTTTTCTTTATGGGAACTTGTCCGCATTGCGACTATAAAATCTCACTTTTGAATGCCTCCCACTGATTTGCTACTGACTTTAATTCAAATACCTGTATCGATTCACTTTGTAAAATTTGTGTTGTCAGTTTAGAACTTTTACATGTGTTCTATCTGTGTCTCTTTCCATAATGAATTTAAATCTAATTGTATTATGATCACTATCTCCAAAATGATCGTCCACTGCTACTTCATCAATCTGCCAGGCTTTATTTCTGAAGATAAGTCTAGAATTCTGCCATCTCCCATTGGGCTTGCTACATAGTGGCTAAAAATGTTCTCTTGAATGCAGCTCAAAAATGTTATACCCTCTGCGTCATTGATACTGATTGTATCCCAGTTGGTATTTAGGTAGTTGAAGTCCCAATTGTCATTGCCCTGTTGTTTTTGCAGTCATTAATTTGCCTATATATTTGCTCCTCTAACTCTTTTCGATTCCTTCAGAGTCTGTAGTATATGCCTAGTGGTATGGCTGTCCCTTTTAAGCTTCTAAGCTCAAACCGTATGGCATTATTTGATGCTTCGTTTAGTTCATCACCTCTCCTCATAGCTGTGATTGATTCTTTAACCAGTAATGCTATAGCCCCACCTGTTTTATTCAGTCTGAAAAATCCAAACCCAGAGATGTTGAACTACCATCCTTGACCCTAGCTTAATGACATCAAAGTACCATGAAATTTTAGCTTTCTTATTCCCACCTGATGATCCAACCAGCATTTTGAATCATAGAAATTTACACAGAAGGTTGTTGCAAGACTGGAGTCTGTGTTTGTTTTACAAACTGCATTTCAAACGAAGCCTACCGCCTGTTGCTTCCTACAGTCCTGTATCTTTATCCACTTCAAAATGGACTGATTCCAAGGATCAGGAGATTGTTCTTTGGGAAGAGATTGAGCAGGCTAAAGTGATGTTTGCTTGTTGGTAGGAAATTGAAAGATGATGTCTTAAAGGGCTTGAAAAGGTTCATACTACTGGATCCACTTATGTTTGTCATTTGTATAAAAAATTTAGATAGGAATATAGAAAGCATGGTTAGTAAGTTTGCGGATGACACCAAGATTGATGATATACTGGACAGTGAAGAAGGTTATCTATGATTACAAAGAGAACTTGATCAATTGGGTCAGTGGGCTGAAGAGTGGCAGATGGTGTTTCATTTAGATAAATGTGAGGTATTGCATTCTGGTAAAACAAACAAAGGCAAGACTTATACAACCAAAAATAGGGTATTGGGTAGTATTCTAGAACAGACACACCGAGGAGTTCAGGTACATAATGCTTTGAAGTTTGCATCACATATAGATAGGGTGGCTAAGAAGGACTTTAGCGTGCTTGTCTTCATTGCTCAGACCTTTGAGCATAAGAGTTAGGGCATTATGTTGAGGTTGCAACAGGACGTTGTTTGAGGCCTCTTCTGGAGTATTGTGTGCAGCTTTGGTCACCCTGCCATACAAAGGATATTATTAAGCTGGAGGGGGTTCAGAAGAGATTTACCAGGATGTTGCCAGGAATGGAGGATTTGAGATATAAGGAGAGGCTGGATGGGCTGGGACTTTTTTCACTGCAGCGTGGGAGGTTGAGAGGTGACCTTACAGAAGTTTATCAAATAATGAGGGGTATAGATAAGGTGGATGGCAGATGTCTTCTGCTTAGGGTGGGGAATTTCAAGACTATGGGACCTATTTTTAAGACAAGAGGAAAAAGATGTTTAAAAAAAATTGGGGCATTTTGTTCGCATAGAGTGCTTCATGTGCGGAATGGTGAAGAGGAAGCGTTGGATGCAGGTAGAGTTACAATGTTCATAAAGCATTTCAATAAGTATATAAATAAGAAATGTTTGGAAGGATATGGGTCAAGCACTGACAGGTTTTTTTTGTTTTTGCATTTATTCATTTGTGGGATATGGGTGTCGCTGGTTGGCCAACATTAATTGCCTGTTCCTAGTTGCCCTCGAGAAGGTGACGGTGAGCTGCCTTCATGAACTGCTGCAGTCCACCTGCTGTGGGTTGATCCATAATGCCATTAGGGAGGGAATTCCAGTATTTTAACCCATCAAAAGTGAAGGAACGACGATATATTTCCAAGTCAGTTTGATGAGTGGCTTGGAGGGGAACTTGAAGCTGGTGGTATTCCCATATATCTGCTGCCCTTATCCTTCTAGATGGAAGTGGTCGTGGGTTTGGAAGGTGCTGTGTGAGGATCTTTGGTGAATTTCTGCAGTGCATCTTGTAGATAGTACACACAGCTGCTACTGGTGTCGGTGATAGAGGGAGTGGATGCTTATGCCAATCAAGCATAGAACATAGAACATTACAGCGCAGTACAGGCCCTTCGGCCCTTGATGTTGCGTCGACCTGTGAAACCAATCTGAAGTCCATCTAACCTACACTATTCCCTTATCATCCATATGTTTATCCAATGACCATTTAAATGCCCTTAAAGTTGGCGAGTCTACTACTGTTGCAGGCAGGGCATTCCACGCCTTTACTACTCTCTCAGTAAAGAACCTACTTCTGACATCTGTCCTATATCTATCACCCCTCAATTTAAAGCTATGTCCCCTCGTGCTAGCCGTCACCATCCGAGGAAAAAGGCTCTCACTGTCCACCCTATCTAATCCTTTGATCATCTTGTATGTCTCTATTAAGTCACCTCTTAGCCTTCTTCTCTCTAACGAAAACAGCCTCAAGTCCCTCAGCCTTTCCTCATAAGACCTACCCTCCATACCAGGCAACATCCTGGTAAATCTCCTCTGCACCCTTTCCAATGCTTCCACATCCTTCCTATAATGCGGCGACCAGAACTGCATGCAATACTCCAAGTGCGGCCGCACCAGAGTTTTGTACAGCTGCAACATGATCTCAAGGCTCTGAAACTCAATCCCTCTACCAATGAAACCTAACACACCGTACACCTGCCTAACAACCCTATCAACCTGGGTGGCAACTTTCAGGGATCTATGCACATGGACACCAAGATCTCTCTGCTCATCCACACTACCAAGAATCTTACCATTAGTCCAGTACTCTGTATTCCTGTTACTCCTTCCAAAGTGAATCACCTCACACTTTTCCGCATTAAACTCTATTTGCCACCTCTCAGCCCAGCTCTGCAGCTTATCTATGTCCCTCTGTAACCTGCAACATCCTTTCGCACTATCCACAACTCCACCAACTTTAGTGTTATCCACAAATTTACTAACCCATCCTTCTACGCCCTCATCCAGGTCATCTATAAAAATGACAAACAGCAGTGGCCCCAAAACAGATCCTTGCGGTACACCACTAGTAACTGAACTCCAGGATGAACATTTCCCATCAACCACCACCCTCTGTCTTCTTCCAGCTAGCCAATTTCTGATCCAAACCGCTAAATCACCCTCAATCCCATGCTTCCGTATTTTCGGCAGTAGCCTACCATGGGGAGCCTTATCAAATGCTTTACTGAAATCCATATACACCACATCAACCGCTTTACCCTCATCCACCAGTTTGGTCACCTTCTCAAAGAACTCAATAAGGTTTGTGAGGCACAACCTACCCTTCACAAAACCGTGTTGACTATCCCTAATCAAATTATTCCTTTCTAGATGATTATAAATCCTATCTCTTATAATCCTTTCCAACACTTTACCCACAACCGAAGTAAGGCTCACTGGTCTATAATTACCAGGGTTATCTCTACTCCCCTTCTTGAACACGGGGACAACATTTGCTATCCTTCAGTCTTCTGGCACTATTCCTGTAGACAATGACGACGTAAAGATCAAAGCCAAAGGCTCTGCAATTTCCTCCCTAGCTTCCCAGAGAATCCTAGGATAAATCCCATCCGGCCCAGGGGACTTATTTATTTTCACACTTTCCAGAATTGCTAAAACATCCTCCTTATGAACCTCAATCCTGTCTAGTCTTATAGCCTGTGTCTCAGCATTCTCCTCGACAACATTGTCTTTTTCATGTGTGAATACTGACGAAAAATATTCATTTAGCACCTCTCCTACCTCTTCGGACTCCACGCACAACTTCCCACTACTGTCCTTGACTGGCCCTAACCTTACTCTAGTCATTCTTTTATTCCTGACATACCTATAGAAAGCTTTAGGGTTTTCCTTGGTCCTCACGGCCAAAGACTTCTCATGTCCCCTCCTGGCTATTCTTAGCTCTCTCTTTAGGTCCTTCCTGGCTAACTTGTAACTCTCAAGTGCCCTAACTGAGCCTTCATGCCTCATCTTTACATAAGCCTCCTTTAAGCAGGCTGTTTTGCCCTGAATTGTCTCAAGCTTCTTGAGTGTTGTTGAGGCTGCACTCTTCCAGGCTGTTGCAAAGTTGTGTAGAGTACTCATGAATTGGAAGGTAGGAAGTTGGAATTTGTTTGTAAAAATGATAGGTGGGAAGAGTGTGCTTTTCTTAGCTTGGAGATTTAAATGAAAATGTGTATATAAGCAGCTGAAGAGGTACAGGGAGTTCTGAAATTGAAATATGTATCAATTGGCTCTGTGTTTGGAAACCTTAGGCTTATTTTGATGTTTTGGGAACTAGCTTGATGATCAACCAATTAATTTAAACCAACCACTTAAAGGTTGAAAAAATAATTGAATTTAGATCTGATGGTTTTGACAACTTTGGACCAATCCTATTGTAAGAAAATTGACAGGTCATCAGGGGTAGATAAGAAGAGAGTTTTTGAAAATTGGTGTGAAAGGGAACTGCCATCTGAAGAGTAAATATCTGGCTCTTTCAGAAATCTCTAAGCTCTCTGAGAAAGCACCATCTATTCATAAAGGTACCATGACACACCTAGCTAAGATTCCTGACAGAAGAATTCATAGAGAAAGCATTCCTGACTGAAGGATCAGTGGAGAAAGCAAAGAACATTCCAGAAGACTTAACCTGGCTATACTTTTGAGAGTCTAAATTTTAATTTATTATTATTATTACTTGTGGTGTTTATAAGCGGAAATTGTATTTATTGGAATAGCGTACCATTAGAATTTTGTTCTACTTGGTAATAGTTAGTAGTTAAGGGGGAATTGCTCAGTTTGTTAGTAGTTCTATTAATTTGTTCACTGTTAGGGTTAAATAAATAAATTGATACTTGTTGCTTATAATGTGAATATCAGAGATTTTCTTTCATTTAACCACTCCTTTTTAACAGATTAGATAAGGTGAGGCGAGTTTCCCTGGCTGTTTCAGATTTAATTCTTAGAAAGGGACCTCTACTCCTGTAACAGACTGGGGGCTTGTGTTTTGATTTTAATTACCAGAAGGGTACAACTTCCCCTTCCTAACAGGCATGTGGGGAATATTCCAGCACACTCCTGACTTGAGCCTTGTAGATGGTGGACAGGCTTTGAGCAGTTAGGAGGTGAGTTACACGCCGCAGTATTCCCATCTTCTGGCCTGCTCTTGTTGCCACTGTGTTTATGTGGTGAGTCCAGTAGAGTTCCTGGTCAATGATAACACCCAGGATGTTGATAGTGGGGAATTCAGTGATAGTAATACTGTTGAATGCTAAGGGGTGGTGGTTAGACTCTTGATGGTCATAGCCTGGCATTTGTGTGGCGTGAATGTTACTTGCTACTTGTCAGCCCAAGCCTGGACATTGTCCAGATCTTGTTGAATTTGAACATGGACTGCTTCAGTATCTGAGGAGTCACGAATGGTGCTGAACATTGTGCAGTCATCAGTGAACATCACCTTATGATGAAGGGAAGGTCATTGATGAAGCAGCTGAAGATGGTTGGGCCGAGGACGCTACCCTGAGGAACTCCTGCAGAGATGTCCTGGAGCTGAAATGACTGACCTCCAACAACCATGACCATCTTCCTACGTGTCAGGTATGGATCCAACGACTACAGAGTTAGCCCCTGGTACCCATTGATTCAAGATTTCCTTCGGTTCCTTGATGCCATTCAGTTGAATGCAGCCTTGATGTCAAGGGCTGTTACTGTCACCTCACCTCTGCAATTCAAGTGGGACTAGTTTAGTTTGGGATTATGGTTAGCATGGACTGGATGGACCGAAGTATCTGTTTCCATGCTGTATGACTATGAATGTTTCCTTGGTTACTGAGCCAAGAATTGGGGATCACAGTCTCAGAATCAGGGTCAACTATTTTGAATAAAAACTGAAAGAACTGTGGATGTTGTAAATCAGGAACAAAAACAGAAGTTGCTGGAAAAGCTCAGTAGGTCTGGCAGCACCTGTGAAGATAAAATCAGAGTTAACGTTTCAGGTCCGGTGACCCTTTCTCAGTTCTGAGGAAGGGTCA
>JAHRHZ010000029.1:6251870-6282705 GCA_024137785.1 Ginglymostoma cirratum
TGCTGGAAAAGCTCAGCAGGTCTGGCAGCAACTGTGAAGAAAAGATCTGAGTTAACATTTCGGGTCCAGTGACCTTTTCTCAGAACTGTTCTGTGAAAGGGTCACCTGACCTGAAACGTTAACTCTGATCTTTTCTTCACAGATACTGCCAGACCTGCTAAGCTTTTCCATCAACTTCTGTTTTTGCTTCAACTATTTTGGAATGAGATGAGGATAAATTTCTTCACTCAAATGATTTTGAATTTTTGGTGTTCTCTATGCCAAAAAGCTGAGGAATCTCGGCCATTGAATCTATTCAAAACACAAAATGGATACTTTTTTGAGAATTAGGTAAATCAGAGATATGGGAATGAAGTGGAAATGTATGGCTTGAAGCAGCTAAGTTATGATCTTGTCTTATGGCAAGAGTACTGTCAAGGACTAAGAGGCCTACTCCAACTCTTCCTCCTTCTGTTCTTAAATGCTATACCTGCCTACCCTTTCAGAAATGTAATAGTCTCTGGTTCAATGGCTTCCAATTGCAGAGCATTCCATTCTCTAGCAACTCTGTACATAAAGAAATTTCTCTTCTCTCCACACATTGTAAGTTTTTTAAACTGATGGCTCCTAATCACTGACCCATGAGCCAAAAAATAAGTGTTAATCGTCTTCATTCTATTAAAACTTTTCTAATTTTAAAGCTTCTAGTAAATCTTATCTTATGCTTTTCTGCTTTCCTGAGCAGCAATAGTCTTTGCAACTTAAATTTCTCATCATCATTGTTAATTTCTTATTCCTGGTATAATACTGCAGAATTTGTGCTGTTCACTTTGTGTAGTTGTTATGTTCTTAAAATAATGGCTTAAAACTGAACAGACTGTCACTGTGCCCTTAATATTGTTTTGCATCTTGTAGCGTGTGCGGACATTTATGCAACCACAATTATATTGGATTGTTTTCTGATTTGATCTGCCATTATTCACATTTTTGAGGATTTATGTGTATTTAGATCCCTCAGTACTTGCCCATAGGCATTTTTATATTGTGTTACTTTATTTCTTCTTACAAAAATCCATGCCACCGTCTTTCTCATTAAAATACATCCATCAGTCCATTCATTCCATTAACTTCTACTTGCAAAATGATGATCTGTGCTACTAGCAAGTTTCAGTTTTGCATGCCTCATGTCACAAGAAAAATGGCTCAAGCACTGATGTGCTGGGTAGACCATTTCCAACCATTCATGAATCAATCAACATGTTCTTAATCAAAGTTTGTTTCCTTTCAATTTCCTACTCATGCAACATTTCCTCAAGTGCCATATTTTTTGCATTATAAATGCCTTCTAGAACTCCCTCCCTACTCCTGTCTGCCTTTTTCTCCTTGTTTAGGTTGTTTCTTCTTTGACCAATGTTTTAGCCACTCTTCTAATATTTCCAACGTGACTTGATATCAAATTTAGTAAGATAATATTTATATGAAATTTATAGGAACACTTTACACTCTCAGAAGTATAACTCAAATACAATTTGTTGTTGGCAGCATAGTATTCCAAAATAACAGTGATCAGGCTGGTGAAACTTCAAAGGAAATCCACCATTTGACAATCACAGTTTACAGCTAACAGCTCATGCTAGCTTTTCTTTAAAATCCTATGCTTTTCAAAATGCACATTGTTTTTATCTCAAATGGATGATTTCAGGAGTTTGCCCATCTACTTGCTGTGGTGAATGTAAAAGATCCCATGACACAGTTTCAAAGAAAAACTGGGTAGCTATCCCCAGTATGCTGTGTCAAAGGAACAGGTTATCTGATCACTACCTCAAGAGTCTGGAAGTTTACTGTGCATAAATTAGCTGCTGTATTTCTTATATTACAAGAGTGATTGCCATTCACAGTTGTCCTGCTAACTGTCCTACTGACCAGTTCCCTGCCCAATTCTCTCACTTGCCACTCCTTGCATCACTTTGTACTTCTGCCTCACTGTCTGCAACTTCTTGGCTCTCTTACTCCTAGACCAGTTTACATTGCCTTCTCCCAACCAGAGTTAGGGTGCAAAGGTCAGTCAATCCGCACCCCCCCCAGCCGAACTCATTCCATTTCATTATGCATCAATTTCTCCTGCCAGCAGAAGAGGAGAATTGCATCCCTATGATATAGTGAGGCCCCCTAGTATGCTGTCCGTTCTTGCACTCTCATGACACTTGTACAACTTTGTCCACATTATCTGGCTAACACTCATTCAAGCCTCATGCATTATCAGAGTTTGAGGCAAACAATGTATTCTACCACCTGTGTTAACCTGCCTTTCATGCAGAGACATTAGCTTGACACCCTCATGAAGACTTTGCTGTAACACCACTATTGCATTTGTCTTTGTGATGTGGATCAGTTTGTTCAATCGTTTCCAACATTGGACCAAGATATACCTATGTGCCACATGACCATTAGTCTCCGCAGCCATCCCCATACAATGTTTCTTAGTTATACACGAGAATCTCTTGAAGTTATCAGTAGAGAAGAAAACTTTCTGACATTCCTGGACAGTCTGGAGGAGAAACGTTGGGGAGGCATTGCTGGACTGTAGGGCCGCATGTTTTATGCTCCAAGACTCTGCAGGCCATTTGAAGTTAAACATAACTCAGGACTACAAGTACATATTTGAAAGAGAAAGAAAGGGATCTTTCTGGTTCTGTAGTAGATTGCATAACATGCTGTTGGCTTGTAGGCAATGCTTACATGTCCAGGTACCACTTACATATGGCAGCCAGACCTCTGACCGTGTCAGCTAACAGGGAGTGCTGACTTCATACCCACTTCTACAACATAATTAGCCAGGCTTCTGCATATCTAAAGAGCTTGTTCCCTTGTAATCATGCTCAAGTCAGTCTTTCCTACCTAAGCAGAAACTCAAAACACTTCCTGATCCAGCAGTGGAACCCATGTCTCACGCATTAAATTCCACCCACTGTTTCCACTAAAAGTAGCCATGGTGTCAAGATACTGGAGGATTGTCAGTCAAAATCCTAGTGTCCTAGTAAGATTCAGTGCCTTGAGGAAAAAATTAATGGTAAAATCTTTACTAATGATCAGATCACCATATTACTTTCTGATTACTCCTGTACTTATCCGTTGTAGAGACAGTGTTTTACCTTTTATATTGTATTATTATTTTGCTTTATTGTACCTTAACTAATACATTTAGTTAATCTATGTTACAAACTTCATACTATCCATCTCCCATTCATATACTTCCTATCTTTCATGTCATGACTCTGGCTGAAACTGTAGGTGAAAGCTGTTCTGAGACTTAAGTTTTGTGTATAGATACTTTCCTAACCAGTCTCTCCAGAAATGTTCTTACACATCTCTGGAGCAGGTGGGTCTTGAACCTGGACATCCTGGCTCAGAAATGGGGACACTATCACTGTACCAAAAGAGCCCAATATGGATATTTTTAATCAGCCTGTATAACATACCCTTGGAGCAGTTGAGAATTGAACCCAGACCTAGAATTTGGAGCATTATCATTGTGACACAGCAGTTTCCCATAAGTTTGGGGTATATAATGATGCCTTCGCTGTTGCATCCCTAGTCACTTTTCCTATTTATAAGCTTTTATTCAACCATTATTGTCAGTTGTTGTTTTCAAAGAACTTTTTTGTGGTAGGTTATTACCTTCAATTTTCTGGCCCAGGCCCTCGACTGGCACTGTCCAGTTTTGGCTGGCCTGCTCTGGGAAGCATGAATATAAATCAGGCCAATCAGGTGAGGTGTTAACTGGCAATCATATGATTAATAGTCAGTTGTCAACTAGAAAAGGCAAACAACAATATTAGTCATTCATATCGAGACTAGCTGAGAAGAATTACAAAATAATTGAATACTGATCACATTTAAAATAATTTAGAATACCTGTTAAAATGCATTTACATTGTGCCTTTCTCAGCTTTAGGGGATCTCAAAGCACTTGATAGCCAATAAAGTTAATTTCGGTAAATAATCAGTGTGGTTGTGAGGAAACATAGCAGTCAATTTGTGAGCATTAAAATCCTACAAATAGCAATGGGATAATTATCAGCTTATCTGTGTTTTATGATGTCAGTTAAGGATTAAAATTGGCCAGCTCAAGGGAGAATGTCCATGCTCTGTAACTAGTGTCATGGGTTATTTTATGTCCATCTGGGAGGACAGATTGTCTCCTGATTTAGTATTTCATCTGAAAGGGTGTATGTCCAACAACATGGCACTCTTGTCAGTGCCACAGTGAAACAGTAGCCTTGATTTTCGTTTAAGTTTCTGGAATGAAACTTAGATTCAGAATCCTAATAGTCAGTATACTCATTCAAACAATTTGTCTCGTGACATTGTAAACCGTGAAAGCAAGTCCTCAGTACATGATTGTCAATTAAACCCTCTGCTGTTAAAATAGACTAGACAGAAACATGGACCTCTCTGTTCGTTGTATAATGTAAACAAATCTATTTTTGTATTTTAAGTAGTTAACTGGTACATGCTAAGCACTGTGGGATCAATGCCTTCCATGGGGAAAGGTAATAAAGAGCATGCAAGAACTAAAGATATTTGGTTTGGTTCTGTGATAGAAAATAAACAAAATAAATGGTCTTTGTACTCAGTATGCTACCTCTTTGTGTGTTTGCACTATCATAAGTATACATTTACGCACTAGGTGAACTACTGTCCTGAGCCATGGAGTTTATGAACGCCCATGGACATATTCTTGGTCTGTGCTGCTGGCTGACTTGAGCTAAAATTAAAGATGGAGGGAGGAGCTATAGTGGTGCAGTGGTAGTATCCTACTTTTGAATCAGAAGGCCTGAATTCCAGTCCCACCTGCTCCAGAAATATGTCATTACGTGACTCAGCAGGTTGATTGAAAATATCTAAAGAGTTATGACAGTTGGGGGGCCTCAGCAACACTTTTGGCTAAAGAACAGAAAAAGACGCATTCATTCCAGATGCTGGACACTAACAACGTCTCACTTCAGAAGATAAACATATATGGATAGAATTGAAGAAGGCTGTCATGCTCTGCATAGTAGCCTGCAGCTCCACTCTACATGTGTAATCTCGGACAGGTCAAATCATTCCTAGAGGACAACATTGTCACACTGTTCTGCAGTATTTCCATCCATGGTGGAAAAGTTAAAATAAGGAGGAAAACACTTCGTGTTAAGAAGTCCAACAATTCAATGCAAAGGTGTGTTGCTTAAGCCCTTATTTCAGCTGAGCAGGAGCAATCTCATCGTCTCGTACAATATTCTGTTTCTTGTGTGGGCAGATGGTTCTGAAATACCATGGTCCTACTGGCTGATGACTTACATGGGGTTATGATTACTTACAGTTTCACTGCTGTTTAATATCATCTCAGGCACTGATTGTTAGATATGAGGAGTGCCCAGGGAATAACATATCAGTGCGCAAAAGCATGACGTCCCTTCTAAACTTAATGTTATACTTTACAGCAAATGTTAGCATTCAGTGCCTGCTCAAATTAAGTCTGGCACATTGCAGGCCTTTTTAAGTCTTGTGTCATTTGTAGCAGCCTCATTAGAAGATATTTGTTTGCTTGTTAAATTCATTAAAAGCAGGAGTCGCAGTTGTTTTCTAAAGTGAAACCTAAGCTGGAAGTTTGCTGCAAGTAATAGCAGTCCCCCCGCCACCCATGTCTGTATAAATACATCGAATCAGATGAGGTTAAAGCCTGACGTGGTGCACTGTCACGATCCTAGCTGATGGTATAATTTCACAAGTCAGATCAGAGTGGAACCTGTTTGATAGATCATGTATTTAGTTCCTGTAGTTGTTTAACGTGGTGGTTAGTCACCGAAACATATCCATACAATGCTACAGAGTTCTTTACGACAGAACATAGTTACTGCATAAAAGAAGGAAACAATAATGCATTGTATGCATGTTTATAAGTACACATAGAAGACAATTAAAAAGATGTTTAAAAAATCAAAACAAATTTTCATCCTGTTCCCTAAAAATATCTATTAGAGAATAAGCACTAAAGAAATATCATTGCCATCTCAATTTTTTAAAAACAGAAATAGAGATTGCTGAGCTTTTCCAGCAGGTCCGGTAATTCTGAGAAGGGTCACCAGACCCAAACATTAACTCTTATTTCTCTTCACAGATACTGCTAGACTGCTGTGCTTTTCTGGCAATCTCTGTTTTTGTTTCTGATTTACGGCATCAGCAGTTCTTTGGATTTTTATTTAGTATTAACTTTTTAAAACTTTACTTAATTGACACTTGCCAGTTTCTTTACCCTGAACTGTCAAGATAGTTTCTTTTATAATCTCTTTCCTAGTCTGTTGACATGAACTTCTCACAATTCTGATGATCTAAACTTCTTCAGTTTTAAAACTTTAATATTTCTGTCCAAACCCATCTGACCTGGAATCTCCACAGATCAGAAGCCACTTCTGCTGAGATGAGTGGTTCCCCTGGTCTGAACTGGAAAACATGATTCTCCTGCAAAACAATAAGATAGAGCCCACTTCTCTCTCTTTGAGCTCTATCCTATCGTTTACTCCCTACCCCACCCACCCCCCTATTTTCTGCATATAAACTGATGTCTTCCCAGCCACCATCAGTTCTGAGGAAGGGTCACCAGACCCGAAACGTTAACTCTGTTTTTTCCTTCACAGATGCTGCCAGACCTGCTGAGCTTTTCCAGCAACTTTATTGCCAAAATACCGCCAGGTAAGGTATAGGTTTGATTCTTGTTGAGTTGTCGAGTTATACAGAATGGAAACAGACCAGTCCAACTTTTCCATACCAGCCAAGTTTTCCTCTTGCCTGTGTTTGGCCTACATCCCTCTAAACCTTTCCTATTCATGTACCTGTCTAAATGTCTTTTGAATGTTGTAACTACCTGCATCTACCACTTCCTCTGGCAGTTCATTCCATATATAATCCACCCTCTGTGCGAAAAAATTGCCTGTCAGATCCCTTTTAAATCTTTCTTCTCTCACCTAAAAATATGCCCTCTAGTTTTGAACTCCCCCACCCTAGGGAAAAGACCTTAGCTATTCACCTTATCTATGTCACTCATGATTTTATAAGGGTAACCCCTCAAGCTCCTATGCTCCAGTGGAAACAGTCCCCACCTATTCAGCGTTTCCTTCTAACTTAAACCCCCTCTAGTCTTGACAACATCCTGGTAATTTTTTTCTGAACCTGTTCCAATTTAATAGCATTCTTTAGCAGGGCAACCAGAACTGTACACAATACTCCAAAGGTGGCCTCACCAATGTCCTGTACAACCTCAACGTGACATCCCATATCCTATACGTAATGGTCTGAGCAATGAAGGCAAGCATGGTAAGCATCTTCTTAACCACCCTGTCTATCTGTGACTCAACTTTCAAAGAACTATGTACCTGAACCCTTTGGTCTGTCTATGCGACAACACTACTGTTAACTGCATAAGTTCTGACCTTGTTCGCTTTACCAAAATGCAATACCTCTGTTTTATCCAAATTAAACTCCATCCACCCCTCCTCAGCCTTTAGTCCAATTGATCAAGATCCCTTTGTAGTCTTAAGTAACCTTCTTCACTGTCGACTAAACCACCAATTTTGGTATTATTCTCAAACTTACTAACCATTCCTCCTAAATTCTCATCCAAGTCATTCATGTAAATTTATGTAAACAACAGTGGACCCACACTGATCCTTGTGGAACATCGCTGGTCACAGGCCTCCAATCCAATTAAAAAAACCCTCCACCACCACCTGCTGTCTCCCAATATCAAGCCAATTTTGTTTCCACTTGACAAATTCTTCCTGAATCCCATGTGATCTAACTTTACTCATCATTCTACCATGCAGAATCTTGCTTTACCAATGTCCATGTAGACAACTAGTCCTGATAGTCAACATGGATTTGTGAGGGGTAGATCATGCCTCACAAACCTTATTGAATTCTTTGAAGAGGTGACCAAACACGTGGATGAAGATAGGGCAGTGGATGTGGTATACATGGATTTAAGTAAAGCATTTGATAAGGTTCCCCATGGTAGGCTCATGCAGAAAGTAAGGAGGCATGGGATAGGGGGAAATGTGGCAGATTGGATTCAGAATTGGCTGACCCTTAGAAGACAAATGGTGGTAGTGGATGGAAAATATTCAGCATGGTGTTCAGTTACAAGTGGTGTACCACAAAAATCTGTTCTGGGTCCTCTTCTATTTGTGATTTCTGTAAATGATTTGGATGTAGGAGTGGAAGGGTGGATTAGTAAGTTCGCGGACAATACGAAGGTGGGTCGAGTTGTGTACAGTGTGGAGGGCTGTTCTAGGTTACAAAGGGACATTGATAGGATGCAGAGCTGGGCTGAGAAGTGGCAGATGGAGTTTAACTCTGAAAAGTGTGAGGTGATTCATTTTGGAAGGAAAAACTTGAAAGCAGATTACAGGGTTAACGGAAAGATTTTTGGCAGTGTGGAGGAGCAGAGGGATCTTGGGGTTCATGTCCACAGTCCCCTGAAACTGCCACCCAGGTGGATAGAGTTGTTAAAAAGGCATATGGTGTGTTAGCTTTCGTTAGTAGAGGGATTGAGTTCAAGAGCTGTGAAGTTATGTTCCAGCTGTACAAAAGCCTGGTTTGGCCACATCCGGAGTATTGTGTCTAGTTCTGGTCGCCTCATTACAGGAAAGATGTGGAAGCGTTGGGAAAGGTGCAGAGGAGATTTACCAGGATGTTGCCTGGAATGGAGGGAAGGAAAGGCTGAGAGAGCTAGCGCTTTACTCTTTAGAACGACGAAGAATAAGAGGTGACTTGATAGAGATGTACAAAATGATCAGAGGTATAGATAGAGTGGACAGCGAGAGACTTTTTCCTAGGGTGGAGGTAGCTATTATGAGGAGGCATAGTTTTAAAGTGAGTGGAGGTAGATATAGGGGAGACGTCAGAGGTAGGTTCTTTACTCAGACAGTGGTCGGGGCATGGAATGCATTGCCAGAGAGGATAGTGGAGTCGGCCTCGTTAGGGGCATTTAAGTGGCTATTAGATAGGCATATGGATGATAGTATAAGGTAGGGTGAGATAGGTTAGATAGGTTAGAAGTTCAGGGTAAAAGTTCAGCACAACATCATGGGTTGAAGGGCCTGTACTGTTCTATGTTCTAACTAGAACGACCCTGCCGTCATCAACCTTTTTGGTTACGTTCTCAAAAAACTCAGTCAAGTTTGTGAGATCTGATTTTCCTTGCAAAAGCCATGCTGACTATCCCTGATCAGTCCTTGCCTCTCCAAATGAATGGAAATCCCATCTCTCAGAATCCTGCCCATCAACTTACCCATTACTGATGTTAGACTCCCGGTCTTTATTTCCCAGGCTTCTCCTTGCAGTCTTTCTTAAATAAAGGCACAACATTAACCACACTCCAGTCCTCCAGCACCTTACCCATGGCCAAAGATGATACAAATATTTGTGCTAGGGGCCCTGTAATTTCTTCCCTAACTTCCCACAACGTCCTTAAATACACTTGATCAGGTCTTTGAGATTTATCCACCTTCATGATTTTTTAGGACCTCCAACACCACCTCTTCTGTAACGTAGACTGTTTTCAAGACATCGATATTTATTTCCCTCAGTTCCCTCCCCCCACCCCGTGTCTTTCTCCACAGTAAAACACCGATGCAGAATATTTGTGAAGTATCTTTCCCACTCCCTCGTTGATCTTTCAGGGCCCCTTTTCTCTATTGTTTGCTCCTGTAACATGTGGATGTTTCCATCAGCAGAGAGATGAAGAACAAGCAAATCTCAGCAGGAACTCTCAAGAACACATTTGTGTTGTGGATATGCATTCAGGCAACATGCTAATTAATTGAGTGAGGCAGCAAAGCTGAATGCTTTTAAGACACCAGTATGTTACCTGCAGACTTACGTATAGGTCTCAGTATACACATCTGCCATTGTTATTGCAACATAGTACCTATGCGTCGTCAGAATCAGGATTTACCTCCAAAGCCTCGGGCCTTTGCCTAAGTCCTGACTTGCTGACCCACATGAAAATTGTCTTAAGATGTGTGAACTTACAAAAGTCAAACCCCTATGCCCAGGAACTCTTCATAGATGTCTGCAACTCTGAGTTAGAATTGGAGACTTGGGACAGTTCTGACCTACTTAATCAGGAAATGTTGCGTTGTTTAAAACATAATGTAATTTCTGGGTAATACCGGAACTAACCCCTCGATCACCTCCCACCACTTCCCTGAACACCCTGTTACGTGTAGTCTGAAGGTTCAGATAATTCTTAAAAACAATGAACCATTGTTTGAACCATTTACTCTGAAGTTACTGCCCTATATTAACTCACAGATGTGTGCATTTTTCACATTTGCTCATAAAGGTGCAGATTGGGATGGTCATAAAGCTGAAGTGTTTGAGGTAGCCTATATTCTGCTTACGCTACAAATGCATGTGACTAATGATTTTTATAAAGTTGTTTTTGGGACCAAGAAAATCAAGGAGCTTCTCCTGCATTGTGCATGAAGATCAGCAACGCTAAAATCAGTTGAGAGTACCAGAGGGCATCTTAAACTTTCAGAATGTTTTTGATTACTTAAATGTTTACAATCTAAAGCATAATTGGATAATGAAAGGAACCAGGACAAGTCCTACCTTCATACTACTTCTGAGGTCAATGAGAACATCAGTATTAATGATGATGGACAAACAATCACTCATCACATTAATTCTGGGTTAGTTTATTTAATATATATATTCAGTGTGAGCAGCTTGCAAACTCATTCTACACTAACTGGCAGGTAGAGTCACAAATCTGAGGACTCCCTGTGCCATGTATAAACTATCTTAAAGTCAAGCTGCACGTACAAATCCCCTTTCTTTCTAAATTAAGGTTCAGTTATTCACAATAACAAGTTAGCCTTTGAGTCTCAATAATATATAAATAATTTGCTGATGCACCCACAGCTCAAAGGTGACTTTGTCTTGAACTATTGTCAAGCTTTTTCTTCACAGATTGCATTTGCTGTTTTAGAATGTGCTTATCCTGACGCACTACAGCCATGTTTTATTCCAGATAGCCACTTATTATTCTTTTTCCACAATCTGCTTTGGATATTTTAAACCCCTTTGACAATTAATGTTTTGCTCCTAAATGCTTCCAACTCTCTTTAAATCCTCTGGTTTTAGAATCCTGGATTTGTCTAATTCTATCAAAGTTGTAGCCCTCTGTTGGTCTAGCATACTTTCTCCTTCATAAACTGTTCCAATAATTCTCCAACCTTTTCAACATCCTTGCTCCTTTTTGTTTTCTTTGAGACCTGGACTACCTACACTTACTACTTTGGTTGTCATTTGTCATCTTCTGTGTCCTGCTTGAGTTCGTTCACTAGAATATCATTGCTGGCGTTTATTTTGAGAGGACTTTCTCATGCCTATGTTGCACCTCCTTGTTACGTGCTCTGTGCATCTCCACCTGCTTTTGTAGGTCTGTCATTTTCTTTGAGTTCAAGCTGATTTTTTTTATCATTCGATTTTTTTTTTATCATTCACTCATGGGACTTGGGCATCACTGGCTGGATTAGCATTCATTGCCTCTCCTTAGTTGCCCTTGAAACTGTGGTGGTGAATTACCTTCTCAAACCTCTGCAGTCCATGTGTTGTAGTTTGACCCACAACGTTGTTAGGAGGGAATTCCGGGATTTTGACCCAGCAACTGTGAAGGAAGGGTGATATATTTTTAAGTCAAAATGGTGAGTGGCTTGGAGGGAAACTGCTGGTGCTAGTGTTCCCACTGCTGCCCAGAGCCTTCTAGATGGAAGTGGTTGTGGGCTTGGAAGGTGCTGTCTGCAGCTTTTTGGTGAATTTATGGGGTGCATCTTGTAGATAGCGCAAACTGCTACTACTGAGCATCAATGGTGGAGGAAGTGGATGTTTGTGAATTTGGTGCCATCAAGGGGCTGCTTTGTCCTGGAGAGTATCAAGCTGCTTGAGTGTTTTAAACAAGAGAGGTGCATTCAATCACACACCTGACTTGCGTCTTGTAGATGATAGACAGGCTTCGGGTAGACAGCCGCTGAGTTACCCGCTGCAGTATTCCTCACATCTGATGCTCTTGTAGCCACTGTATTTCTGCGGCTAGACCAGTTGAGTTTCTGGTCAGTGGTAACCCCCAGAATGTCGATAGTAGGGCATTCAGTGATGGTAACGCCACTGAGTGCCAAGGGGTGGTTTGACTTTTATTGGAGATTGTCATTGCCTGGCATTTGTGTGGTTTGAATATTACTTGAAACTTGTCAATCCGAGCCTGGATATTGTCCAGATGTTGCATTTGAACATGGGTGGCTTCTGTATCTAAGGAGTCGTGAATGGTGCTGAATAATGTGCAGTCATTGGCAGACATCCCTACTTCTGACCTTACAATGGATGGAAAATCATTGATGAAGCAGCTGAAGATGATTGGGCCTAGGACATAACCCGAAGAAACTCCTGCAGAGGTGTCTTGGAGCTGGGATTACTGACCAACAACCATAACCATTTTTCTATGTGCCAGGTATGACTCCAAACAGCAGAAAGTTTGGCCCCTGATTCCCATTGATCCCATTTTCTGTAGGGCTCCTTGATACCACAGTCAGTCAAATGCAGCCTTGATGTCAAGAGCTGTCACTTCCACGTCATCTCTGGAATTTAGCTCTTTTATTCATGTTTGAACTAAGACTGTAGTGAAATCAGGAACTGTATGTCTTTGACAGAACCTAGAATGGACACCAGTGAACAGGTTGTTGTTAGGCACATACTCCTTGATAGGACTGTTGATACCTTCCATCACTTCACTGATCATTGAGAGTAGACTGACGGGGTGGTAACTGACTGAGTTGGATTTGCCCTACCTTTTTTGTGTACACGACACATCTGGGCAATCTTCCACATTGTTGGGTTGATGTCAGTGTTGTAGATGTACCGGAACAGCTTGGCTAAGGATTTGGCAATATATGGAGCACAAGTCTTTAGTACTATTGTCGGAATGTTGCCAGGCCCCATAGCCTTTGCAGCATCGAGTGCCGCCAACAATTTCTTGATATCACATGAAGCGAATCGAATTGGCTGAAGACTGGCAATGCTGGGAACCATTGGAGGAGGCTGAGATGGATCATCCACTTGGCACTTCTGGCTGAAGATTACTGTGAATGCTTGAGCCTTATATTTTGCACTGATATTCTGGGCTCTTCCATCATTGGGGAGGGTGATATTTGTGAACTCCCCTCTCTCCAGAGAGTTGTTTAATTATCCACCATCATTAATGCCTTAATGTGGCAGGACTGCAGAATTTAGGTCTGACCTTTTCGTTGTGGGATCACTTAGCTCTGTCTGTGACTGGCTGCTTATGAAATTTGGGACTCAAGTAGTCCTGTTTGGTAACATCACCAAGCTGACAGCTCATTTTTAGGTATGCTTGGTGTTGGTCCTGGCATACCCTACTACACTCCTCATTGAACCCGGGTTGATCCCCTAGCTTGATGGTAATGTTTGAATGGGGGATATGCTCGATTACAAGGTTGAAGATTGTGTTGGAGTATGATTCTGCTGCTGTTACTGGCCCACAGTGCCTCATGGATGCCCAGTCTTGCGTTGCTAGATCTGTTTGAAGTCTGTCCCATTTAATATAATAATAGTGCCACAAAAACTGATGAAGGATATTTTCAGTGTGAAGGTGGCACTTCATCTCCACAAGTACTGTACAGTGGTCACTCTTACCAATACTTTCATGGACACATACATCCACAGCTGGCAGATTGGCAAGGATGAGGCCAAGTATATTTTTCCCTCTTGTTGGTTCCCTCACCAACTTCCGCAGACCCAGTCTAGCAGAAATGTCCTTTAGGACTCCACCAGCTCAAAATGTGGTGCTGCTACTGAGCCATTCTTGGTGGTGGACATTGCAACCCCTGCCCAGAGTACATTTTGCACCCTTTCCACCCTTAGTGCTTCCTCCAAGTGCTGTTCAACATGGAGGAGTACTAATGCATCAGCTGAGGGATGACAGTACCTGGCAGTCAGGAGGAGGTTTCCTTGTCCAGGTTTAACCTGATCCCATGAGACTTCATGGGTCCATAGCCACTGTTGAGGACTGTCAGGGCAGCTCCCTCCCTACTGTATACCATTGTGCCACCAGCTCTGCTGGATCTGTCATGCTAGTCAGACAGGATATATGTAGCGATGGTGATGGTGGCATCTGGGATGTTTTCTGTAAGGTATGATTCCATAACTTTCTGTAGCTGCTCTTGCTGATCCATTTTATAAATGGGTTGCTCAAGATCTTCATGTAAACCAGCAATGTTTTCATTCAGATTGTTGATACAGAGCTTGTAGTTCAGTAGAGAGGGAGCTGCCCTGACAGTCCTCAACAGTGGCTATGGACCCATGAAGTCTCATGGGATCAGGTTAAACCTGGACAAGGAAACCTCCTCCTGACTGCCAGGTACTGTCATCCCTCAGCTGATGCATTTTTTTTCTTTCGAATCTTCGTTCATCTTTATGAGCTGAGCAGGAGTACCCTATGAAGACTCCTTCATCTCAGAGATGGTATTGCCTTGTTTGGAATTATCCTGAGCTAATAGTTCTTTTGCTTAACTTTTTTTCTCCATAACAGAGAGCTAAGATTTTGGTTCCACCAATTCAAGATGAAGTGAAGTATTTCATTCATTCTTCTTATTCAGTTCTTGAATAGTCTGTTGCAGTTTCTGTTGTCTCTCTGATTATTAGTTGATTCTGTGGATTATGACTATTGCAAGGTTACAGCATGCAGACATACCTGTAATTGCTCAGTCAATAGGGTGTGCAATGTAGAACTTCTATGGTGTCCAGGTTTCTATACTTCCCCTCAACATATCAGCACCCTTGAATGATGTTGAAGTAGAAATTCACAATGTGGTTATTTCCTCCTGCAAAGGAGGTCTCTTAGCGGTGAGCAAAAAGCTGTCCATGTGAAAAAAGTAACAGGAAAATTAATTACTAGACTGAGAAGTATCCTAATTGTAGTCTATAGACAGTTTTCATATTTTCTTGAGGCTTCCAGAGTGTTATTGTTGCAAATATATTGGTGAGTGCCACAGTTTGATGATGTTGAGGACTGTGAAATTTAATTCCACAACACTCCCCCTTCCCCCGCTCCCCCACCACCCCCCCCCCAACCCACATCTCCCCTAGCTATGCTCCAAGTTTAAAGCATCTTAGTATGGAATATGCAGGGGGATGGCAAAATGTAAGATTTAAACTGCACAAATTACAAAAAGCAATTTTGAATGAGATTAATGAGTTCAGACATCCGTCTTGTCATTGCCTCTGTAATCTTCTTATGCTAGTCACAACAGTTGATTCTGGCATTAACAAAAAGATGGTAATTTCAAACTCAGAGCTGAATCATCCATTTTCCGGAGAGCAGAAAGTTCTTTTAAAAATGTTGACAATATATGCCAATAAACAGTTAGCCTGGAGGTTGCAATGTCGTCTTAATAGAAGTCTACATTTTTTTTATTTTCACAGGGGATTGTGAACCAGTAAATCTGTTTATCATTTCTGTTTGCACAGTGCTGTGTACCTCAGTGTCTTCTGATTTTTTCTTGGCTTCTTTAACAAGCAGGCTGATAACAGCCCGTACAGCAGATTTACAGTGACAAGGTCAACTAATATCTGGACCGAAGCTGTCACCATTTTTAGCAATTACTTACAGATGAGCCCTGGCTATCTATCAGTTTTAGTCAGAAAAATTCAGCCTTGATAAGAGCAAGAACTAGGATGCAGAAGAGTTTTGGATGTCCCCTATACTGTGGCAGAGGACAACATTTGAAAACTGTTTTCTCTAGTATTTATTTTGAAGACAATTTATTTGTCCAACAGCTTCATTTTAAATAAAATAATTTATCAAATGTATTGGGGATCAGATGAAGACAGTAAATTGAAGATAAGTTAATTACTGAAGTGGTTTTCCTTTGTGCTGTTTCAAACGTAAAACAGTGGTTTGTAATCCACGCAAATATGAGCTGACCTATTCAGAGAGAAAATGGTGCCCTGCGCTACAAAATGAATAATGTGGTGTAAGCTTACTTTTAAATGCATTGAATCCTATTACTTAATCTCGAATCATTTTTGTGTCTACAGGTTTTTATGTCAGTCTGAATCCAGATATCTGTGGCTGTAATTCTCCTCTGCTTTTCTAAAATAAGCACTTTCTGTAGTATATCAATCAAAACAGTGACTAATAAAAATTTTCTTATGGGGACTTTGTCAAACACATATCTGTTAGTGAAAATAATCTAAACAAGTCAATCATGATGTAACTAATTATTTTTCTCATTTTCTACATATCACTTGTAGGTCATGACTTCAAGATAATAGAGAAAATGCTTATTTGCCCAAAAGACTCAGTGAAAAGCATGTCTTAGGTCTAAAAGGGATCACATTCAACTCTTTTAAAGAACTTCTATCCCTCTGGCAGCTAGTTGCATTGCATTTGTCACTTTCATCTCATCACTTTTACGTCCTTGTCACCTGGCTGCACCAGCGGCCTCATCAATAATTATATTTCTGTGAACCCACGTGTTATCCCTTGACCCTTCACAAAAGTTTCTCATGCATGGCCTTAAAAATAATGTTTTTGGCTCATCTTCATTTCAACATTTTAACATAGCATCGTATGATACAGTTGCAGTTAAATAAACATCAAATACCTTTACCCTCCTCTTTCGTACATGCCTACTTATTTTGGTAAAAATACCAGAGCAAACTTGACCTTCTGGGACATTTGAAATTTTCTATTTGCTTACTTGGAAAAAAATAGCAATGCGTTTGAAGTATCAGCAAATATTTAGAGCTGTCTGTCATGACAGGATTATTTTGAGAATTGGTTGCAGATGACACTGGCAAATGCCAAGTTAGTTCTGTGTATAGTGATTTAGCGAACTCTTGAGAAAGTGACATCAGAGCTCTAAAATGAAATGATATTTTCTGAGCTAAAAAAGATTTGGCTTCCCTTTTTTTTAATGACCAAGCAATGAAATGAACTCAGGTTTTGTTTGTTGATAAATGAGGTAACTAAGGGATAATAGTAACTTAAATCCTATTTTCCAAGTTTTTATTTTCATTTAGGAAGTTGAGCTAATGTTGCAGACCATCAGTTGCCAATGACATTATTCACCAGTGGTTTTCAGCAAAAAAAGTGATATGATAGTAAGCCAAGAGCTCTAAATAAATGAATGCAGAGTATTTTGGTTATATGCATTATAATTGCTCAAGTGCTCTGATAAAATTGATCATTGTAATGAATTATTTCATCATTTTAATTCAGTTTCCCTCCAAAATCTATTGTTTAGAACATATTTAAGTGGATATCAAAGATGATCTTCAAAGGCTTTCACTGTTGGGAAGTCTTTGGTTGTAGCTCAGTTCACGAATTAGATTAACGTAGTGGAAATATTGGTGTGGATTCTCACTCTTCCATTAACTTGCTGTTAAGCTCATTGAGTTGTTTTACAGATTGAACAGGGACAGAATCAAATTTTAAAAGAAGGGGTAGATCAAATAGTCTTATGCATATTAGTACGCAGCTGTATTGTAGCTGCTGATATAAAATGTTAAAAAAAATAGTCAAACTTGAAAAACTTGTATATTGTCACAAAAGTTCACAAAGTGGATTAAGTATCTAATGAGTGAGCGTTTTGGCACTTGTTTGGAAAGAGGGGTTGCTGGCCCTCCATCCTCTACCTGCTCCAGGCAACAGCAAACCCAATCATACCTGCTATCTATGTTTGAAAATACATAATTTTTTAATGCTGCCCCCATGCAGAGCCTGGCAGCTGTGATTGATGCAGAACTTGCTGACCATAATTGGGCCAAATGCATTTAAAACCATGTTGCGTGTCTATGTGGGGCCAGGAGCCAGAAAGGACCTGGATGTCAGATACTGAACTCCAGATTGAAAATCTAGCTCATGGAGCAAAAAAGTGTAATTATGGTGTGTCGCTTTTTGACAAAACCAGTAAAGCATCCTTCATGTAATTTGAATCAGATATGTAATTTTGATTATTGTAAGTCTTCAAGGTCCCTGAGAAAGTGGATGTCAAACATTTGACTGAAAATTCGTAGCTGTGATAAATCTGTCGGTTCAAAACAGTCTCTTTAGAAACTTTAGGACAAGGATTTTCAAACATTTAAGTGTGTGGGATCCCTGAAAAATACTGTCATGTCCCTTGGGACTTTTTCTTTTAAGACCTGAATGATGTAGCAAATCACACAATAGATAGTTGTGCATCTCCAAGGAAACAAATGCGGAAAATTGATGGTAGGAACAGGCATCTGATAACCTCAGAATTGTAGGAATCCTCCAGACTCCTGGAACTTTGAATCAAAGGTCCAGTGTGAGAACATTTTCAAATATTTTGGGGTCTCAAAATGTCAGACTTTCTCCATTGCATTCTCAGAAAGTACTATTCAAATTATTCAGCCTTTTGTTCTAAATTTTTACTAACAATTATGTCCTACTTTTCTCCTCTTCATCTGAAATGTTACTAAATATGCCAATGTAAATTAAATTCCAGATCCACAGAGGACAGATGTTGCAGTTTACTGAAATCTTTTTGCCGCACGACATTTCATTGCAAAATTATCATTTTGTTTTAATCCATAATCTCATATACCTGCACGTGGAAAGCAGTCCTATTGTTTATATATTTCCGTTCATATCCAGGCTATAAATTGCAGTTGAGTACACTGAACAAACAGACACGAGTGAAACACCAGAAACCTGCTCTCTGCCCCACAGTGCAAAATAAAGCCTGTTTGTTCTACATTACCATCGGTGATTTGCATCAAATTTGTTTTAAAGCCATGTTTTGTTTTTTTTTTTTAAAAACTGCCAAAACAATTAGAATTCTTCTCTTTAACAAATATGCTGAAATCCACATTCAAATTGGAAATTTTAAACTAGAAACTTACAGAACTACATTTAAAGGATTAAAACCATTCCTAATGCCTTTCTCTGTCCATAAAGACTCATACCAATTTTTATAGATGCACCATAGAAAGCATCCTATCTGGATGTATCACAGCATGATATGGCAACTGCTGTTCCCAAGACTGCAAGAAACTACAGAGGGTTGTGAACACAGCCCAGTCCATCACGCAAACCAGCCCCTCGTCCATCGACTTTATCTACACTTCTCGCTGCATCGGGAAAGCAACTAACATAATCAAAGACCCCTCCCACCCCGAATATACTCTCTTCCACCCTCTTCCGTCAGACAGAAGATACAAACATTTGAATACATATATGGACACATTCAGGAACAGCTTCTTCTCTGCTATTAACAGACTTTTGAATGGATCTCTTAAATGTTGATGTTGATCCCTGTGCACCTTCTCAGCAGCTGTAACACCATATCCTACATTCTGTTCTGTTACCCTGATGCACTTGTATGGTATGATCTGCTTGTAAAGCACAGAAGACAACACTTTTCACTGTACCTCAGTATACGTGACAGTAATTAATCAAATCAAAATCTGAGATTACACACGTTAAAGCCCAATTTGCCATCTTGGTAATTCCAGCAGATACATGCCATTGAGTGTTTATATCAGAATTTCTAGTGCATGAGACACCATTTTTAACCACTTTTACATTCAAGATTGGAATTGATTACGAGGTTTCTAGGTGCCAAGATTCTTCACTGGAGTTCTAAGCACCTTCACTACAAGAGCCCAAAATTGTCACTTGTGACATTTACCTCTTCAGGATTTTGTGCTTTCCATTTTCTCTAACTGAGCTCTTCTTACATCTGTATCCCATACATTGCATTTAGTCTGTCACAATTGTCATCAGTTCATAATGACATTACAGACTATCCTGGCAGTGAAATTTAGCTTTCGGCCAATTCACACAAAAGATAGCAGCAAATCAGCCACAGCACACCATATCCCAATTTCCTTTTCAATTACCTGAATTTTGGGAAAGGTGTCAAGGGTCCTGACCTGAAACGTCAACTTTCCTGCTCCTCTGATGCTGCCTGGCCTGCTGTGTTCCTCCAGCTCCACACTGTGTTGTCTCTAACTCCAGCATCTGCAGTTTTTGCTGTCTCCGAGTGATCTGTCATGCTAGTTCTTGATCCTGCCAATGTTGAATTTCACTATTTCCATCACCTAGACGCGAGGAAAGTGAGCTGCTGAGCCTGTGGGTGCTTCTGATCTTTTTCACCTAAACAATGCATTACTTGTTTGATTGAGCTCACATCTTTGGACCAAATCCAGAGTCACCTCAAATAACTATCGTGACTTTATGGAAAGCTATAGCAACAGGCTGAATAGGCTGAGGCTTTTTTCCCCAGAGCTTTGGAGGCTGAGGATGACCTTATAGAGGTTTATAAAATCATGAGGGGCTTGGCTAAGGAGAATGCCAAGTTCTTTTTCCTCAGTGAGTCTAAAACTAGAGGGCATAGGTTTAAGGTGAGAGGGGGACAATTTAAAAAAGGACCTGAGGGGTAACTTTTTCGCACAGAGGGTGGTACGTGCACAGAATGAGCTGTCAGAGGAAGTGGTGGAGACGGATACAATTACAACATTTAAAAGGCGTCTGGATGGGTAAATGAATAGGAATGGTCTAGAGGCATATGGCCAAATGCTGGCAAATGGGACTGGGTCAGATTGGGATGTCTACTCGGCGTAATGAGTTGGACCAAAGGGTCTGTTTCCATGCCATAGGACTATGACTCTAATTGATCTTCCAATTCACTAATTAAAAATATAGAGAACAACTGGAATGCACCAGTTGAATCTCTGTCACTTCACTTGATTCATCACTGCATTGACTATAAAGCAAGATATTGAGCTGTCTCCAAGTTCAAGGAAATCTTAAATCTTCTAAGCATGATCCTCTTACCTTCTTTCACAGTGTTCAATAGCTGCAATAATGGTATATAATACTATACCCCATATTTACACAACAGCACCTCAGCTTTGAGTGGCAGTTTTTTTAAATTTCTCCATCCAGTACCACAGTTGAAATCTCAATAATATGCTAGTTTGTTTTCATTGTTTTCCAAGAATTCTGCCTCCAATTCACACTGGAGCTTTATTTTTGAACTTTTATGGTTGTAAGATCATTCACTCACAGAACGTGCTAAAATTAAGTATTTCATTAAATTTTTCCAAGTTCCGTGTTGTCATGCCTGGAACTGGCTTCTCATGGTTGACATTTCTGACCATGTTAATAGGTTGTTCTGAAAGCTGCTGTCCAGAACAGGCTAATACATATTCTCAGGCATTATTTGAATCAATTTGGGTAATACAGCTGCTGAGCCAATTTGGCGAGGTTTGGTTTCCAGTAACAATGTTTAGCACAAGAAGGATGTAAAGCCAAAGCTGTTGAAGGATCCAGGTGGTTTCATGAACAAATATCTATTTTAGCAATTAAAGCGAGCTGAAAGGACTGCTTATTCAAGGTGACCCTTACCAATTGCAAGGTTGTCCTGTACCATTCTAATCTTCGTAGCTTTTTGCAGTCACTTTGGAATCAGGTGGTTGTGGATTTAAGTCTCACTCCAGAGCCTTTCACACAAGATCCAGGCTAGCACTCCCAGTGCAGTAACGAGAGAATGTGGCACTGTCAAAAGTGTTGTCTCTCAATTAAGCCAATAAACTAATGCTACTGTTGACCTCTCAGGTGAATGTAAAATGCTATATAGCACTATTTAGAAAAAGAGGTGTTTTTCAACAATCATCATTAAACAGATTATCTGATCATTTTTAGTTGTAGTACTTTGCTGTGCACACATTAGCTGTCTCAAATTCTACAAGAGTGTCTACTCTTCAAAAATACCTTAATGATGAATTAGCATTTTGGGCACACTGCGGTTGTAAAAGACACTGTTTTTAAGTTATAGGGCAGAGCTTCTCAAGCGCTGAGTTACATAGCCAGAAAGTTGGGAAAACCACGTGAGATTAACAGAGAGGAGCTTCTTGACACTTCAGAGCAAAATGTTCCACTTTCCAACTAAGTGTTACCTGGGAAGGTGAGATTCTCACCAGTGAGCAATGAGAGGCCTTTTTGGATGCATTAACATCTCGTTATTTATTAATTTCACCTATTTTATGCAGTTTCTTATTCTCCCACCCACTGGATGCAACAGTTCCCAATGTGAAAGTCAGAGTGGTTATCTGGAAACAAACTGTCCCTTGTGTATCCTGTATTTTTTGTCACTCCAGTATTGTCAGCCATGCCATCAGTTGCCTCAGCCTGAAGCCATTAACTTCTGTTTCCAAGCCGTTCGACCTCTTTAATTTCTCTATTTTTAAAGATCTTTGCGATCTGTTCTAGTCTTTCTGTATGTGGCTCCGTCTGGAATTTTGTGTGGTAAGTCTCCTGTGAAGTGCTTTGGGAGTTTTGTCATGCTAAAGGTACAGTCTAAATGCAAGTCCTTACCGTAGTACAGTAAGGGTCCCAGAAATTTGTTTTGCATCAGCAGGTTCACATTGAGTTCCCTCCTTGTTACTGAAAAGGAGAGTCCAAATGTAGCCAAATTCAGAGAAGGCAAGCAAGATAGGAATCTGAGATGACGGCATGAGTTGTGATGGTTTTTATCTTCTGGTGGAAAGCCCTGATAAAGATTGACTCTACAAAGACACAAACGTAAGCAGACAAAATGAACTAATGTTTTAAAAGTAAGAATGTAATTTTAGTTTCAGCAGTTTGAAAAATGCTTATTTAAAATTAAGTTGCATGGTTCAAAATCAGACAATTAATCAAAATCAAATTTAGACCTGTAACACTACAAACACAGACTTACTGATTTGAGCAGTTATTTTGGCAAAGGATTATTTTTGTGTACAAATCACTTGACTAAAGGATATCTTTTAGAGATTCCTATACAAGTATTAATCCTATGCAGGACAAAAACCAAACGGATCTGCGGAAAATATTTTGGTCCACCTTTAGTTGTCTTGGTTCTGGGAAGATTAACGTGAAGAATGAAGAATAACAAGCATGTAGATAATTTGCTCAGCCATTTGTGCAATTTGACAGTATTTTCACAAACCTAAAACTAGAAAACATGCAATTTAGAGAAAGCTAAATTTATACAAACTTTGTGGTTTAAAAAAAAGATTATTACGTAATTGTGGTGTTGTAATCCCAGCTGATGTTACTACTGGGCAAGTCGGATCCCGCAGTGAAATCTGGGATACTTTGTTTTCCTTTATTTAACATGGCGGTCTTTCACTGAAACGTGAGCACATAGGCTGCAGATTTGATTTTAACAACAAAAAAGTTTATTTTGCCAAAAGAAAGAAACATAAAATAAAACAAACCAAGCTATCTGCATACAACACAGTTTAAAAGATTTCAAACACGTGGCAAAACAAATCCCATCTATTTGCAAAACATAATCACTTTACAGTTAATCAAAATCCAGAGGAACTTTTCTTCACAGTCAAATCTGTAGATTGATGTAACAGCATCTTTTCAATTCTGTTCTAAGAGTTGCAAAGCCTTTTACTTTGACTTGCACAATTGACATCTTAGACTTTCTCAACTTTAAATAATCAATGCAGGTTTTCAACCAAACACTCCTGGTCATCAATTGAAACTCTTACAGTAGCTTATTCCCTTAACTGCTCTGAACAAACTCCTTTTTCTCGGAGAAATTATTCTTACGTCTGATTTAAGTCAGGTCTTTTTCAAACAGATTTCAAAAGTTTTCTAACAAAATTTTTAAAAAAGCTTGCTCATCCTAGATTCTCCTTACGTAATGGTTTATTTTTTGCCCCTTCTGTAATAAAATCCCACAATATAAACAAACCTCCATTAACTCTGTGGTATGTGTTGGGTTAAAATCATGGTTCCAAAAAGACTTCCCCAACTGATTATTGAACCCCTTCACAAAATAGACCAAGACCACAAAATCTCATGCCTTTTACCACATTGTATAATTTATTTCAGAACGTATTCCTTTCTCTGCCTCAGTAATAGAGTCTAGGATTATTTAAAGGATTCAGTGTCGGGATCACAGGTGAGCCGAACATAATTTGGCAACATCAGTCAATGTGCCAGTTTTCTGCCACAAATCCAAACCCAAGTTCAGAGTGGCAGTGAAGGACTAGAACTTCCAGTCAGTAATGTGACAGTCTGCATTGAGTTGGAAGTCTGTAAGGTCACATGAGAGGCCATTACTATCTATCAGCTGTGGCTTTAATTGTCCCACGGAGGTGTTGACCTTCCAGGAACATGGTCAGGGTGCTATGGAAATTTAAAAAGTAAAAATAAATTTACCTTCACTTGTCCGTTGCAGTCTTCATCTCATTTTGGCCATCATGTGTTGGGAGCTTGCCCACTGTTCCTGATTGGATATGCCACTCCATGACATAGTGTAATAGAATGCATTTAATAAATGATGTCAGAGTAAAGGATACCCTAGGAAATACTAACCGTAACATGGTAGAATTTAGTATTCAGTTTGAGAGTGAGGACCATCAGTAAGAAAAATTGTGCCAAACATAAATAAGGGCAATTACAAAGGAATTGAAGGTCAGATTGACTGGAGTGGACTAGGAAAGGAGGTTAATGAACAATGGCAGATGTTTAAGAAAATAGTGCAGGACTCACAACAAAGATATATCTAAGTGAGGAAGAAGGTTTCTAGAAAGGGGATAAATCAACCACTTTTAACCAAGAAGATGAGAATAATATCAAATTGAAAGAAACGTCGTACAATGTGGCAAAGATTAGTGGTAAACCAGGGGATTGGGGAAGTTTTAATAACTGTTTAAAATGACAATTAAAAGGAAAAAAGTAAACTGTAAGTGTAAGCTAGTAAATAATATTAAACAGACACTAAGAATATCTAAAAGTATCTAAAAAGGAAGAGAGAGGCCAAAGTGAATGTGGGGACCTTAGCGAATGAGGCTGGGGAAATAATAACGGGGTACCAGGTGAGTTGAATAAATATTATGCATCAGTCTTCACCATAGAGGAACATTATAGCAATTCAAAAAATTCTAAATTAAGGATCAGAGGTGAGGAGGAAACAGTACTATGAGTATCACTAGAGAAAAGTTACTAAGGAAACTAATGGAGCTACTGGCCAACAAGTCCCCTGGACCTAATGGGTTGTATCCTAAGATTTTTAAAAAAGGAACTATAGAGATGTTCAAAGCACTTCGAGTAATCTTTCAAAAATCCTTAGTTTCTGGAAAAGTCCCAGATGATTGAAATTCTGCCAGTGTAACACCCTGATTCAGAAAGGGAGGGAGTCAAAAAAAAAGGCCAATTAACCTAATATCTGATATTGGGAAAATGTTATCTGCATTATAAAATATGTCATAGCCTAAGTTTAGAAATGCGTAACATAATCAAGAAGAGTCAACATGGCATCATGAAGTGGAAATCATGCTTGACAATTTTATCAGACTTTTTTAAGAACACAGCAAGCAGGATTGATAAATGGCAGATGTAATATGTTTGGATTCCCAAAAGGTGTTCTCTAAGGTGCCACGCATAAGACTACTTAATAAGATAAGAGCCCATGAAGTTGGAAATAGTATATTGACATGGGAAGAGGATAGAGGAAAAGAGAAGTAGGATTTGTGTGCATTTTCAAGATGACAACCTGTAACCAGTAGAGTGCCAAAGACATCAGTGCTGGGGCCACATTTATTTATAAGATCTGTTAATGGCTTGGATGAGGAGAGTGAATACACTCGTGCCAAGGTTACAGGTGACACAAAAGTAAGTGCAAGGGCAAGTGGTGAAGATGACACAAGGAGACTATAGAGGCATATAGACAGGTTGCGTAGGCAAGAGCTTGGCAAATGGAATATGATAGTAGAAAATATAGGTTATGCAATTTTTCAGGAAGAAGAACTGAATGTTATTTAAATGGAGAAAGACAGCAGAAAGCTGCAACGCAAAGGGATTTTGGATTCTCATGCATGAATCACAAAAAGCTAGCATCCTAGTTCAAGTAATAGAAAAGGCAAATAGAATATTAGCCTTTATTTCAAAGGGAATGAAGTACAAAAATATGTAAGTCTTGCTAAATGTATGCAATGCACTAGTGAGATTACATCTGAAATGATACGAGTAGTATTTGTCCTCTTATCTAAGAAAAATATACTGGCATTAGTTAATCCCAGAAATGGAGGGATTTTCTTATGAGGAGAGATTGAGTAAGTAGGGCCTGCATTCACTGGAGTTTAGAAGAATGAGAAAGAACTTTATTGGAACATACAAGATGCTTAAAGGACTTGATTGGGTAAATGTGGAGGCGTTGTCCTCTCTCATGGCAGCATCCAGGGCCAAAGGGGTAATCTCAGAGTAAGGAGCTGCCCATTTAAGATGAGGGGATGAGGACTTTTTCTTTCTCTGAGAGAGTCATTCTGTGGAATTCTTTACCATTGAGATGTATTGACACTGGATAGTTAAGAATATTTAAGGCTGAAATAGACTGATTTTTAATCAGTAAGAGAGTCAAGAGTATGGAGGAAAGGAGCAAAATGGAGTTTGGGATTACCAGATCAGCTATGATCTTGTTGAATAGAGAAACAGACTCAAGTTGAATGGCCTTCTTTTGTTCATCTTTTGGACTTTCATTGGCTAAGGATTTGAAAATCCCTGTTTAAAACTCACTGTGCATGATCAGGACCCAGAACTAGTCCATATTTTCAGTTTCTAAGCCCCGATTGAACATTTGTCTAGCGCGTCTGAACTAGTCATAACTGCACTAAAGGTCCTCGTGGAATTGAACCAAAGTGTGCATGTCCAAGAAAAGAAAAATTGTAATTGCAATTATTTCAGATTTGTTAACTATGCATTTTCCTCCATGCAACTACTCAGTTGATATGTAATTCATTCCTTATAAGACAGTGCCTAGTTTTTAAATAAAATATCATAAATAAGATTCACTTTGATGTAAGTTTCTTTAATACAGGAAAAGAAGTAGACCATTTGGACCCTTGAACATGTTGTGTCTTTTTGTTAGTTCATGACTCATCTGTGTCTTAATTCCAACTGGATTCCATAACAATTAATCCCCTTCTCCGCTCTAAAACTTTCCGTAGACCAAGTTTCAACGGCTTCCTGGGGAAACAGTTTCAGATTTCCACCAGCCTCTTTATGAAGAAGTGTTTTCTTGACATTACCTTAAAATTAGATCCATGCCATTTGGAGGGTATGGCCCTTGTTCTAGACTCCCTACCATGAAAAGAATTTAATTTTATAAACACAGAATTCCAACAGGCTCCAATAGCTTACTTGATGTCATACTGATTCCTAGGGTCCTAGATCTGATTCCCAGTCTCAGTCAACTCAGCACAAGGTCAGTATGAGATAACAAGGTGTAGACCCTTCTTCAGAGGGTCTAGGCTCGAAACGTCAGCTTTCCTGTTCCTCTGATGCTGCTTGGCCTGCTGTGTTCATCCAGCTCTACACCTTGTTATCTCAGATTCTCCAGCATCTGCAGTTCCTACTATCTCTGAAACAAAGGTCAGTATGCCTGGTTTTGGCAGGAGATAGATCAGCAGATTCATTAATCCTTCTGACTTTGCAGTGATTCCTGTTGAAAACCTAGGCTTTTTTAAACTGTTGGATAGAACAAATCAATTTCAACTTTAGTATGTTCTAGATATTTTCCTGATCAACCTGCTCAGAGATGTTTTTACACACCTCTGGAGAAAGCGAGACTTGAACCTGGGCCTTCTGATTCTATACTGCAATGGATTCAAATAAAAGCAAAATGCTGCTGAAAATTTGAAGTAAAAACAGACAGCGCTAGAGAAACTAGTTACAAAGTCATAGTGGAATCAAAATGTAACTCTGTTTCTCTCTCCATAGATATTGCCAGACCTGCTGAATTTTTTTTTAGCATTTACTGTATTTATTTGTATCAGAATGGACTGTTTGCTTACATCAGGCTGATCAGCAGTTCAAAAAGAATTGCTCGTGCAAAAATACAGGTATAACTGGTGCAAAAGATTTCAGAGTTTTAACTACAAATTATGCTGCACCCAAATCAAACTTAGCACAAATTTAGGAATACAGCTCTAGAAGCTGTCCCCATCTTCAAAACTGGCCAAGACCCCCTATGGATTATCTATGCTTGGGAATTTTGCTCATTGCACTTGTCAAATGCTATCAAGGAGGCTCAAAAAATTAAATTACACCCAGTGATGGAAGAACACTAATTAATAGATAATAACTGTGTTTGGTGCTCATGATTTGATTACTGTACCCCAATGTAACTAGCATATGGTTTTGTATATTTTTTAAAAATTATTTAAAATTGATGCCATGATTAAAATACTTATTCTTGTGTGATAAACTCATTTCAGTTGCTACTTATCAACCTACATCAAATTAGCATTCGCAAATATGTCAAGGAATCTTTTTAAATCAATTTAAAAAGACACTGCCTATTTGTCCTAATACATGGGAGATTTTTGCTATTCGTGATATGCAAATGAATTTTGATCTGAAACTCACAAATAAAAAGTGGACTGTTTGTTCACAATTCAAATATAGTTGCCATGATTGATCAGTACATGTGCAGTTGCACCTGTTTTCTGGAAATAAATCCTGTTCACAATATTATGTAAAGGATAACACACTGTTTAATTGTCAATCAGAGCCAAGTGTCCTTTGCTGAAAACAGTGAGCCAGATCAAGTCATCAAACTGTCCTTATCCTGCTCTGTGAAGAATTACAGCTTATAAAATGATGAATTAATCAACATTTCAGAGAGAAGGGACTATTGTGAAAGAAAGAACCATTTCAACTAAAAGCAGCTGCTAATGTGGTCATTTAGGGGATGTGAAAATAACAATAATAACTACCTTCAGCATAAACGAAGGTAGATGAGTGAATTATGGGTCAGTGTTCAGTTTACAGGTAAAGACACAAACATAGCAATGGGAGAGTTATTAAATCGGTCAGGTGCCACACTCTCATCTTTCGCACTTGGCGACTGTGGTGCACCACCTAACTGTTTAGTCACTCATAAGTGCAGGTGAAAGAAAAGACTTGGGTATTGTTGGGTGTTGTTTATATAGTACAAGGATTGTTGATTGGTCCCAAAGCCGAAGCTGTACCCCTGCATGTAGCAGGACACAGATTTGATATTTTTCAATTTATTCCCACTGTTCTCAGGAATTGTTGAGCAATGACTGAAGAAGTTTCTGCAGGTTAGCTCATTTAACTTTGATTATTGCGTCATTTAACTTTGACTGAGATGTTAAACTGAAGCCCACTCTGCCCTCTCACGTGAATGTAATAGATTCCATGTTACTATTTAGAAGAAGGGCAAAGGAGTTCTCCACAGTCGACCAATGAAGAAAATTAGATTCTCTAGTCATTTATACTCACAGTTGTTCATAAGATCTTTCTGTGCATAAATTAGCTGCCACTCACATTGGAACAGTGATGACTCTTCAACAATGACAGTAATTGCTTGATTATGAAGTGTTTTGAATTTTTTTATTTATTTATGGGAAGTGGGCATCACTGTCAGAATTGTATTGCTCATCCCTAGTTGCCCTTCTGAGAAGGAGCTGATGAGCTGCCTTCTTGAACTGCCGCAGTCCATTTGGTTTAGGTGGACCCAAAATGCTGGGTTGTTTTGAAGTGGTTGGGCGCAGGGGGAGCAGCTCCAGGATCTTGACCCAGTGACACTGAAGGAATAGCAATATATTTTCAAGTCGGGATAGAGTGCTTGGAGTGAAACTTGCAGGTGATAGTATTCCTATGTGTCGGCTGCCGTTGCAGTACCTAGTACCTCCATCCGTTTCTTAGTATTGTTTGGAGTGCATCAAATTGGCAGAGACCTGGCATACCAGTAAGGCAGGCTATACTCAGGGATAGTGATGGCATTGCCTGGGACATTATGTGTAAAGTATAATTCTGTGAACATGACTGTTTTTTGACTAATCTGAGAAATAGCTCTCCCAATTTTGGCACTAGCCCTCAAACATTTATAAGGACTTTGTTTGGTGTTGTTTCCAGTGCCTTAGTCAATGCCAGGTGATCCGTCTGATTTAATTCCTTTTTTGAAACTTTCTAGTGATTGATACAACTGATTGGCCTGCTAGGCTATTTTCAGATGGTTGTTAAGAGTCAACCGCATTGCTGTGGGTCTAAAATCACAGGTAAGGACAGGCGATAGGTTCTTACAATAATCAACAATGGTAGCATGGTCAACATTAGACTTGTAATTCCAGATTTCTATTCAATTCAGGTTTCACCATCTGACATGGTGCAAGTCTAACCCCAGATCGCAAAGCATTACTGAGTCTCTGGATTGTTAGTCCATGTGACAATATTCCTACACCACGAGGTTCATGAATTTTGCAGTCTAAATAAATATAATCTGTCTTAATTTGTTGCATTTTTGAGCTTGTTACCTTGTTTGGGCTTTTGTATGATATCCTTGGAATGAATTATATATTTCATAGATACAGCTTAAAAATATTATTGGTAATTTTATTGAATCAACTAAATAAAGCGTGAAATTCCACAGGCATCAAAAACAGAACAGTGGTCTTCCACAGAATGGCTTTGGTTTTATGTGAATTTGATTGAATTTAACAATATTGACCATATATGTTCAAAATTGACTTGATTGCTGGTGTGTGGAATACCTCTTGTCATTGTATTAATGTGGACAGAGCTGATTGAAATCAATCAGCTTTAATTCAGGTTACCCTCATTCATCTGGAAATATCAGAAGGTGGTTTCTTGAGACTCACACCCTAGAGAAGAAAATGTGGTAACAAGGTGTAGAGCTGGATGAACACAGCAGGCCAAGCAGCATCAGAGGAGCAG
>JAHRHZ010000029.1:6287705-6334447 GCA_024137785.1 Ginglymostoma cirratum
TACTGGCTCCATCCCCGCCTCTTCGACTTGTCTGCCTCCTCTCCACCTATCCTCTCCTCTATCCATCCTCTATCCGCCTCCCCCTCTCTCCCTATTTATTTCAGAACCCTCTTCCCCTCCCCCATTTCTGATGAAGGGTTTAGTCCGGAAACGTCAAGTTTTCCTGCTCCTATGATGCTGCTTGACCTGCTGTGTTCATCCAGCCCCATGCTTGTTATCTCGGATTCTCCAGCATCTGCAGTACCTTTTATCTCTCTCCAAAATAAATACTGATGGCTTTCAGTTGACATTGACTGCTAAATTCTTGATTCCCAAAATGGCATTCTTTAGTATTTGATTTAATTCATAACTTAATTCCAACAAAACAGTTTTACAACTGACCCCTATCTGATATAACTGATGGCAAGAGAAAGGCAGTCATCCTGTTCTTATGATGGCCTTGAAATGATTTCATCAGATAACATTAAAATGTAATTTAGTCAGTTAGCTTAAAGTAACTGTAATCCAATGCCACAGCCCTCTAAGATCTCTGTACTGCTTCAGTTCTGGTGTCTTGCACATTCCCACATTCCATCTCCTCTCAATTAGCAGCTGTGCTTGGGTCCTATACTATGGAAATCCCTTACCACATCACTACTTCTCTTCCCATAAGTTGATCCTCAAAATCTATCTCTAGACCAAGCTTTGGCCACCTCTTCTAATAGCTCTTTATGAAGCTCGATGTTGCATTCAGTTTCAAGATGCACCTGTGAAATGCTTTGAGCTATTTTTACAGTGTTAAGGTGCTAGATAAAGCAAGTTCTGGAAACAAAACCAGAATATACTAGAAATATATCGTTTTCAAAGATAAAAGACAAATTTATATTCTAAAATGAAGACTTTTTTTCTGAAGTGGAACGTGAAAGTTAAGGAAACTATTAGCCTCAACTGAACAAAAAGGGTAGGAGTCAAGGATGGAAGAAAATAATCAGTATTTCACATAAGAGGGGCTACTTCATGGTAAACTTGCGTAATTTCGCTGTGGTGTTTCATACAATTACGGTGATTCCATACTCCTAACTTGTAAATGTAACTATGCTGCTGTTTAGGCTTCTAGCACTCCATAATTTGAAGAAGCAACAAATGAAATTAGTTTTGGCTTTTACGTATTCTGATGACTCCATGAAAGTAACAGCAAAGTAGTAACCTAATCAAAGTGTTAGATGTTTTAAATCTAGAATAGCATCCTTTGCAATAATCTAATTATTATGTTCACATTGTTTATGTATGATCAAAAAGAAACAAGGCAGTAATCCAATCTAAGGGCTCACAATGCGTCAAATGATACTGAAATGATTTAAGCCAGTCACCTACAATCTAGATTAGAGCTTTGAGTCACTCCAGAATCCTGTTGGTTTTAACAATATCTGTTGTTTAATTGGCTGTGTGGTGGTGTTCAATCTATATTCCTTTTTCGATCTGACAGCCATTTTCATTGCTGACACAAAATCTCCCAGTGTCTTTTGTTACTAATGCACTGTGACATCCACACTGAAAGTTTGATGATGGCCACACATTGTTGCAGATATATCAAAATTTAATTGGTCATATCATCCCTGATAATACAAGGAATATGATTAGAATTGTCCAGCGTGCATAGTTTATGATAGGTAAGCCATATGTAGATGTTACTAGCAAAATGCATCAGGGATCCATCCAAATTTTTTTTTTAAATCTTGATTTTTCTTACATTAACCATCAGACAATATTATACCAGAAGAATTTTTAACAATATCAAAATGTCATCAGACCTAATGAGCCAAAATCGCAACATTTTAAGAGGTTAACCACATCTATTCAAATACTCATTATAACACCCAATACAGTACTGGTCCAGTAGCATACAGGCTATGTTACTGGACTAGTAATCTAGAAATCTGGATAATAATCCGAAGAACTTGAATTACATTCCAAAAATGCCAGCCAGGGAATTTAAAGTCAGTTATTTGTGTAAATCTGAACTAAAAGATTAATATCAGTAATAATGATAAAGAAACCACCAGATTGTCAGTAAAAACTCAACTGGTTCAGTAACGTCATTTAGAGAATGAAATCTACTTCCTATGTGCAGTTGGGCAAAGAGCATCCAGTAACCCCTTCTCTTGTCCCATCTACTCATTCATTCACTTATAAAAGCCTTTGCAATAAAGGGCTACCACTCTCACTTAGTTGCCCACATAAGCCTCATTATGGAATGGATTGAATAGTATTGGAGTCAGCTGAGGTTTTTACAAACTCAATTGACCCTTTGTTATTTGTTCCCATATGCTGCTTTCATCATCCACCCATCCTTAGATTATAGGGGTAAGCTCATGCTTGGATATAAGGTAAATGAGCTTGCATCCCTCCTATTTCATATAACATTCTACGAAAACATATCTGACAGGGGCAAATACCACCCAACCCCACACTGTACAACTGAAAACTTATATTACAAGACAGGTTGCCCCTCTAATCAAGTAATTGCAGTACAGCAATAGCACTGACATTAGCTTCACAAAATAGAAAATTATCCAGTGCACCCTGTCTACAGAAAGCAAGAAAATTCAGACCAATCGATTATCTCTACATCAGTCTACTCTTAATAATCAGCAGAGTGGTGTAAAGTGTATTGATAGTGCTATCAACTGATGCTTATTCACTGAAGCTCAGGTTTAACGGGTAGGACAGATGAACTAAGGGTATGGATTACTGCATGGAATTATGATGTCATTGCCATTATGGAGACATGGTTAAAGGAGGGACAGGACTGGCAACTTAACATTCCAGGATATCATTTCCCCTTCTGTCCCGTCTAAAACAAAAGGGGTGGGGGTGCTGCATTGCTGATTAGGGATCACATCACAGCTGTGTTGAGGGAGGACACATGAGAGGGATCTTGTAGTGAGGCATTGTGAGTGGAGCTCAGGAATAGGGAGAGTGAAATCACAATGTTGGGAGTTTTCTACAGACCTCCCAACAGCCCACAGGAGACAGGAAGCAAATGTGTGGTCAGCTACTGGAAGGGTGTGAAAAATGTAGGGTATACAAAAGCCTGGTTTGGCCACATCTGGAGCATTATGTCCAGTTCTGGTCGCCTCATTACACGAAAGATATGGAAGCGTTGGAAAAGGTGCAGATGAGATTTATCAGGATGTTGCCTGGAATGGAGGGAAGGTCTTACAAGGAAAGCTTGAGAGAGGTCTGGCTTTTCTCTTTAGAACGACAAAGGATGAGAGGTGACTTGATAGAGGTGTACAAAATGATCAGAGTATAGATAGAGTGGACAGCGAGAGACTTTTTCCTAGGGTGGAGGTAGCAATTATGAGGGGGCATAGTTTTAAAGTGAGTGGAGGTAGATATAGGGGAGACGTCAGAGGTAGGTTCTTTACTCAGAGAGTGGTGTGTGGAATGCATTGCTGGAGAGGGTAGTGGAGTTGGCTTCATTAGGGGCATTTTAGTGGCAATTGGATAGGCATATGGATGATAGTATAAGATAGGGGTGGAGGTTAGATAGACCTTAGGTTTAGGGTAAAAGTTTGGCACAACATCATGAGCCGAAGGGCCTGTGCTATGCTGTACTGTTCTAGGTTCTAGTCCTGATAGGTGACTTCAACTTTCCTCTTATTGACTGGGACTCCCTCAGAGCCAGGGGCTCGAATGGAGACCAATTTGTTAGATATGTCCAGGAGGGCTTTTTGAGATGATATGTTGACAGTCCAACCAGAGCGGAGGCTATACTAGACTTGCTATTAGGGAATGAGCCAGGTCAGGTGATCGATTTTTCAGTCAGAGAGCATTTTGTGCTTAATGACCACAACTCCAGAAGATTTCGAGTTGTCATGGACAAGGACATGAGTGGCCCTCCAGTGAGGGTGCTTAATTGGGCAAGGGCCAATTACATCCAAATTAGACCGGAACTGGGGAATGTGGATTGGGAGCAGTTATTTGAGAACAAATCTACGTCTGGCATGTGGGAGGCTTTTAAAGATCGGTTGATTAAAGTGCAGGACGTGCATGTACCTGCAAAAGTGAAAGATAGGAATGGCAGGATTTAGGAACCATGGATAACAAGGGAAATTGTAAGGTTAGTCCAAAGGGAAAACGAGGCATGCAATAGGTCTAGGCAGCTACAAACTGACAAAGCCCTTGAGGAGTATAGAGAAATTAAGAAGGAACTTAAACGCAGAATTAGGAAGGCTAAAAGGGGCCATGTAATGTCTTTAGCAAACAGGATCAAGGAGAATCCCAAGGCTTTTTTTATGTATATGTTAAAAGAAAGAGGGTAGCAAGGGAAAGAGTAAGCCCATTCAAAGACAAAGGAGGGAAGTTATGTGTGGAGCTACAGGAAGTGGGAAAGATCTCTAATGAGTACTTGGTATTGGTATTCACCAAAGGAGGGCATGACTTTTGTTGAGGTCAGGGATGAATGTGTGAATACTCTAGAGAATGTCAATATATTGAAGGAGGACGTTTTGGGTATCTCAAATTGCATTAAGGTGGACAAGTCTCCAAGGGAAAATGGGATCTATTCCAGGTTACTGCAAGAGGCAACGGAAGAAATAGCTGGGGCATTAGCAGATATCTTCACATCCTCTTTGACCATGGGCAAGGTTCCACAGGACTGGAGATTAACCAGTGTTATTCTCTTGTTTAAGATAGGAAACAGGGATAATCCAGGAAATCATTGGCCGATGTGCCTGACGACTATGGTGGGGAAGCTCTTGGAAAAGATACTGAGGGACAAGAGATGTGCACATTTGGAAGAAAACAGACTAGTCAGTGACAGGCAGCATGTTTTTTTTACGAGGAAGATCATGTTTCACCAACTTGACTGAATTTTTTGAAGCGGTGACAAAGATAATTGATGAGGAAAGGGCTGTGGATGTGGTTCATATGGACTTTAGTAAGGCATTTGATAAAGCCCCACGTGGCAGATTGGTACAAAAACTAAAATAACATGGGATTTGGGGTGGGCTGACCAGATTGATACAAAACTGGCTAGGTCATCAAAAACAGAGGGTACTAGTGGAAAGGTGTTTTCAATGGAGACTGGTAACTAGTGGTGTTTCACAGCGATCGATCTTGGGTCCTCTGTTGTTTGTTGTATAAGTAAATGATCTGGAGGAAAATGTGGGTGGTCTGATTAGTAAGTTTGCAGATGACAAGAGGATTGGTGGAGTTGCTGATAATGTCAACGATTGTGAACAGATACAACATGATATAGATAGATTGATGAATTGGGCACAGTAATGGCAGATGGAGATTAATCCAGACAAATGCAAGGTAATGCATTTTGGAGGGTCAAAGCTAGGTGTGACTTATATCATAAATGGCAGAACCCTTAGAAACATTCACATACAGCTAGATCTGGGTGTGTGGGTCCACGGTTCTCTAAAAGTGGCAACACAGGTGGCCAAAGTGATTAAAAAGGCATATGGCATGTTTGCCTTCATTGGCCGGAGCATGGAGTACAAGAGTTGGCAAGCTGTGTCGCAGCTATATAATACTCTTGTTAGGCCGCATTTGGAGCATTGTGTGCGGTTTTGATTGCCACACTACCGGAAGGAAATGGAAGTTTTGGAGAGAGTGCAGAGAAGGTTCACCAGGATGTTGCCTGGTCTCAAAAGCATTGGCTATGATGAAAAGTTAAAAAGACTAGGATTGTTCTCACTGGAAAGACGGCAACTGAGAGGAGACCTGATAGAGGTCTACAAAATTATGAGAGGCATAGACAGGGTGGATCGTCAAAGGCTTTTTCCTAGGGTTGAAGTTTCACTTACAAGGGGGCACAAGTTCAACGTGAGAGGGGAAAAGTTTTTAAGGGAGATGTGCGAGGGAAGTTTTTCACCGAGAGAGTTGTAGGAGCCTGGATCACACTGCCAGAAGGTGATATGGAAGCAGGCACCTTGGCAAAGTTTAAGAGGCATCTGGATGGTTACATGAATAGGAAGAGAATACAGGAATATGGACTGAATAAAGGCAGAAGATTTTTTTTTTTGGTTGAGTTAGGGCATGATGATTGGCACAAGCTCGGAGGGCCGAAGGGCCTGTTCCTGTGCTGTACTTCTCTTTTGTTTTTTTCTGTATTGATAGTGCTATCAACTAACGCTTATTCACTGAAGCTCAGTTTCAATTACACTCAGACCACTACGCTACATAAGAATGTCATAGAAATGTGAGCGATTGTTAAATTGTCCAAACCCATTATGTATTTTGATGTTATCTTCCAGTGTTCTGCTTGCCTTGGAAGATAACTTAGGAATGAATTGAGTTCACTCTGTTAAAGTCAGTTCCTATAATTAATGGTTTAGGTTTCAGAATGTTTAGAATCACTCTTTCAATTCTGTTCTTTAATTTTATAATGTGTTGAAAAGTGTTTAAATTGATTTTTCAGATTGGTGACAGGCAGCATGTTCTGATAACAGAAGAATCATTTGATGGCCAATACTATGTCGCTCACAACAAATTTTATGAGCAAGTAAGTTTTTCGCAATTGTATTACAGTAAATTAAAGTATTCATATTAAGCTGGCATTGCAAGATATTGCCTTTCTCCGTGGATGAGATCTAATAACTGGGACCAAGGAAAACAGTAAAATCCAGTCAACAGTAAAATCCAGTCAACAGTACCCATGCCTATACAAATGATTTGTTTTATAGGATTTGTCCCAATGTCTTCTAAATATATATGGTGTGATCATAAATGCAGAATTAATTGGGTTTTTACTGAAATGACAATTGTATTCGTGAATTTAACAAATGGGTAAGAATGTGATATAGTTTCATAAAAGACATGCTTAGGCTTTTGGGTCCTCGGTTAACAGCAGGTTTATAATGACATTGGGGTTTTCAAACCTTAGTTAACTTGAAGGCTGGGTTTTGACCAGTGCTTCAACTGATCTAATGTTCCTGATTAAAGTGTCAACAGGTTGAGTCTGGATATCAATATGAAAAAGGAAAACAAACCCTAGACTAAATAAATGTCTGAATTTAAAGTTTACTGTCATGTGTGCATCTGCGTCTGTTCTTCAGGTGATAATTTAACCAGAAAACCACAGATGGGTCTGCAGAGTTGGCATGAAGAAAGCTGCACAAACCCATTCTTTCTTTGTTCATGATGTGTATTCACATCAAGGATACAATCATCTTAATAAGAGACTCTAATCCCATCTCTTAGTACAGAAATCCAAAAAGGAAAATTGATCCCTAAGTTTTGAACTCGAGCCATCTTTAAATTTCCCTTTTTTAATTCATGTAATTGTGTTGTATGAAAGTGATATTCAGGAAACTTTCTTAAATTCACACAATCCTTGTAACCTGCGAACAATCCTTGAAGAAATTTAGATTTTCACAGTGAAGAAGTGAAAACAGGAGCTGTGGTAAACTTTAGTTGGCAGTGTGTGGAAGAAGCAGATTAAAAGGTCTTTAGCCTCATGAAAATGTGTTTGGGGGCAGTGAAAGATTGGAAAAAATCATTTTCATGATGCAACACTTGTGGTACAGTTTTTTTGGTACAATTTTATTAACATATAGAAAGGTACATTTTCATGATGCTAACAGCCATTTAGTCTTAGTCTGTTGCAGGCAACATTTCATCTAGATAAAAAAATGTTTAAATATTAATGTGTGTGTCTATTGTTCTGATTTCCTTTATTTTAGTATAGTCTGTTAGTGATTCTGATCATGATTCCATGGGTACTGATAATATCTTCGCTGGCAAAGTACAGTCCTGTTTCCCTTCAAGTAACATTTAAAATCTTTGCTCAAGGTCACATGTAATCAGGAATGTTGTGTATCCCAGAGAAAATAAATCCAATTTACAGGCAAATGGCTGATTCTGATTTACATCACTGAACAACTGAAGTATGAGTTTTCCACAGTCTTTGCAGAGTGGGGACTAAGTATGTCATTTTTCCAGAATAACGTTTTAATATCCAACTAAATTTTATTAGCATCACCATTATTTACATGCAGAAGATCTACTGTAGATTTCAATGAGCTACTGTTTGATGCATAGACTGCTCTATTTTTTGACTTTGTTCTTGCTGCCAACTTTTCTAACTTTTCCCAGAATATGGGAGCTGCTGACTGGATTAGCATTATTGCCCATCCTTAACTGACCCTGAGGAGGTGGTGGTGAAGCACCATCTTGAAATATTGCAGACCATATGGTGTGGGTACTTCCAAAGTACTGTTAGGAAGGGAGCTCCAGGATCTTTCATCCATTGAAAATGAAGGAATAACTGTATTGTTTCAAGTTAGGATACTGCATAGATTGGAGCAAAATTTGCAATTTTGGTGTTCCAATGGATCTGTTGCCCTGATCTTTGTAGGTGGTAGATGCCATGGGTTTGGAAGGGGGAGTCAAAGGAGCTTTAGTCAGTGGATCCTGTACATGGTATATGTTAATGTAATTGAAACTTATGTCTTTGGATAACTTTGCTGAAGAGCAGTTTGTGGATGATAAATAGGAGGAGGGAAAGTCTAGATCATTGGGTAAGTCCTGAAATAATGATGCAAAGTGGAAAGAGAATTCATTTCAGGAAATGCTCTTCCTACAATTGACCAGATCAGAATGGAAATAATTCCTGCATGTTAGACTACAGAGGAGAAAAATTGAAGAGTGGTGTCATATTCTTTTATTTATTCATGGGATATGGATGCCACTGGCTAGGCCAATATTTATTGCCTATCCCTAACTGCTCTTGAGAATGTGGTGATAATTGCTTTCATGAACTGTTGCCATCCTTGTTGTGAAGATATACACACAGTGCTGTTAAGAAAAAAGTTCCAGGATTTTTGACCCAGCAACAGTTAAGGAGAGACAATATAGTTCCAAGTCAGGATCAGATGTGGCTTATACAGGAACTTGCAGATGGTGGTATCCCCATGCATTGCTGTCCTTATCCATCTAGATGGTAAAGGTTGCAAGTTTGGAAGATGGTGTCTTAGGAGCTTTAGTGAGTTGTCCTGTTGGATCTTGCAGATGTTATACACTGCTACCACTGGTGCTATGGAGGTGGAGTGAATTAATGTTCAAAGTGGTGGACAGATTCCAGTCAAGCTGACTGCTTTGTCCTGAAGGTGAATGAGGTTGCTGCGGGATTCCTTCAGAAGTGAAAGTTCATTTCAGAGAATCTTGAACTTAAGATGTCCTGGATTGGTTTTGACCTTCTGAGGGATTCAGAGGATTTTACAGACGTTTTCATGCTTATTTGACCTTGGATTTTCACTAGCCTCTCAGGAGGTTATATGACTTCTTTGGAGGGATGGAGTTGGATGGGTGTATTGAGTTAGTGTATAGCAATTATGCTCTAACCTTCACATATAAGATAATCTTAATAGATCTTTTTGTGCCTTTTTTTTCCATGCTGATATGTTTTAGTTTAATTAAACCTATGCTTGTATTATGGCTTGGTAATGAACCTGTTCAGCCTCTTCAAAGTTCAAGGAAAGTGACAATTATGGGGGATAAAATAGGGAACCAAAAGTCCCTATTTCTATTTGATGAACTAATGAGCAATTTACAAGAGGAATATTAAGCTCAAAGAAAAGATGCAGGAAGGAAATTAGTGAAAGGAAACTGATCTCAAGTACATTATAGTAAATTATACCTCTCTTGCTCGATGTACCAACTTGTTTCTTTTCCATTTGGGCTTAAAGCCATCAACTCTGTTTAAAAAAAAGTCTACATCTTGGTCACTTATTTTAGCTGTGTAAACATTAATGTCTTTTCTCCCCCTCCATTCCTGCAAAGGTTCTGGTGCCTAAGCAACCCGAACTTCTGGGGAAAATGATCGAGGTAGATATTTATGAAGCAGGAAAACATTTTATGAAGGGAAAACCAGCACAAAATGGAACGATCTACACTCCTTCAATCGTGAAACCATTAATAAAGGGTGCGGTATCGGGGATGATGGAGGTAAGTGGCGGTTCTTCCTTCACTTAACACAGCATTCTCTCCACATCTTTGTGCAGGTGGGTAGAGTGTAGACCTTTTTGTTGATTACAGCTAAAGCTATAAAACTTAATGGAGCATGAAATTAAAATGTGTATCTGATTTCTGAGCATCATTTGATCTCACCTGAAAGCGCAAATGCTTTTGAGTTACTACCATGCAAAAATAACATGCAGCATGGGAACTATGCATGGGAAAGTATTTGCTTGAGTAAATTAGTACAACTAAATTTCCCTAACAGTCTTGCACCACAAAATAAGAAGTGGCATAGCTGTGGATAGCTATTAATAGGAATGAGATTTTTTTGAAACAAAAATAAGGTTTGTATTTATTTAATGGCTGTGGCTTTGCTCATTTCTAACCTGATAACTTTTTAGCATCTCCTGTCAACTGAGATGATTACAAGTTGCTTATTCTTCCCATTTAATAAAACAGAAGCTATTACCTTGAAAACCGCAACATGTTTTTTTCCAGATGACAAGACTTCCAGACGTACAAGCACGCTGACTACATTGAAACATGAAACATGGAAAAATATCATAGCCTTAAGAGTCAAAAATGGAACACTTAATAAGCAGAGTTGAGAGAATGCTATTTGAGGGGAGGTGATATCCTAGTGGTATTAGCACTGGACTCTTAATCCAGAGACCCATATAGTGTTCTGGGGGCCTGGATTTGAATCCTGTCATGACAGATGGTGAAATTTGAATTCAGTAAAAATCTGGAATTAAGAGTCTATTGATGATCTTGAAACCATTGTCAATTATCAGAAAAATACATCTGGTTCACTAATGACCTTTATGGTTGATTGTTAACTGCCCTCTGGGCAATTAGGAATGGGCAATAAATGCTGGCCTAGTCAGCAATGCCCTCATCCTGTGAATGAATAAAAAAAAGTTATATTTATTAAGAAAGTGGAGAAGCAACGTGCCAAAATCTGCATCTTTCATGTTGAGGCTACGAGGAATGGCATCATAGTTATATTAGTATGCTGCTGAATGCTACTAAATCTGGAATTCAAAAGACAGCTGAGCCTAGCTCAAATTTAAAAATTTTGGAAATGTGATTGATAGTTTCTTTTGTAGTGGTAGGTTTTTAAGGTTACACAATCAAGACAGAAAGTTAAGAATTAAAATATGCATCAACCATGATCTAAATGGCTGATGGAACAGGCTTCAGGTGCTGAATGGCCTATCCCTGTTTCCATGTTCTGAAGGTTGCATTTAGAATTAGATGAATTCCAGTTGTCATGGAAACAGAGATGTATTCCTACCTGAGATAATTTATTCAAAAGTTAAAAAGGAAGTAGTAGGCAAGAATGTTGTTTGTGCCATCAGGCAGGAACCTACATCGCTGCCTTCCCCTCAGGGATCAAAATAAGTCGACATTTGCACTGGTAGAAGGGTACTGTGTAAGTAAATTTCTCCCTCTCAGTCTATGGATTTCAATTGAAAAGTGCAATTTTATGAGAAGTTACCTATACATTTTCTGTATATGTGAATACTTATCACAAAGTGAGAGGTGTTTATTTGCATGTGTGTCTCTCTCATTGCCTGTTTTCAGACACTGCATTCACAACTGCATAAGAACATTTTATTCAATTATAGCAAGACACCATTGCCTTAGGGAAATACCTGTGAATTCCTACATGGATCGTAGGGTCTACACATTGACACATCATCTCGTGCAGTTGAATATCTAAAAGATGGAAATAGATGAAAACAAAAACAAGAATATATTGTATAGCATTATATACATTTATGAGCAAGTCATTGACTTTATATCCATTCCTCAAAGAGGCTTTGCATAGCAGAATGTCATCAGGGATATGATAGAACAAGTATTTGGATTTGATCGTTTTGGTTATTGATAAAAGCACATACCTGTTGACTGTAGGCCAGTTAGTACAATGACTTAATGTGATATTAAGCCTGTAAACCATGTTTTAGATGTCTAATATGTTACATTTCTCTTTATCAGTTTGTACTGTTGCCAAGTGCAAGCAATTAGTGATTTTGTAATACATATTGTGCCCAGCTAAGGTAAAATGAATAGATGAAGTTTGGTATAATAAATCAGATTTTTGCTCTCACAGACAAAATTTCCCCAGAGATCTTGTGCAAGATTATCAGTGGAACTTCCTGCTAATTCATCATTAGTTTCACTGCAGCCACCTCTACTGAGGATCTATGCAGTCTGTAAACAATTCAAACAACAGTGAAGATTTTCAACCAATCAAACTGAAATATGCTCACTGAGACATGCAGACTGCAAATTGAGATATGAAAAATAGCAATTATAGTAAATTATAAATAATAAAAATAGTAAATTATTTAAATTTTGGGCCGGAGACAAAATAAAAATGGTGGGATACAAATGGATGTAAAAGAGAGTGAGAGATAAAACAGACAAAGGAAACGTTTCAATAAAAAGAGTTGTAATTAATGATAAATCAGTAGCTCCAGGCTACCATCAGGGGAGATAGAAGCTCTGGGCTTTGGCTGGAGGAGGCTCAGAATCAGGGCTATGAGTATGGAAGACAGAAGATGGCTGTAAACAAGAATGGAGGGAGCCGAGTTTAGGGCAATGATGTGGAAAAGTGAAAGATTGACTTCAAGATTGAGGTAAGGACATAGGGGTTTAAAGGCTTTCTCAAGAACCTGTGGCTATTTCCCCTACTTATGCAAACCCACAGGGAATGCCAGAAGGAGCCTGTCTTCAGTGTTTACTAAGTTGGCATATTCTGTCTCAAATCTGGATCCATGCAGAAGGCAGCATGGACCTCCCCTTGTAACAGTTATGTTTAAATCATTATGCCAATAATATGCTTGGGTTGAGATTTTTTAATCACTAAATAACCTGCTGTTTGCTGAAACCTTGTCAATGGCCTTATTTGAGTTAGTAAAATTTATATGAACTGGATGAGGTCATATTGCACAATGATGATTGTTGTTGAACAGAGAGACCGAGGGTTCAGGTACATACTTCTTTGAAAGTTGCGTTGCTGGTAGACAGGATGGTTAAAAAGGCATTTAGCACACTTGCCTCATTGCCCAGACCATTGATTATAGCAGTTGCGATGTCACGTTGAGGTTGTACAGGACGTTGGTAAGGCCTGTACCCTGTACAGTTCTAGTTGCCCTGCTATAAGAAGGATATTAATAAATTAGAGAGAGTTCAGAAAAGATTTACCAGTATGTGGCCAGTAGAGTTTGATTTATGAGGGGAGGGTGGATAGGCTAGGACTTTTTTCACTGGAGCATAGGAGATTGAGTGGTGGCCTTATAGATGTTTATAAAACCATGAGCAGCATAGGTAAGGTAAGTAGCAAAGGTTTTTTTCCGTAGAATGGGTGAGTTCAAAACCAGGGGCATATGTTTAAGCCGTGAAGAGAAAAATTTAAAAGGAACATGAGGGGCAACTTTTTCACACACACGGTGGTTCATATGCGGAATGAACTCCAGAGAAAATGGTAAATGCAGGTACAGCTACAACAATTAAAAGACATTTGGATAGGTACATGAATAGGAAAGGTTTGGTGGGATATGGGCCAAACGCAGGCAAGTGGGCCTAGTTTAGTTTGAGAACATGGTTGGCGTGAACTGCTTGAACCAAAGCATCTTTTTCCATTCTGTATGACTCTATGATTCTATCCCTCTCCCCACATCACTCCTCCCTATTGGGAAAGGGCAATGGGTTTAAAATTGAAGCTCATGTCTTTCGATGATATTTGCTAAGGCCATTATGTAGATGATGACTAGGAAGGAGACAAGGTTAGATACTTGGAACATTCCTGAGGGAACAATGCAAGATGGGAAGAGAGGTCATTTCTAAAAATGCACTTCCTACAATTGGACAGGTTGAGTGGAAGCAAATGAGGACAGTTGTTTTGAGCTAGACAGTGCAGGCGAAGCAGTGGAGGACAGTGGTGTGTGTTTTTTTAGTTTGTTTATGAATGTGGGCATCACTGGCCAGTCCAACATTTATTAACCATCCTTTATTGCCTTGAGAAAGTAATGGTGAGCTATCTTCTTGAACCTCTGCATTCCTTGAGATGTAGATTCACCAACAATACTATTGGAAACGAGTTCTAGGGTTTTGACCCAACAACAATGATCAAACTGTGGCATTGTTCTAAATCAGTATAGTGTGTGGCTTGGATGGGAGTTTGCAGGTATTTGAGTTTTCATCTACTGCCCTTGTTTTACTAGGTGATCAAGGTTAAAGTTTTAGATCACGGTGTCAAGTTGCTGCAGTGCAGCTTCTAGATGGTATACACTGCTATATCTTGTGGTGAAGACAGTGCCATCAATGGCGAAGGGAGTGAATATCAAAGATGGGATGGAGCGCAAAATATTGGGCTGCTTAACCTTGGACAGCATTGAGTGTCTTGAATGTTGTTGGAGTTGCAATAAATATCCGAAAATACATGTCCTCTTGAAAGGACAGGCAGATGGCAGAGGAGGCAGGGTTGCCTTGTTTGTAAAATAAATTTAAATTAATAGCAAGAAGTGATATAGAGTCAGATGGCATAGAATCTGTATGGGTAGAGTTGAGGAGCCACAAACAAAGAAAGAACCTAATGGGAGTTATGGAACTTTTCCTAGTAGTAGTCAGAACCTGAGGAGAAAAAAAATCAGGAGATAGGATGTAAGAAAAGCAACATTACAATAATCATGGGGTACTGTAGTATGCAGGAGAACTGGGAAAAATTTGGTTAATAGCAGATCCCAAAAAAAGGAATTAGTGGAATATCTTCAAGATGTTTGTTTTTGGAGCAGCTTGCGATAGAACCCAGTAGGTAACAGGCAATTCTGGATTTGGTAATGTGCAATGTGTCAGACATGATTATGAAGCTTAAGTTGAAGCAACCCCTAGGAGACAGCAATAATATGTTAGAATGCACGCTGTAGTTTGAGGGGAAGAATTGGAATCAGATGTAATAGTACTACAATTGAGTAAAGGTAATTACAAAGATGTGACGAAGGCCAGAGTTGATTGGAAGGGGAGCCTAGCAGGGAACACCATAGAGGAACAATGGCAAGAGTTTCTGGGGGTATTTTGGGAGGCACAACAAAAATTCATCCCGAGGAAGAAGAAACATACTAAGAGGAGGACAAGGCAACTGTGGCTGACATGGGACATCAGGGACAGCATAAAAACAAAAGAAAAAGCATGCAATATGGTGAAGATTAGTTGGAAACCGGAAGATTGGGAAGCCTTTTAAAAACCAGCAGAGATTGACTAAACAAGCCACAAGGTGGGGGTCAAGATGAATGTAAGGATAAGCTAACTAGTAATATAAATGATAACAAAATATTTTTTAGGTACATAAAAAGGTAAGTGAGAGTCAAGAGTGGAAATTGGACCGCTGGAAAATGAGGCTGCAGCAGGAGTAATGGGGAACAAAGAAATGGCAGACGGACTGAATTTTTTTATTTGTTTGTGGGATGTGGGTTTCACTGGCTGGCCAATATCTATTGTCCATCCCTAGTTGTCCTTGAGAAGGTAGTGGACAGCCTTCTTCAACTGCTGCAGTCCACCTGCTGTGGGTTGACCCATAATGTCACTCAGGAGGTAATTCCAGGATTTTGACCCAGTGACAGTGAAGGAACAGCAATATATTTCCAAGTCAGGATGGTGAGGACTTGGAGGGGAACTTGAAGGTGGTGGTGTTCCCATGTACCTGCTGCCTTTGTCCTTCTAGATGGAAGTGGTCGTGTGTTTAGAAGTGTTGTCTGAGTATTTTTGGTGAATTTCTGCAGGATATGTTGTAAATAGTACACACTGCTGCCACTGAGCGTCGGTGGTGGACAGAATGGATGCTTGTGGATGTAGTGCCAATCAAGTGGGCTGCTTTGTCCTGACTTGAGCCTTGTAGATGGTAGACCGGCTCTGGGGAGTCAGGAAGTGAGTTGCTCGCCACAGTATTCCTAACCTCTGACCTGCTCATGTAGCCACTGTGTTTATGGGGCGAGTCCAGTTGAGTTTCTGATTGATGATAACCCCAAGGATGTCAGTGGTGGGGGATTCAGTGATGGTAACACCATTGAATGTCAAGGGGCGGTGGTTAGATTGTCTCTTAATGGTGATGGTCATATCCTGGAATAAATTCTTTGCTTCTGTTTTCACAGTGGAAGTCACCAGCAGCATACTAGAATTTCAGGAGAGTCTGGAGGCAGAAGTGAGTGTAGTGGCCATCACTAAGGATAAGGTGCTGGAGAAGCTGAAAGGTTTGGAGGTGGATAAACCATCCAAGCCAGATGGACCAGACTCCAGAGTTCTGAAGGAGATAGCTTACGAGATTGTAGAGGTTTTGTGGTAATCTTCCAGGAATGACTGGCAAAAGATTAATGTAACACTCCGAGTTAAAAAGGAAGGGAGGCAGAAGACAAGAAACTAGAGGCCAATTAGCCTGACCTCGGTCCTTGGTAAGATTTTAGAGTCTATTATTAAGGATGAGATTGTGGAGTATTTGGTACATGGTAAAATAGGGCTGAATCAACATGTCTTCGTCAAGAGAAGGTCACGCCAAACAAATCTGTTAGCATTCTTTGAGGAAGTAACAAGCAAGTTAGACAAAGGAGAGCCAGTAGACATAATCTCTTTGGATTTCCAGAAGGCCTTTGACAAGGTGTCGCACAGAAGGCTGCTAAATAAGATAAGGGGCCATTGGTATTAGGAGCAAGTTACTGGCATGGATAGAGGGTTGGCTGACTTGGCAGAAGGCAGAGAGTGGGGATAAAGTGGTCTTTTTCAGGATGGCAGCTGATGACGAGTGGAACAAGGGTTATGGGGAGAAGGCAGGAGTATGCGGTTAAGTAACATATCAGCCATGACTGATCATGGAGAAGACATGATGGGCTGGATGGCCTAATTATGCTCCTGTATCTTATGGTCTATCCAGGCATGTGGAGACTATTTCATAATTTCTGACAATGTCTTGCAGATGGTGGACATTGGGGAGACAGAATGAGTTACTCGCCACAGAATTCCAAGCCAGTGACCTGCTCTTGTAGCTACAGTATTCAGTGGCTGGCTCAGTTTAGTTTCTGGTCACCATAACTCCCAGAATGTTGACAGTAGGAGTTTCAGCTGTGGTGTTGCCATTTAAAGTTGTGGGGAGATGATTAGGTTCATATTTGAGATGACCATTGTTTGGCACTTGTTTGGTGACTATGTTACTTATCACTTACCAGACTAAGTCTGGACATTGTCCAGGTCTTGCTGCATATGGACACTGTCTACTTCAGTATCTGAGGATGCTTTGTTAATGTTTAACGTTATCAATGACTGTACTAAGGTAAATATTAAATAGGAATAAAATATCCAGTCGCAATCAATTTTGGTTAAGTCATTTCAATGCTGTACAAAGGGAAAAGCTAACTGAGGTGATCTAAACTTTGAGTTGTGGAAAAGGTGGGCACGTGCTTGTGAAATGATAACGTGCCTCAAGGAAGGTTGGAGATGAGCTAATAATTTCCAATGGCAAAAGGATTTGAGTGTGAGATTTTGTGGAAAGTGTGAATGATTGTGGTTTTGAAATAAAAAAGGATGCAACTGAGAGGAGAGAATGATTTAGAATGATTTTACAAGGTTTGCCATGCGGAGAAGGGATTGGGTGAAGTAGCTGGTATGGCTAAATGGATGGTATCGACCTTGATGACAAATCAAGTTCATGGGTATCTACTATTTGCTGGCAATTAAGAGATATTTAAAGAGATAGTCATAAAGAAAAAAAGGCCTGGGTTATCTTTACACTCTAATAAGGTCCTGAGTGGTTTCCATAGTGAAGAGTGAGGCCCGAAAGCACTTCATATGGCATAGCCAGATCTTTAGATGGATAGCTAAACTAGTTTCTGTCAGTTACTTACCTGAGTATTTGACTGATTAATCATAATATTGCATGTACAGATTTATTACATGTGCATACAGTTAATCACCTAATTATATATTTGTGCACATACATGCACCCTGATATTTTATCACAAACTAATTGAACATCCAACATTGCAATTTGATGATCCTTGTTATCTACAACTGGAAACTGGTAAACTCCACTCTCCAGCCTCTTAAAATGCAAACTTTTTCATGATGGGAATATTCACACTCAGTAGAAGACTATCACTGTTTCACAAGGCACATTCATTCCAAAAAAGTACATTCCATGTGTATAGTTAAATGAGAACATGGTAGTTCCATCAGCCATAGACTCAGTTTTGATTTGCTGACTGCATTTGATTATCATATCAGGCAGAAATTGAAAAGTGGAAAATAAAGAACCAAGACTTCCCACAACTTTCCATTTGCTCAAGTGCAGTTTCATAGTCCTCCATGTACCTCAGTAAAATATCTGTTGTTCACATCTAGAAGAGTGTCCTTGAGGTATGCAACTTTGGAGGGCATTACAGCCAAACGCAATCCTGTTCTCAACTGTTATTCACACACTGGCACTTACAATATGTACCACTTATGATCAGAGACTGGCATTTTGGCTGGCCTTCCCTTTCCTAACCCAAAGGTGCTGAGACCAACAAGCTCTTGTACTCCAATTGACATTCTATAAGACAGTAAGATATAGGAGCAGATTTAAGCCATTCAGCCCATCGACTGCTCCAGTGTTCAATCATGGCTGATATGTTTCTCAACCCCACTTTCCTACCTTCTGCACGTACAAGTGAACACTTAGCTCAGTACTGACATGCTATACAGTGCAATTACTCACAGTGTCAATCCATTTTAAGAGAAAACATACAAGTTGCTTCTGTACTGTATTGGTGGAATATTTGACGTGAGACCCATTAGATGCAGTTGGTGTTTTGCTGAATTCCATTAATGGTGAAAGCTAAGTAATTACAATAAGTATCTAAGCACCTTTCCACTCATCCACCAGACAGATTCACTTACAGAATGTGGGTGTCTCTGGATAGGCCATCCTTTATTGCCCAGAGGTCAGTTAAGGATCAACCACTTTGCTGAGGGTCTGGAGTCAATGTAGGCCAGATCAGGTAAGAATAACAGATCTTCTTCCCTCAAGGACATTAGTGAACCAGATGGGTTTTTCCTGACAATTAACAGTGGTTTTATGGTCATCATTAGATCTTTAATTCCAGATTCTTTTACTGAATTCAAATTCCACCATCTGCCATGGCAAGATTTGAACCCAGAATATTAGATGAGTTTCTTGACTAATAGTCTAGCGATAATACCACTAGGCTATTGCCTCCCTGTGAACTTTGAACTAATTTATTTTGTGGGATTCTTGACCCTTGTATATGTGAGATTTTTCAACATAATAAGCTACTGTATTTGAGAAGGAAACATCTGGAGTTGGCTGTTTCAAAAATGAATCCAGCAACTTTGCTGAATGAGTGCACATGTCTCTTTTGAACTTCTGCAACACAAATACAGGCATGTTCCATGTGAGGCAGAGAATGTTTTTATTGCACTTTCCCCAGTCTGTTAATCAGAATGACAAGATAAGCAGACGTCCTGCTTTTTGATTCCATTGTCCCAATGTCCTGACCAGCCATATCAACATTATTTTGTGGATCAGTATATTTTTCCCATCATTCTCTTCGTTAAATCTGTCTCTTTATAGACTTGGTTTCTGTACTCTTTTAATATTTTCCAAGGATTGGAAATTATGTAAGGTTTGGAATTCTTAAGTGGATATGTAAATTCTAAATAATCTGTAAATCACATGTAGAATTTAAATGGAATTCCATAAAATTGTACAGTACAGAAACAGGTCATTTAGCCTAACAAGTCTGCGCTAATGTTCATGCTTCTTCCAACATAGCAAAATACGTTTCTAATATTTACTTCCTCTGATACTTCTCTTAAACGTATTTACTTTATTTGCTCCTTTGAATCTTTCGTAGTCATGATTTCGCTCAGTATGAAGCTTATATGAAGAAGACATGATCTTTGACCATGCTAAGGGCACTTGTGGAAGTTTAGGAAATTGGTGATGAGCTTTTTAATCTATTTGCTTGTTTAGTTAACAGATAATTATGTCTGTTCATTTTAAAAAGCCCATTATGGTTTCTTTTCAGTTAACTTAGTGCTTTGGGAAATAATTTTAGTTGAATTTGAGACAATTCCCTCAAGAAAGTAAATTTGAGCCAACACCAACATCCTCTAATGAGGCATCTTATTGTGGTTTGATAACAAGACCATATGCCAGTCATTTCCAGTATTGTCTAGGAGAACCTAGCTGGTGGAAATTTATTAGGATTGCACAGCATCTTAAACCATTAATATGGTGTGCATCCAGAATTTTCTCTCACACACACGATGTCCCTAACCTATGCTGTGTAAACACCAAAACGCAACATGATCATTCTCTATTAACTGATGGAGTAAAGTAAATTGAGACCTGGAGCAAATTGCCTTCTTTCTCAAGGATAGTTTATTTGTCAGAAAGGCCATAAGATGGGAAAAAATACTAATGTATAATCACAGTCCAGTTCAGTGTTCAGAGATCCAGTGATGATAAGTGCACCTTCTCCAATAGCCTCAAGTTATACTGAGCCAAACGAATCAGAAGGTTCCATGTTAGTTTCTCAATCTGTAAGCTGATCTCTTATTGTTCTGAGGAAGGGTCACCAGACCCAAAACATTAACTCTGATTTTTTCTTCACAGATGCTGCCAGACCTACTGAGCTTTTCCAGCAACTTCTATTATTGTCATTCTCCCTGGGTAGACAGCTGTAAAATTAGGCATGAATCTTAATTTTTCACCATTTTCTTAAAATATAAAGTAAAGCATCATCTCATTGCAATTTGTAGGAAATGAGGTGAATATTGTAATTTAGTTAGTCAGTTCAGCGCTCAGAAGTACTGAAAAGGTCGCAGTTGTTAATAAATAATTTCATAATTTTACAACATCAGAATCACTTTCCTGCTTTGATGATTCTGTGATCTTAAACAGTGGGGCTACTGCGCTGACTTGCAGTAAAAACAATCACAAATGAGTGTTGCCATTCCTTTTCAACTTTTTCTACATTTAAGATTTAGGATCTTGTTTGTAAATTAAATCTCCACTGCACACATTAGGAACATTGATCCTTCATGTAATTTCCACTGTTAAATTTCAGTTTTTCTTTAATGTCTTTTATGTGGGTATGCATACATTAACATTTGGCCATACCCTCCTAATCATACTTGCATTCAAGTTGGGTGCCTATCTGGCCTTCGGTGATTTGTGGGTGTATTTAATTGTGCACAAGCAGCAGTTTTGTATGTTAAGAAATTGTTGACAAATTGAGACTCAATTTTTTTGCTTGTCTGAAGGTTTAACTGGCTCTTGTGTGGATGTTGAGTTTCATTTGTTTGTGAAACTTTAAATATAATTATTCTGTTGCAAGTACTTCAGCAAGACTCTACAACTGTGGAAGTTTTTCAAGTTATTATTATGATGCTATTGCAGCACGTGATTTAAGGGAACACATTCCATTGTTTAATTTTCCATAAAATCACCTAGAGTCAAAAAGCAAAAGTCTTAAATTGTACTAATAGCTAGCTCATCAATTACTTTCTTTATTATCTAATTGTTTACACTGTTCCAAATATCTATGATGACTCAACATTTCCTAGGCAGAATGCAAAGAAAAAGCTTATCATCCAATAGCAGATGACTTTTGTTTTCTGACATTTAATCCAACCTTTCTCTTATCATTGTCATTGTTCTACTTTCCATTTTATAATTCAGCTCAGCTTATTTGATAGCACATTTGACTTTGAAATCAACGGTTGCAGTTTCAAACCTCAAAACAAGAATTTGAATTTGAAATCTAAGCTGACACTTCAGTGATATTTAAAATGTTATTTTGGTGGCGCCTGTCATACTTCAGGCAACTTATGAAAGCAAAGCCTCTTCACTTGTTCCAAAAGTTCAGGTGTACATTAGGGTGGCCTAATTTTAGATAAGGGCAGAAGACTTACTGCGGTGGGTTCCAGGAAAATCTACTCTTAGCAAATTCTTCTGGGTTTACATTTAGTTTGAAGTTGCTGATGACATTAGCAGAACATAAGAGTAACTGAATGTCCCATTGTATTATTCAAAGGATTGAATTAGTATTCTTTCCTACGCTACATCATCAAAACCAGATGAGCTATTACTGATCTTGTTGATGTTTATGAAATTTTTCAAGGCAAAATAGCTGGTGTATTTATCTAGCTAGCTGTCATAACTAATCCCCTTAGAAGCATTTATTTGCCTGCCTTTCTTTATGGTCTTTGATCCTTAGAATTTTCTCCTTGCGTCTCCTGCTCTGGAGCTATGCTGTACAGTCTTCCTCTTCTCCAGTTTATTAGTTTGTTAAAATCAAGACTTATTATTCATCTTTCTATTCTAACCCTTCTCACAAAGACTGTGAAAGCTGTACTGCCTCTTTTGCTCAGGCTTCTTTTCTGCTACAATCTTTCGATCTTTGAAATGTGAGATTGGGTTTCCTAATCATTAATTCCCAACTGTTAATACATTCTCTCTTGATCCTCCCAACTTCGGCAATGCTGCAGACTATGACTGTGACTGTTCACTTAGATTTCTCACACAACATAATCCCAAGCTTGGGCAAGATACATTGGAAGAACTGCATAATCAATAAATGAGTCACCTTAGCCCTCTAATATGCACCTTCAGGTGGATAACCTGGAACATATATTCTAACTAACGAAAGTAGATTATTTGGCCAGTCATTTGGCTAAAGAATGGAACATGAACCAAAGAAAATTGATGAAGGCACATTAAATTTCTTCAAATGTTGGCAGAAGGCAGGAAGCAAATAAACACAGTGCAGTGTGTTTTACAGAATTTTAGATTAAAACTGAAGGATCCAAGAGGGAATTCAGAATAACTTTCAGGATTAGGATTCTTTCTGATTTTTGAAGTGGCTTTGGTTGAGTAGTTTTGGAAGATGGAGTTCCACTTCTTTGAGTGGCCACTACCAATGTCAAATTCCCATGACAACTTGGAAGTTCGTGCCCAGGCCGAACAAGTTGGCAGTTGAGCAAAATATTTTAAAGGAACCATGCAATTCAACCAATTGCCTGGATGCTCTAAAACAAAAAATTACAGGTTACATTGGGCACTGCTTTCATGATTGATTGAATGCTTGATCTCTTTTACTTGCTTTGATTTTGAAATATAACAGAAATGCAAGTTAAGACCAAGGCTCAAATTTTCACTCCCAGACTCTCAACTCAGAGTTAGGAACATTCCTGACAAAACTTACTTGACTTAGCAGAAATGCTCCCTACATTCTGATTTTCTTCTCTGGGACAAATGTTAACAGGGTTTGGGACTCCATTCCACATAATCGTAGAATCCCTACTAAAGTGGCTATTTGATCTAATCTGCATTGACTCTCCAAAGTGCATCCCACCCAAACCGAGGCTCCGATACTATCCCCATAAGTCTGCATTTACCATGGCTAATCCACCTAACCTGAACATTCCTGGACACAATGAGGCAATTTAGCATGGCCAGTCCACCTAATCATCTCTCTACTGTGGGAGGAAATCGGAGCGCTGGGAGGAAACTCACTCACAGGGAAAACATGAAAGCTTTACACTGACAGTTGGCCAAGGCTGGAATCAAACTTGGGTCCCCAGTGCTATGAAACAGCAGTGCTAACCACTAAGCCACCGTGCTGCCAGTCAAACAGTCATCTGCAGTGGCTGCCAGATGTGCAGGCAGGCTGTATTAAAGTCCTGTCTTGGATGATCCAGAGCTTCATCCAAGTTGTTTTAAAAAAGTACCTTAGCTTTCACCCCACTTCCCCAACTTTCATTACTCAGGCCACCTCAAGGCGCCCTGACACATCCCGATGCTTAGGCAAATTACAGGGTAGATGTGAGAAGTTTGTTATCCCTAGTGGGAGAATCTAGGATCAAAGGGCACAATTTCGGAATAAGAGGTCACTCATTTAAGACAGAAATTAGGAGAAAATTTCTCTTTCAGAATGTAGTGAATCTGTAGAATTCTTTAGCACAGAGGACTGCAGAGGCTGGGTTGTTAGGTATTTTCACAGCTGAGATAGAGATATTTTTAATCAGTAAGGGAATCCAAAGGTCATGGGGAAAAGGCAGGAAAGTGGATTTGAAAATATTTAGATCAACCATAATCTCACCGGTGGAGAAGATTCGATGTGTTGAGTGGCCTAACTCTGCTCCTGCATCTTATGGTATTATGGTCTTGTATCCTCCGTGTGAACTAATGGCCTTCTAACCAATCCTCATGTCCTTTGTGCTAATCCATAATTTCACATCCATAACCCTCTACAAACCCTTTGCTAACCCATGACCCACTTTCCTTTGCAATTCCATGCCGACTCACGTAGTATCCACAACGGCAGATCTCAGGAGCCAAACTGAGATGAATTAAAATGAAGTTCTAAGTGACTGTTAATGGCTTCACTATTTAGAAGAAAACAATCCGTCTAAGTTCCTCCATAGCCCTTATGAAATCAACCATTGTATTCATAGACCCACATCAAATAATTATTACCAGTTGGAGCTTTTGATCGTAGAGCCATACAGATCCTATGGTCAAACCAATCCATGCCAAACATAGTCCCAAACTAAACTAGTCCCACCTGCCTCTTATGTCTTTTTAAATCTCTCTCCTCTCACCTTAAAAATGTGCTCCCTTATCTTGAAATTCCCCATCTTAGGGAAAAGACAACTACCATACCAACTCATGACTGTGATCATAATAATTTGTGGACATGCAGACCTAATCCTATAATGATGACCTCCAGGCTTATGTCAGTAAACAGCTGGTTAAATTATCATCACAGGAAGCTTCTTTTTATTTAGTGTGCTTAGGGAGTTAAATGCCTTGGCAGCTTGACATTATCTTGATGTTGAATTTATCTACTTTTATGCACATTCATGTCTACTTTTAACAATCCCAAAGAACACATTACCTTGCCTAGAAGAGTCCCTACCCTATCAACAAGGGTTCCTTACTTCTCCAAAAAGGTAGCACACCACTGCAAATGAATCTGGCGGGTTTAGACTTCTTGTTTAAAAGTCATGCACAGCCAGTAATGAAAGTAGCACCTGCATTTTAACATGCACAAAGAGTAAACTTACCCTATCCTCCTACCTCCAGCTAAAATGGTGAGTTTCCCAGTTTAGGGCCAGAACTTCCAAAATCATGGAGCCTGCACCATTTTGGCAAAGTCGTAGATCTCTTTGTGCCTAATTAAATCCAGCCATCATTCAAAAAAAATCTTGTGGTACTGATTACATTGGCAGCTATCCTTTACACTATTGTTTGTTTTTTTTCGAGATAATCTCGGTACCTCTGACCAAGATGGTTAGTAAGTAACGTTTTCCCTCTGATGCTCTGTTAATATTGTTCTGAAGCTAATCATGGGCCCAGCAGAAGACCATGATGATTCTCCTCATTTTACTTTATCAGTAGGAAAATACCATTTCAAGAGAGCATGGCTGACTAAAAGATTGATATGAAATTTGTATCGTAAGCCCATACTGCAGAATGTCAGATTGAACTGCATTAAATTAAAGGTTTTGTTTGAAACAATTCAGTCATGGGACGTGTGTGTCGCTGGCTGACCAACAGTTATTGCCTGTCACTAGTTGTCCTTGAGAAGATGATGGTGAGCTGCCTTCTTGAAACGGCTGCAGTCCGTGTGCTGTAGTTTGACACACAATGCCACTAGGGAAGCAATTCGAGGATTTTGACCAGCAACAATGAAGGAACAGTGACATATTTCCAAGTCAGGATAGTGAATGGCTTGGAGAAGAACTTGCAGATGGAGGTGTTCCCTTGTATCTGCTGTCCTTGTCCTTCGAGATGGACGTGGTCAGGGGTTTGGAAGGTGCTGTCTAAGGAGCTATAGTGAATTTCTGCAGTGTACAGTAGTGCACACTGCTACTATTGAGTGTCAGTGGTGGAGGGAGTGGATGCCTACAGATATAGTGCCACTTAGAAACTGGTTATAGATCATAGACCATAGAATCCCTACAGTGTGGAAACACGCCTTTCAGCCCAACAAGTCCACACCGATCCTCAGAGCATCCCACCCAGACCCATCCCCCTATAACCCAACTAACCTACACATCCCTGAACATTACGGGCAATTTAGTATGACCAATCCACCTAGCATGCAGTTGCCTGAAAAACAATGGTTACTTCATTTTTTCTTAAGCAGCTGAGTTTCAGGCAGTATAATATATCAATAGTCCATCTTTTATAACTTAAGTCATTGACAATTTTAAAAGTTATTTGCAACAAGTTGTTATATGACTTGATTTCAAAATTGGTCTGAGTCTATCGTGCAGACCAGATCTGGTAATCAGTGGTAGTTCAATTTTCAAATTGGTGAATTTCTATTAAATTCTATTCTTGTATCATATGTTGTAGCACATGACTTTCTTTTATCCATGGTCGCTGCTAAGAATCAGAAGTTGTCTGTCTCCCCGGCAACTGCAATTAGGCGTTTACGCCAGTGTTCCAAGATATAGCAAACTTTAAAGATATATAAGTTAATATAAGCACTGCTTCAACCAAAGAGGAACATTATAGTATTTATATTCTGTGTCCCAGTTTACAGAAAATGCAAAATACTAGAGTTACAAATTAACCTCCAGGTAATGACACGTTCTCCTGTTAGAACTTGTTATACAAGAGAGTTAGTGCTAAACGAGATGCCAAGAGATCTCTCAAAGCTTTAACCCTATTCTGTGTTATTGGAAAGCTGATGAGTGAATATTACAGTTTGCATTGAAATCAATCCTGTTTACAAGTTGAATAAATAAATAACTATAAAATTGCCTTGGGATTCAGTAAATATGAAACATTGGTTTTCAACCTAGCAGGAATAAAATGCATTGGGAGGGACCCTTCTTTGCTCAAACATCAACTTTAAAAAGGGAAGAATGGAACCCAGTTTCAGAAAAAAAGGCACCTTTTCGGTAAAATATCAGGAATTATTTCATTTTGGTTTGTGCTATTCTGTCTGTTGGAGAGGTTTTAAAATCTAAATCTAATCATTCTTCTAGCAGTCAGCATTATGTAAGCAGAAAATCTGTAGTTTTCTCCAAGGTCTACTGGCTTAGCTTTCTTTAACATTAATTCCAAAACTGTGGATGTCTCTATTTCAGTTTTTTTTCAATTCCTTAACTAAGTCATCACTATACTGGCCTTTCTTTCATCTGCTAAGAATGGACTTGGCAGGAAAGCCCTAAAGAATATATGCACTGATCGTGTTGATTTACATAAAACTGGAGTCCACAGCAGGCACTTTGGCAATCAACTGCTAACAGATTTGGGTTTGGAGACTTGGGTCTACAGGCAAACATATTGAATATGTGTAAACAAAGGACAAGCCTGAGACAAATAGGGAGAACAAGAGCAGAAGAACTAGGACCAGAAGCAGACAATTCAGCCCTACGAGCTTGCTCCATCATTTGGTACAATCATGGCTAATCTCATCTTGGCCTCAACTCCATTTTCCTGCCTGCTCTCCAAAACCCTTCAACCCAATACTAATTAAAAATCCGTCTATCTCCTGCTCAAATTTAGTCAATGTCCCAGCATCCACTGCAGCATGGGATAATGAATTCCTCAGATTCACAACCCTTTGCGAAAAGTAACTTCTCATCTGTGTTTTATATTTATTACTGCCTGTCCTAAAACAATGACCTTTTGTTCTAGGTTGCACCAAATGAGGAAACATCTTTTCTACACCTACCTTGTCAATCCCCTTTAGCATCTTATATACCTCAATTGGATCTCCCTTTATTCTTCTGAATTCCACAGAATATAGGCCTAAACTGCTCAATCTGACAATATAAGAATAATCCATAATTTTTGGAATCAATCTAGTGAACTTCCTCTGAATTGCCTCCAATACAACTATATCCCTCCTCAAGTAAGAGACTAAAATTGTATGCAGTTCTCCAGGTGCAGTCTCATTAATACAGCAACACTTCGCTATTTTTATACTCTCTCAGTTCCTTTAATAATAAATGCCAAATTCCATTTGCCTTCCTAATTAGAGGGTGTACCTGCATACTAATTTTATGCAATTCATGCACGAGGACAGCACATAGAGTGCAGGAAATAGACCACTACTGGTATCTGTCAAGTCAAAGTTCAAGAAAAGAACGTTGGCCGTAAATAGCAAATTCTAAAGATGCTGTTGTGTCATGTTAATTCTCAACTGTATCGTTCAATGCAAGGCATAGGGTTAAATAAGTAAAAAGATAACTGATAAAGAATTGATAATAAATCTTCCTAAGCCATACATGGGGCAAACTTTTTTTTGTGGAAGAAGTGGAAAACTGGCTATAGAAAAGAATACCAGGGTATATGACAATCAGCTAACCCAAATGGCCAGCTTTCCAACCTGCCCAGAAGTAGAAAATCTCTGTCATATCCATTATTTTATGACCCACTGCAGCCTGAGGCTTTGCCAATAAATAACACCTCATAACCTTTTCACTATTGTGCTGTCTTTTACCACGTGGTTTGTTGTCATGCTGAGTTTAGTTTCAAACAGACTGCTCGAGGAGAAGCCAAATTCAAGGACCGATTTCAAGCTTAGTTTTTAAAGTAACACTATTTATTATACATGAAATATTCTCATACATAGTAAGCATTAATAATCAAGCTAGTCTTAGAGTTACATTTGGTAAAGGCTAAACTGTCATTGTTTGGCATTATTGTGACATGAGATTACTTGCCACTTGTCAGCCCAAACCTGGATATGATCCAGATCTTGCTTCAACTAAACAGGAGTAGTTAGCTCCATCATGATGGAGCTAAATCAACTGGAGCACATTAAGCTCAGTTAAGCATGAAAATGAAGAACAATTTGTATTTACATAGCACCTTTAACATAATGCGCTCCAAGGTGCTTCACAGCAGCATTATAGAGCAAAAATTGAAACTAAAGTAGCAAGTCGCTAGAGCAGATGGCCAAAAAGCTTGACGAAGAGGTACATTTGGACTGTTTCAGTATCTGAAGAGTCACAAATGTGCTGAACATCATGCAATCTTCAAGCAACATCCCACATCTGACCTTATTGTGGAAGGAAAATCATTGATGAAGCATCTGAAGATGGTAGGGTATGGGGCACTACCATGAAAAACTCCTGATGTGGAGGTGCCAGTGTTGGACTGGGGTGGACAAAGTCAGTAGTCACACAACACCAGGTTATAGTCCAACAGGTTTATTTGAAATCACAAGCTTTTTGAGTGCTACTCCTTCGTCAGGTGAAGTGGAGGGAAGCACATAAACATGGAATATTTCAAATAAACCTATTGGATTATAACCTGGCATCGTGTGACTTCTGACTGAAGAACTCCTGCAGAGATTTCCAGGAGCTGAGATGCCTGACTTCCAACAAGCACAACCATCTTCCTTTATGCAAGATATGACTCCAACTAGTGGACAGTTTATCCTGATTTCCATTGACTCTTTCTTTACTAGAGTTCCTTGATGCCACAGCGCATCAAAGGCAGCTTTGATGTCAAGGGCAGTCACTGTCACCTTTCTGGAGTTCAGATTGTTTATCCGTGTTTGAACTTGGACTGTAATGAGTTTAGGACTTGAATGGCTGCTGCTGTCAATGTTGCTCCCATTCCAGTTCCTTGTGTTTATCCAATATGTAGATGAGTTGTGGTACTCACAAGGTAAGATAAGCTGCAATGTCATGTGACTCCAGTGACTCCAGTAGACATGTTTTTGTGTTCTTCTCTGAATTTGGACTCATATGGCTCAGAACCTGATGCCCCAAAGCCTTTTCACCATGTGCATTGTAATAATTGATATATTAAACATTAATAATAAGCAATAGTTACTAAGAAGTCTGACATGAGCTAATATCAGTACTCAAACACAAATGGTGGCCTTGCCAGTGATGCAAACATCTTACAAAATATTTTCTTAAAAATTCTCCCATCATCCGTATGCTCACTGACTGACATTGGCTTATGATTGAACAGTACCTTATTTTTAAAATTCGAAAGCATGTTTTCACATCTTCCTGTGTGTCTCACCCCTCCGCACCACTGTTGTGTCCTCCAGCCTCACGACCCTCTGAGATGTCCCATTATTTGACGTGTTCTTCATTTTTCTAACGTTAGTGGTCATTTCTTCAGCTGCAAAGGCCCTATTTATGGAATCCATTTCTTAAGTATCTCCACCGCTATACCTGTTTCCTCCTCTAAGATTACTGAAAATGTACCTCTTCGGCAAGCTTTTTGGCCATCTACTCTAGCGACTTGTTACTTTAGTTTCAATTTTTGCTCTGTAATGCTGCTATGAAGCACCTTGGAGCGCATTATATTAAAGGTGCTAAGTAAATACAAATTGTTCTTCATTTTCATGCTTAACTGAGCTTAATGTGCTCCAGTTGATTTAGTGCCATCATGATGGAGCTAACTACTCCTGATTAGGTGAAGATGCTAAGCAGCCTCCAAAATGTACAAACAAAGCAGGAATAAGAAATTAACAATGACAATGATGTACATCATCTTTCCGAGCTTGATGAAAGGATTGATAAATTTAGCTATCCGTTCTCTTAAAGTTTTACACCCTTACAGCCATTTTGTAATGTGATTTCATTCTGAAAAAACTGCTGATCTTCAAGATTGGATTTTTCATGCTTATCCAGTATTCTTCACAAATAATGACATCAAATTAACATTAAAATAATTTCTCTGTCTGTTACTTTTAGGAATTCAAGACCATTAATGAGAATGCGTATTACTGCTGGAGCAGTGGAAAGTCCTTCAGTACAAGCCTGTTGCCTTGGAACCTGAAATGCCCAAGCGTAAAGATAGTGTCTGTAAGCCTGGCTGTGTTGGTAGTGATAACAGCTGTAACTATAGCAATATTCAGATAGGTCCTTTGATGTCAACTGAGCAATTTTCTACCTAAAACGAGATCTGAAACTGTGGTCTCAGTATTGACACACAATACTTGAGGACACTTTAATGAAGGTAGTATTTGCTTGAATATTTTACATAATCTTACCTTGTTTAAAGCAAGTGGGTAACTTTTTTTTTACTTTTCTGTCCATGGTATTGCAATGCAAGATCATGCAGTCGTTAGCCAATGAAAAGAATATTTTTATTCACACTGTAAAATCATGTGTGTTCATGTTTGAGATTTTTAAGTGTGTAAGACTTAATAAAACAGAAGTGTTTTGCACAGTTGCCTGGTCAGCTATTAATCTGACTACTTTCTTGCTGTGTGTGCGCAATTCTGGTCTCTTCAGATGTTCACAAAACATCACACCAATACTGACTTGTTACAGTAGGTGAAACCTTGCTAATGGGAGCAGACACAGGAACAAGTCACCGGCAAGACCTCCACCATTGGCAAAGTGAAGTCTTTAATAGAAACAGCAGAAGTCTGTCAGCTTTTGTTTACAATGTTAGAATCAAGGAATGGAATGAACTGATGAACGTGTGCCACCTCGAGCTGCTTTTTTCCCCCGTTTGACAAAAATGTAATTTTCACAAACCATCCTATTTTATATTGAATACTACATTATGACACTTGGCATACCCCCAGGACCCTGATAAGCATGGAAGTCAAAGAGCAAAGTTAATAATCATAATTTTTAAAAAATACTTTTTTTATTTGGTTTAATTACAGTGCTTCTAATTAGATTCTTAATAACCAGTTGAACAGGATCATGCTGCATTTTGAAGTTTCAATGCTGCCAAATTGTATTTGGTTTGCACTTATTCTTGTTTCAGGTGTGTTATCATTGTTCTGTTTTACCAAATAAGTGTGTTTTTATTGTATTTGATTATATAATTTGTATTATGTACTTTGTAATAAGGGAAATAGTCATCTAATTAAGTTATAATGAGTAGACTTTAGTTAGTAGATACGGTGCAGTATAGGATCTTGATGCTATGAGTGCAATTTTAAATCAAAATTCAAAGATTATCTGTGAAAATCATGAAGAATATACTCTGGTACGTTATTTGTCATTACAACATCTTTGACTTAGACAATTGATTTAAAAATTTAATGATTTTATAATTTAATTAGAGGAGAAATTTACCAACAAACTAGCCAGGCAGCTAATTATACTAATTAATTCAAAACATTTTTCCCTCTGGCCACACAGTATGAGGGGACCATCATCACCAGCATATTTTCTGCAACAGAGTTAAGAGTACAATTATCTTTAATTTTTTTTTCTTCAGTGCTGGCCTGGAATGATACAGAATAGAAGGAGGCCATTCGAGCCTTCATTCCTATGGCTTGTTTGGGAGTGCAGTCCAATCAATTCCAACCATTATTCTTTTCTCAATGCCCTGTAATTATAACAATTAAACAACACTCATTACATAGTGTCACTCAGCGATATACTTTGTGTTGAACATTAAGGCTTGCATCCTTGTATAGAAATAGTGGGGGAAGAGAAAATTAATAAGAAAGCACAAAGATGAATGGAGAATTTAAAGAATTAAATCACCTTTTACAGTGTTAAATATAATAGTGACTGGCAGATTCATGAGGTTCCTATGCACTGCGGTCTGAAAATAAATAAGCCCTTTCACCTGGGAGTAATCAGAGGGTTTGTAGGGAAAGGTGAACTGTGTAGAATCTTTACCATCATTTTGATTGCACTTATATCTAGAGCTGTGCACTTGAAGCCACAACAGGGAAAGCATGCACTTATATAGAAGCTTTGATGTAGTATTGTGTCTTAAGATGCTTAACAAGAGTGTCACCCGAAAAAGTTTGACACTGAACCACTGTAGGAGATATTTGGATGAGAATCAAATGTTTGTTGATAGAGGAAGATTTTAAAGAGCATTATAAAAGTATGGAGAGAGGTGGAGAGATTCAGGAAGGAAATTCCAGAGCTTAAAGCCTATTCATCTGAAAGCAGGCCCTCCATTAGAGAGCCAGACAAAATCAGGGATGCAAAAAAGGCCAGAATTGGAGGAATGCAGATTTCTTGAAATGTTTGAAATAAGATAACAGATAGAGAGGTGCAAAGCTAAAGAGGTGTTTGGACTTAAAGATGGGAATTGTAAATTTAAGCTTCAAAGGTTATGTATGAATCATAAATCAACATTTCCATTAATTTGCATATATCTTAAGTTGGTTATAAACATTTGTAAATCTGCATGTTCTGATTTAGTATTTGTTCATGAGTAGACAGTGATATTCAGAACAGACCTTCTCATCTATAAAATTCAAACCAATGAAAATCAAACCAGTACACTGGCCAGGAAAATAACAAGTAAAAACCCTCTTGTCTAAGTTTCATGTAAACACATTAGCAACAAGACCTTTAGCAATCCGTGGGTTTCTCAGTCTGTCTGATGCATAATGTTTTCAATGCTACTGCTTTCCTTTTCAGTATTAAAACTATCAAGTATGTTGGTTGAACTTCGTGGTTGTGAATGAGTTAGTAATTGTGTGGCCAAGTCATTGATACAATAATTGACATCATTACTGTAAGTAGAAAATTTCCATCTAACTGTTCTATGAATTCTGATAATTAATGTGACCCAGTGTCACTGTATAGGCTTTACTCACAATCTTGTATACAGTCCTATAAACCTACAGTTAAACCTACAGTCCAGAGATGTGCAAGTAAGGTGGATTGGCCGTGCTAAGTTGCCCATAGTGCAGGGATGTGTAGGTTAGATGCCAGGAAATGCAGGTTTACATTGATAAGGGTAGGGGAATGGGCCTAGGTGTGATGCTCTTTGGAGGGTCAGTGTGAACTCAAAGGGTCAATTGGCCTGCTTCCACACTGTAAGGATTCTATGAGGTTTCTTTGAGAAGCAATTATAATTTCAGAGTTTAACATGAAAGCTCTTCCCAAGTGCTTGATAGTAATGGGCGCTGTCACATTGAGGCAACATGGTGTCATGTCAGCTACCAGCACAACAATTTAATCAATTCTTAAAGCTACAACTAAAAGCTACAGTTTAAAATACTGAAACTCTGTCTGAGGGACAAGATATCTTTTATGAGTTAAGAAGCTATCTTGTCTTTAGAGAGAACAAAGAGGGTATTTGTTTTGCTGTGATCCACTGTAGGTCAGTCCAAATGTGAATAAAGCCCTCAACACCTTCATTGTAAAAATGCTGATTTGCCTTTTAAAACAAAGGGCTTGTGATTAACTGAAGCCACAGTTGGAGAAACCTAACCCAAACTTCTTATTAGATTACCACATTTAGACATTGGCTTAACCCTTCATGGGAGCTCACGTGTTAAGTCTCCCTGCTAACAAAGATATTGGCAGAAGTCAATCTGGCTTTCAAGAGAATTCAATCATAGAGTAATTCCTGTAAGTAAAGACATAAGACCACTGCAATCAACTAATCAGCCAAGCAACCAACTGCAGTATCTTGAAAGTCAAAAAAAACTCTCCTCTAACCTTTTCCACCTTGTATCTGAGAAATCCTTCTGGGCATATCACTGACAATTGAGATATTACTGCTTTTTCAAGACCTTCAATCCAACCAATATAGTACTTAACCAAGAAATTTCGGCCATGTCCTAAAATAGGGACTGAGTTAAATTCCGCTTTTGTTGTTACTGTTTTATCTTCACTGCATCTGTTTTTGTCTGTGAAAAAGTGTGGGTGAGCTGTGTTTGTAACTTCCTGTTTTATTGTTAAACTTCAGGACAAATCTCAAACAAACAAAATAACTTTCTTCATTTTTTCACACACAAAGTTTACGGCTGGGTTATTAAAATTAAGTCATTCATTCAGAGGGTTCGAGACTGCACACATCCATTATATTGATGTCAGGCAACTAAAAGGAAAAACCTTAAATTTCCATGGCAATAGAAATTCTGAACCGCAGAGAACTCACTGGCTTCAGGACTGAAATGTATTTTGCAAAAACCAAGTCAAAGACGTGTCTGGAAAGATGCATTATATCCAGCATAGGTAACACTAAACACTTAACAGTTTGAGAATTTTGCAAACGTGGCTAATATATCCCCCATATGAAACCTCATTATCACTAATGATCTGAGAATGTTAACAGAAGTGGCTAGTGAAATAGCTGAGCATTGGTTTTAATTTTGCAAAATTGCTTGGATTTGAGGAAGACTGAATTAGTTTGGAAAATAGCAAATGTAGCTCATATTTGAAAAGGTAGGGAGACAAAGCAGGAATTTCTGAAGAACGGTCTAGGCCCGAAACATCAGCCTTCCTGCTCCTCTGATGCTGCTTGGCCTGCTGTGTTCATCCAGCTCTACACCTTGTTATCTCAAACTCCAAGCCAGTTAGCTTAATATCTGTCAGAGGGAAAATGCTGTAATCTATTATTAATATTGTTATCTGTTATAGCAGAGTACTTAGAAAAGTTCAAGGTAATCACGCAGAGTCTACATTGTTTTGCAAAAGGGATGTATCACTTTTTACCAATTTATTGGAGGTCTTTAGAGAATTAACACGTATTGTGGATAAAGGAGAACTGGTAGATATACTATACTTAGCTTTCTAGAAGGTATTTGATAAGGTGCCGCATCAAAGGTTATTGGGAAGTAGAAAATCTCATAATACAAGGGTAGCATATTGTCATGGATAGACAATTGATCAACTAACTAAAAACAGCATTAGCAAGATCTAACAAATGGTATGCCACAGGGTTCAGTGCTCCAACCTCAATGTTTTACAATTTATATAAATGACCCAGATGAAAAGACTGAAGATAGGATTGCTAAATTTGTTGCTGTCACAAAGATATGTAAGGAAGTAATCTAAGTTGTGAAAAGGACGCAGGAGGTTGCAGAAAGATATGGGTACATTTAAGTGAATGAGCAAATACCTGGCAAATTAAGTATGATGTGAGAAAATGTGAAATTGTTCACTTAAGCAGGAAGAATAAAAATAAAGCATATTATCTAAATGCTGAATGATTGCAGAGCTCTGAGATGCAGAAGGATCTGGGTCGCCCAAGTACATGAATCAGAAAATGTTAGTGGCATAACTGGTAAATAGGTAAATTAATGGAATGTTACTGTTTATTTTGAGAGGAGTAAAATGCTGCATAAGAGTAGGGAGATTATGCTCAGTTTATATAGGCCATTGTTAGGACCAATCTGGAGTACTGTGTATGGAATTAGTCTTACTTATGGAAAGATGGAAATGCATTGGAACCAGTTCAGAGATGGCTTACTAAGTTATTATCCAGAATGTGTGGGTTGCCTTATGAAGAAAGGGTGGACAGGCTAAGTTTATTCCTGCTGGAATTTGGAAGAGGATCATCGTTTAAAGATAAAAGGCTTACCATTTAATACAGGGATTTGGAGATTCTTTTTCTCTTACGGTTGTGAATTTTTGAGTCTTCCTCAAAAGAGAGAGAGGCAGTACCATTGAATATTTTCAAGGCTGAGGCAAATTCTTCATAAGTAAATGGTTGGAAGGTAACTGGGGTAGGTGAAAATGTGGATTTGAGGTTACAATCCGATCAGCCATTACCTTAATGAATGACAGACTAGGCTGAAGGGTCTGAATGGCTTACTCCTCCTAATTTGTATGTATATTTGTATGTGATCCATGCTGTATCACTCATTGTGTTTGAAGTTGCCAGTCCACCTCTGGTTTAGTTCTTTATAGTATGTTAGTTGATGGCTAAGCTATGCTTCTTATCGATATCAAGGTATGAAGAAATATCTGAATGACTGCCAACTCTTCACATTATTTCAAATGTGCCAATAAAATGCACCAGCACAAACTAGCATTCATATTTGGGTCATTGCTGAATAGTTTCTGAAATTGTTCCAAAACAAGCATGACGTTGGCATGTTGGGTTTAATACAGTTTGTATCAATACTTCATCATCACTGAAAAGGAAACAACTCACCCTGCAACAGAGGTTGCAAAATAGGTGACAGATTTATTTGTTTCTTTCTGTTCAACATCTGAGATCTAAATTGTGTGGTTCACTTAATCTGTGAAGGTCTGTTTGAATTTTGGGATAAAGCAATTAGAGTTCTACGACTTTCTGTGTAGTGATAAGATATAATGTCGCTGTCAGATGAGTGACATAAGGTCATTGGATATGGACACAGTGGAAATAAAAGGTGAGTAATGGAGATTACATCAGGTGAGAGAGCAGACCTTTAGCTCTGAAATAGTATAAATGAGCAGGATTGCACAGAAGAAATATAAAATAAGAAAACATGAGAAAAGCACTATAATTGAGCAATGATTCAGAAAAACACACAGTTGATGCAATTCTGAAAGTGCACATATGCATGATCCCATGTGTGCTACACCTTAGTTATATTGGTTGCAGATCTTTCATGATGCTATTCGTGGTGGTCTAGAGGATATGTTCTGTACAGGATTTAATAAGGAAGTGTTGGGATTAAGTGTGATACACCAAATCCAAGATTTTAAATTCTCTGGTAGTCAATTTTTCAAGCATGATACATTGGAGCTGGGACCTTGATTGATATTCCTCACAGTAATCCAGGGCAATGGAGTAAATTTATACCTTTAATTGGAGGTCAACTAATTGGAAATAAATCTTTTACTTTGGCTATTGATGGGCTAAAATCTTTGAACAATTTAAACATCTTTGACTTTTGCTGCTTAATCAAAATGAATTTCATATATTGGTCTTAAAAGCATATGTAAAATATATATTCCTTGAACTCAGAACATTCCAAAGTGCTTTAGCAGTCAATGCTGTAGTTTTGAAGTGTAGCCTTTGTACTCAAGTCAAAACAGTAAATTTCTGCACAAGTTCCTACAGGTAGTAATGTGATAACTACCACATAATCTGTTCAATGATGGTGAATCTAAAATGATCTGTCTAAAAGAACAGGCAGAGTTATAGAATCAAACAACACAGTAAGAGGTCATTTGGCATATTGTGCTGTATCTGATCTTTGAAAGAGCTATCAATTTAACCCACTCACCTTCACTTTCATCCAGCAAATGTTTACTTTTGAAGAATATAGCCAATCGCTGTCGAAAATTATTGCTTTATTTGCAGATACAATGTCTGACAATATGAAATGAACTGCTTGTTTACTGAAGGACACAATCTTTCACTGGTTACATTTTACAATGGCCAGCATTCCAAATGTGATGCTTAATGTACATCTTTATGATTTTTGGCAAGTTATTACAGGTGGTGGGAAAGTAGAAGACAGAGAGATAACCCTTTAAGACCAGAGCTAGACCATTGAGAATTTAGGCAGCATTTCTTCATGTCTCAGTTCAGTATATCTAAAAGACACCACCTATAACAGTGCAGTGATCCTTAATCATTACACTAGTGTGTTAGCCTAGATTACGTTGCTCAAGTCCTTGGAGTGAGACTCCAACTTCCTGACTCTGGTGATAATGTGACCATTGAGCCATAGCCAAATCCTTAACACTTTTTTTTTCAGATTCTTGCTGTGTGCTTCAAATGTTGTAAAACATTGTGTTTTTAACTGTGGTTATTGTGAGACTATGCGTAATTTCTCACTTGCGCAATGCATCTGAACTACATGTTACAGTCTGAAGCAACCAGTGTTCTCCGAGATGTCAATTTTGATTCTTTGCCTGCAAAGTTTTGTCCAGTGTTTAGCTGAGTGAAAACTCAAGTACTATTTCATGTCCAAGGAGAAAGAAATAAGAGCTTTATGTTCAAATTGTGCCTGCTTTCCTTTGGATTCTGATGTTCTTAAATTGCTGTACAGATTGCAACAGGTTGGGGTGGACAGTGGAATGGAGATCATCCTGTCTGAACTAGGGGATTTATGATTGTTACCAACAGGTTGATGATGTTCAAGACCTTTGCTTGTTAGTTAACCCATCAAGGGGCTACAAGCTTTGGTTTAACATCAAGTGAAATGAAGCTCTTTGAGAAGCTAACGCAATCTTTCTTAATATAATGCGGAAGTCACAATTATATTTAGATCCACCTTGAAAAAGACATTTGAAAATAACCATGCCAAAAGGCTGTAATGTTGAAATGTTATTAACAGTACTTGGAGACTGCAATTAGTGAATCTCAGTTTGTATCACATGTAATATTGGCATTTGACAGTGCTTCAGTTTATGGATAATCTTTGACAAGAGAACTTGATTCTCGTGTTGAAATAACCACAGGGTATGAAAAAGATTAGAAATGTAATTAATTTAAATATCTATTATCACTTACTAAAACAAAATTAATGCAAGAAGATGAACGAAAACTAAACGCAAGAAATGAAAATTTGATCCTAGATAAAACAAAGGAGTAAAGAGCAATATATAATTAAAAGTGGCCGAATGAATGTCAATACAGTCTGTATCTCTGTGCAGATCCTAGTTATCCTGCTGGGTCCCTGTCTGATTAGCTACAATACATCTGCTGTGGTTCTCAATACCCATCTGTAGTGCTGAAGGGAATTACATTGTGATTGCATCAAATCAGAATAATAACATCCAGAGATGTCAGACCTGAATGACTCCAGATCATTGTATGGTGGTAGAGTGATTGTGAAAGCTTTTCCCTGAGACATTATGACGGCTGTGATTTTTTTTCTCTCTGTCTTTGTACTGTGCTTTAAGTCACATTTGACATGTTAGGGTGGTAGCTGTCTCCACTCTTCCCTTACAGTGACAACCTAACCTAATTTTGTATTTTTCTCTCAGATGGATTATATTTAAGGATCCAAAATAAATGCTAATTTGAAGAGAAATGAATGTGTGGCAATGAAAATAAAATAAAGACAGCAGTATTTTGTACGGGCAGCACATTCCTCTGATCCAGAGAGAGAGAGAAATTTGTCATGTCAGCATCTGCCTCCCTCATTCCCTGTCCACCCTGTCTCTATCCACCCCTCTTCACACAGTAGAAGGTGTCTATGTGACTTTGTTTGACTTCACATTACACTATTAGCCTCTGTACATGGTCTGCTTTTATTTAGATTCTTTGAGGTGCTCGATTATCTAAGCATCAAATCAGTTTTCTCCATTTTTATCACAGGTGGCACTGTCCTCTGCTGGCATTATTAGCTTGGCCATCTTGGTTTCCTCTTGAGGTCACCAGTGTCACAGATGCCAATCTTCATAATTAATCCATGGGATATCAAAAAATGGCTGAAGGCACTGAATACTGCAAAGCTATGAGCCCTGACAACTTTCCTGAATCACTGAAGCCACACCACTAGCCAAACTGTTTCAGTGCAGCTGCAATGCTGGCATCTACCCAACAACGTGGAAAATTGCCCCAGGATGTTGCTGCACATGATTCTCAGGATAGTGTCCAGAGCCAATCATCTTTAGCTGCTTCATCAATGACCTTTCTTCAAACATAAGGTCAGAAATGGGCATGTTTGCTGATGGTTTCACAATATCCAGCATCTCTGACACTTCTCAGATACCAGTCCATGTCCCATTGCAGCAAGACCTGGACAACTTGGGCTGATAAGCGGTAAGCAACATTTCTGACAAACAATAGCCATCTCCAGTTCACAAGAAGCTGAAGAATCTCCCCTTGCTGTTCAATGAACAGGTCAAAGGTCAAGAATCCTGCAACCTCCTGGCCCCCAAAGTCAGGGCTGTAATGGAACATATCCCACATGCCTGGATGAGTGCAGCTTTGACCATACTCATGAAGCTTGACATCATCCAACACAAAGTAACCCACTTAATTGACACCCCATCTGCTAGCTTAAATATTCTGTCCTTCCACTCTCTGTATGCAATGGCACAGAGACAGCAACTTTGGCACTGCAACAATTCATTAAGGTTCCTTTGACAGCACCATGAAAACAACAATCTGTATCACCCAAAAGGTGTATTTAGTGGAATTAGTCAGGTTGCTGGGGAGGGAATGCAGCAGCATGTGGCCAGGTATTGCCAGTAGTGATGTTCAGTTGAGTTACACTGGCTAACCTCCACGTTAAACTAATTATTAAATTTTCTAACATTTCTCTGGTAGGTTTCAGGTAAGTTCCACATATCTAGGTCAGGTTTCTGCCTGTGCTAATTGTGCACAGAGACTTTTGTGGAGGGGGCCAGGCAACATGGAATCAGTCCACCATAAATATAAGCTTCATGAGCAATTTCCATGCGTGCCTGTGCACCAAAACATCCACAAGGTCCAGATGCATGTTTTCTGACTTGTATCCAGTTTCCAGCGATATGGAGACCAGAAGGTTCAGGTTATAGTGTTAGTATTTTAACATACCAAGATCATTCAAAGGCACTCTAGTAAACTATCGGCAAAGCATGACTGCTAAGGGTGGAATCAATAAAATTGAGGAACCACTGGAAAACAGAATTAGTGGAATCACATGATTGTAGGATAGAAAGGTGTGTGGCCACATGCGGACTTGAAAACAAGGATGAGCCCTACTGTTATTTATCTTCTTAGATATTTAAATTGAAATATTGCCAGACCCTGAATCAATGTGGTCAGTGAGAACCAGGGTTCTGAGGAAGGGTCACCAGACCCGAAACGTTAACTCAGATTTTTTCCTCACAGATGCTGCCAGACCTGCTGAGCTTTTCCAGCAACTTCTGTTTTTGTTCCTGATTTACAGCATCCACAATTTTTTTCTTTTTTTTAGTGGGAATCGGGTGTTAGGTGAACAGGATTTGGTGTCGATTTAGGGTCTGAGCGGCAGATTTTTGGATGAGCTGAAGTTTGTGTAGGGTGCACGTTAACTGAGCACTCTTAAATATGATCCTCTATTCCTTACCATGACATTCAGAAACATTGGAAGAATTGTAATTGTAGTAATTTTAATTTCATCCATTTCAAAATCTATAAAGGAGCTAATCCATGGTATCCTGTGTACAGATTTGGGATTTCCTATTTATTTTATACAAGCACATAATGTTTAAAAAAAAACACTTGGATTGGATCTGTTAGGCTTTGTTCTTTTTTGTGCACATTTTCACCAGCGGTTTGGTGAACAACATGGACAGGTGAGAGAGCTGTGCTGCAAAGTAGTAATTTCTCTGAACATCGAAGTCATTTTGTAACCAAACATGCACGTTAGCCATGTTAAAGAATGCACGTAGGCAATCATTTTCAGTTGCTGCTGTAAGAATGAATTTGCTGAAGTATTATTTAATCTGGATATGTTGAGTTTAATTTATCCAGATTTCGTAATGCCATATTCCAGGTTAAATGATTACAAAAATTAGAAATTTGAGTGAGTAGCTGCCAAAGATGGAACACTGTACACGTTGTATTTCAGAGAAAGAAAAAAAAATGATTAAAATTATATAAAATTTACAAACACCATCCTTAACCCAGTTTGGACCCACAACAAAATTTACTTGAAAATCAAGTGGTCTAGCAAGACATTCAGTTCAATTAGGGCTGGGCAAAAATTCAAGCCTTTCCAATATCTCATGAAAGAATTTTTTTAAAATGTAATTTGACACCCCACCCATCACATTGAATATTTACTCCATCCACCACCAGTGTACCATGGCTGCCGTGTGTTTCATCTGTTGGATGCACTTCACCAACTTACCCAGGCTACATCGACAGCAGTTTCCAACCAACAACTTCTCATGCCTACAAGAACAAGGTCAGCAAGTGCGTGGGAACTCTACCACATGTAAGTTTCCCCCCACATCACACACCATCCTGACCTGGAATTCCATTAACATTTTCCATTTTGAAAGTCAATTCCTTAATCCCAGAAAAACATACCCTACATTCTAGAAAACGAATCTGTCAAACCAACTGCATCATGTCGCCTTCTTCCTGAAGAAGGGTCCAGACCCCAAACGTCAGCTTTCCTGCTCCTCTGATGCTGCCTGGCCTGCTGTGTTTGTCCAGCTCTACACCTTGTTATCTCAGACTCCATCATCGGCAGTTCCTACTATCTCTGTTCCTGCATCATCACTGAACTCTCTGTGCATGATATTGCACTTAATAGACGATATGAACTACTTTGTTTCTAGAATGTGATTCACCGCCATCTTCACAAGGGCAGTTAGGGATAAGCAATGAATATTGGCCTTCTCAGTGACACTTACATCCCACAAATGAATTCTGCATAGTGTTTTTCTTCCATTCCGAACTGTAATATTTGATACTTATGAATTTTTTTTGGATTCTGTTAGTGTCAGACCATTAGCAGACCAGTCAAACCTGTTGTTCACTTATTCTATGTCAATGTGCAGAACCCAAAAATAGCAGCAGATTGATTGCAAGCTATATTAGACCTGTACAGAAATCACTAGGATGCTGGGCAAGAACAAAATCAACCTTGTTGAGAATGGCAAGTTTCTCTTCCCTGACCCTGAGTGCACTTATTTATAAATAATATTGAATTGATATATTTGAAAATCTTGACCTTTTTGGTATTTTAAAGTGGAGGGGAATGCGTCCAGCAATTTTTACAAATGAAAATAACAATGATTATTTGTCTCATCCTTCCTGAGTAGAAATTATTCCATTTCATGTGTAATCCTAAACATGTCAGCCTTGTGGGGACTATTGAAAGTCTGCTAAGGACTTAGTATTAGCTTGCCAAGTTGAATGACATAAAATCTACAGATCAGAAACAAGTCACTTGACCCATATTGTTATAAATATAACAAAATACTTTCCACTCAAGTCTCCTTTCACAATTGTTCATGCAAAACTGAACTGCATAATCTTCTATCCCTTCATGTTAATTTAACTTCCCTTTAAGTGCATCTTTGCAAATTCCATATTCCATGTCACTGTTGTGGTAAAGATCTTTCTCCTGAATTGACTATTCCATGTTCAGGGCCCATAGTTTTGATCTTTCCAGGAAATGGAACCATCCGTTCGGCCTTTCCTGATAAATATAACTTCCTAGTTTTGATATCATCCTCAGCATTCATTAGTGCTCTAGAGTTAGGTATTAGCAACAACGACTTACATTTATATAGTACCTTATAATGTAATAAAATGTCCCAAAATGCTTTGCTGGAGCATTGCAAAATAATAATATCAATTCAAATCATTGAAAAAATTGACCAAAGAGTTAACTTTTTAAATAGTGTCTTAAAAGGAGAAAACGAGAAAGAAAGCCTGAAACTTGCAGGGAGGACATTCCAGAGCTTAGGTCCCAGGCAACTGAAGACACAGACATATTAGAACTGGGGATAATTCAGGCCATAATGGGCATAAAGGCTCAAGGAGGTTACAGAAATTATGATGGGTGAGACTAGGAAGGGATTTGAATACAAGGAAGAGAATTTTAAACTAAAGACATAGCTTGATCAGGAGCTGACAAACATCAGTGAGCACAGGGGCAATAGGGTGAATGAAGCTTGATTCAAGTTAAGACAAAAGAGTTGTGAATGAGAGATAAAAGGTACTGCAGATGCTGGAGAATCCGAGATAACAAGCATGGGGCTGGATGAACACAGCAGGTCAAGCAGCATCATAGGAGCAGGAAAACTTGCCCGAAACGTCAAGTTTTCCTGCTCCTATGATGCTGCTTGACCTGCTGTGTTCATCCAGCCCCATGCTTGTTATCTAGAGTTGTGAATGACTTCAGATTTACAGAAGGTAGAGAGTAGGGTGGGTGGTGTGCGAAACCTGCACTGTAATAGACAAGTCTAGAAATAATAAAGGCATATACAAGGGTTTCAGTAGCAAATGAACTGGGGAGATGCAATATTATAGAGGTGGAATAAAGCAGTGTAAGTGATGGCTTTGATATGCTGTCAGAAGCTCATCGCAGGGTCAAGTAACATGTCAAGGTTGTGATTGATGCACATTTTGTCTCCAGCAGTGTACCTTTATCTGATGTGACAATGTGTGTTATCCTTTGTCATATAAGAAACTAGGACATGGGTAATGTGGTATTGAACGATCCAACAGATGCATAGTACAACTCACTAATGTTATTAAAAAATACATTCACAGCGGAAGTATGGTGCTTTACCTTTTGTGACTTTATTTCATAGAATTCCTACAGCGTGGAGACAGGCCATTGGACCCATCAAGTCCACACCAACCCTCCAAAGAGCATCCCTTACCCCTGTAATGCCTGCATTTCCCATGGCTAATCAACCTAGCCTGCACAACCCTGGACACTATGAGCAATTTAGCATGGCCAATCCACCATCTTTAAACTGTGGGAGGAAACCGGAGCACCCAGAGGAAACCCAAATAGACACAGGGAGAACGTACAAAACTCACACTGACAGTTGCCCAAGCAATCGCAAAATATGTAGCACCTACCATTTTACCTCTTCCCTCACTGTCCAGGGCCTCTTCAAGATTAACACCTTGTACTTCTTTCAATCTCAGCAGATGTGGCAGCATCTACTGAAGGAGAAATCAGAGTTAATGTTTCGGGTCCAGTGACTCTTCCTCAGAAATTAACTCTGATTTTTTCTTCACAGATGCTGCCGCACCTGCTGAGCTTTTCCAGCAACTTCTGTTTTTCTTCCTGATTTATAGCATCTGCGGTTTTTACTTCAGTTTTTACTTCTTTCACTCTAGTCTCCTGTATTCGGCATTCCACATTGTTGAAACAAACAGAGACTGGGTGAGTGTTTTGCAGAACACCTCCATTCTGTCAGCCAGAATGATCCTAATTTCGCAGTGTTGTTTCAATACAACATCTTACTCAAGGCAACATTTCTTCCCCAAGCCTGCATTGAAGCCTAAAGCAAGCTGGAGAAACAAGATCTCCAGCTTAGGTACTTCACAGCCCTCACAACTCAACAGTTCAACAACTTCAGACTATGAACATTGTTGTCCATTATGCTAGCACATCCCTCCATTCAACCCTTTGTCTTGTTTGCACTCATTTGCTTTCACCTAAGCCAAACAATTTTCCTCTACCCACAGTTATCATTTACACCAATTTTGCATTGAGATTACTCCTTTACATAGAAACATGGAAACATAGAAAATAGGAGTAAGAGTAGGCCATTCGACCCATCGAGCTTGCTCCACCATTCATTACGATCACGGATGATCATCCACTTCAACAGACTGTTCCCACTTTTCCCCATATCCTTTGATTCCTGTAGCCCCAAGTGCTATACCTAACTCCTTGAAATCATACATTGATTTGGCCTAGAGTGTTCTCTATAGTAGCAAATTTCACAGACTCACCACTCTCTGGGTGAAGACGTTTCTCCTAAACGCAGTCCTAAATGCTTTATCCTTTAGACTGTGACCACTAGAAGTAGCACACTTTGCTTTTTTGCTTGGAAATCTCACCATCTGTTGCACTCACAATTTGTCAACAAAACAAATGCCTTCATTTTCCAGCCCTCTTCTGGTTCTGAAGAAGATTCATATGGGACTTGACATGTTAATTCTGTTTCTCTCTCCACAGATGTTGCAAGACTGCTAAGTTTCTCCAGCACTATCTGTGGAGAAGTGTGGATGTCAGGAGTGTACATAGAGTCATGGAGTCATACAGCACAGAAACAGACCCTTTAGTCCAACCAGTCCATGCTGAACATAATTCTACCTGCATGCTCCTGGCTCATATTCCTCCGAACCTTTCCTATACATGTGTCTATCCAAATGTTGTTTAAATGTTGTAATTGTGCCCACATCCACCACTCCCTCAGGAAGTTCATTCCACGCATGAACTACCCTCTGTAAAAATAAAAATTTGCCCCTCATGTCTCTTGTACAAGTTTATCATGAAAATATCACATGCAACACTTATCCAGTCTGCATTCAATGACTGGGGTGAGAGATAATAGGTACTGCAGATGCTGGAGAATCTCAGATAACAAGGTGTGGAGCTGGATGAACACAGCAGGCCAAGCAGCATCATAGGAGCAGAAAAGCTTGACGTTTCGGGCCTAGA
>JAHRHZ010000029.1:6334847-6356272 GCA_024137785.1 Ginglymostoma cirratum
CTAGATTTTCTGATGAAGGGTCTAGGCCCGAAACGTCAAGCTTTCCTGCTCCTATGATGCTTTTGGCCTGCTGTGTTCATCCAGCTCCACACCTTGTTATCCTGCATTCAATGACGATCTGCTTCTGTGCAGGTTACTGTTCAGCAGTCTGAAATTAGCAAGGTATCTTATTTCTTCCCTCATTTGGAACATTACAATTAATCCATAACCTTCCTGCACCATTTTAACACCACACCGTTACCTCATCATTTATTTTCTCTGATGAAATCTACCAGAACCTGTCATAGAAATATTTGCCAATATGATTCATGTCTGAAGCCATCATTTAACCATTACTGAAGCATGGATCAAGTATATGACTGTACATGACATGCATTGTTGAAAATGTCATGAATTTCTATTCATTTAAGAATGTTTGTTTTTCTCAAACTTATGCCATTGACTGAAAATATGAATTCTCTGAATAAATCACCTCTACAGGTACAATATGGGTAGTTTAAAGCTCTTCACAATCAGAATCCTTAATATCATCAAAATATGTTTTATCAAGACCAAGACAGTTGGAAAATTTTGAATTTTTTAAGTATTTAATGTAAAATAATACACAATTTCCTTGTTAAATGTCTGCAACAATGAAACTTATTGTGTCAAGCATTATAAATAGGAGGCAATCAAAGGTGAATATGAACATTTATTGATGTGTTTACATTTTATAAAACATACTTGCTGCTATTTAACGTTGTAATGAATTCTGACATCATAGCTAATGAGTCTTACAATCCATTAATTTATGAGACAATTCTGTGGGTTTTCTAATTAGCTAGATATCATAGCAGATGTATTCCTGTCTTGAGTACAGAAGTTTGCAATGAATGTGTTCCAATACTCAGTATCAGCTGTCCTGATGCAAAGACAAATGCTCATCGCATTGTAACGTTTGAACTCTACATATTGGCAGGTGAAATTTATTGGCAGATGTTTCCTCCTTGAGAGGGAGAGTGGTGCTGATCTGCTATTCAATTCTTTCCTTCTTGCTCCTTCCTAACATAACATCAGCTTTATTCTGGTCCTGAGCAAATCCACTAAAAAAAATATGAACTAGTTATCCTTTGAAATGTGAACACACAGAGCCACTTCAAAGGTGTAATCCCCTATCTTCTTTCAATGCACTTGCTAAGTGCTGCATGATTCTGAGCCATTAACAGAAGTCTGATCTGTGCTTCATGTCCCTTGTACTGATTTCACACTCTGTCATTCTAAACAATGTCGGTGTATTGTAACTAAGTGTTCAGCAATATTTGTAGCATCTGACTAGCTCTCTATATTTTAATGCTAAGAAAAATAGATTTGCCATCTAGGGAAATTGAAAACAAGTGCATAAGTTTAAATGAAAATTATCTTTCCAGACAAAGTATCAGGAAGACAGTTTGTCAACCTGTGGACAGATTTGGTCTGGTTACTTTTCAGAAGGACTAATTCATTTCATGCTACTGTTCCCCAAGTGTAACTAAGGCTCTGGCACCTCATGCAGCTGACTCCTCTATATGAGGAAGGAGAAAAAGATGTATTTATGTCAGGGCTTTCATAATCACAGGGCAGTGCAAACAGCTTTACAGCCAATGAAGTATATTTGAAGTGTGGTCACTTCTGTAACATAGGAAATGCAACAGCCAGTCTGCATATGCCATACTTTCACCAATAGCAATTTTTAAAAATGAGCATTTAATCTGTTTTAAGGGTTGGTTTGACACTGACGATGACTCCCTTGTTCTTCTTGGAATTAATGCCTGAGATCTTTTATTTATACTGGAGAGATCATTTGGAGTCTTATTTTAGCATCTTATTCTGAGGATAGAAGCCCTTGACAGTGCATGCATCCCTCGGTGCTTGATAAAGTGCAGCCTAGACATGTGCTCAAATCCATGGAGATTTATTATGATGCAGAGGAAAGAGAACTGCCAACCTAAATAACCTGTGCAATGTGTTGTTTAATTCTGGAAAGCAGTTCAGATGAAAAAGACTCTTCCCTGATCCACTGCCTGTAACCGAATACTTTTCAACTGGAGTTTGAAAGCCCTGTTTATATGTTCAGGTAATGAATTACTATACAGTTACAGGGTATAGCTCCACCAATGGCTTGGATGGTAAAGCCAGTGCATATCTGATTCATTTGGATACAATAAGTTCCAAGTTTGATTTCCAGTGTACACTAAGTCAGATAATCTAGACTGGGTTGGTAATTAGGTTGAGGCATTTGGCTTCTCAGATTCTGAGTGGGGCTGAGGGAAACAATGAGCAAGTGGTTACACTCCGGATTTCTACACTGCAACTCTTACTAAAAATGAACAGTCTGAAGAAGAATCATTATGGATGCAAAACATTAACTTCACTTTTGTCTCCCCAGATATTGCCAGACCTCCTGAGTTTCTCCAGCAGTTTATGTTTTTGTTTCATATGTACAGCTTCTGTAGGACCTTGCTTTTACTTACTAAAAATTGGATGTGTGTAAAGAATAGTTGGATGAGATTTGCTGTAATGTACTTCTGTGGGACATATTAGCTTTGGGGAGGTGCAGTGCAGATTTATCAGAATACCAGATTTGACAATATACATTTTGAGGAGAGGGAGCACTCATTTTGTAATATTTTGAGTGTGAAAGTTTGAGGGGTTATCTAATTGAAGTAATTAAACTCTTGTAAGAATTTAACTTCCTGTGATTGGGGACTAAAAATGAGGGGAGACAATCCTAAAATTTGTTGTTTAGGGAGGGAATCAGGAACTTGAGGTACAGGTTAACCAGGTCTAATTGAATGTTGGTGCATGTTTGAGGGGTGAATGGTCTACTCATGTTCCTACTTTCACCATACTTACTATTGCGTAAAGTGCCGGACAGCAGTCAGTCCCTATGGAATGATATCCTACATTAATAAGTGCTGTCAGTAGATTAAAAAGAATAAAACTTGGAGACAAACATCACTAAAAGGCATGGAAGTTTTCAATATTTTCACTTACATTTTTAAAAAGTCCTTTATCTGTCAAGTAAATGCAATAACAGATTTTCCATTGCTTCCATTACTTTATAGTTGCATAATTAGCATAAAGCACACTAAAATACTTGTTACTGTGTAATAGCATTAAAAGCTTCATTTGGAAAGCTGACTGAGTCTTATGAATTCTCCCATATTTCTATTTCTTTGTATCTTTGAGATTTTAAGTATAAGTTGACAACTTTTTGTTGATTGCTTAATAACATGTTATTATAAGATTCAACGCTAGATTACACTATAGCGATGGTTACAATATTACAGAGTTTGAGAGTACAGCATTATTTTAATAGTCAATCTCCTTAGTACCCTATAAGAATAAATATTCAGTGCAGTAAAAATACTGTGGCTTGTATGTATTGTTACATAATTTTTAAACCCACCTCGTATTCAAACGACTTCAGCTGATGTTTAGATGGCACCATTTCTGTTCTAGTCTTTATACTAAGTCTTGTGACTGCGCGTATTCTCTTAATGAAAAACCATTTGAGGGGCATGTTTATTATCTCATTTTTCTTTTCCTTTGTACATAAAATGACAAGAATTACATAAATGGCAACATTGAAATGTACATTATCTCCTGAGAACAAACATATATACAAATATGTTTTCAATATTGTGTTACAAAACTAATAAAAATATTACTCATGCCGCAGTCACATACTTTGGTATTTCATTTATTTAATTAATATTCTTTAGGATTGGAAGGACACAAGGTGTTTTGAAAATTGGGCTACACAGTCTGTACAGCCAAATTTAGGGAGGCCCTCTTGTGGTATCACGAATCTAACAACTAACCAGTTCCTCCCCTGACTGGACAGAAAGAAAATGATTGGTATTGTCGGAGCTACCAGAGCAGACTGGGGACCCCACAGCACCCCAACTCCCACAGGATAGACTTTCCCTGATCTCTGCTTGCCTATCCTTGCAAACCTCGCCCCTTTGATACAAAACCTCTGATCTTTCACTCAGCCAACTCCTGGATTCGATACAGTCTCTCCCCGATCTCTCCCTCCTTCTGATCTTTCCCACCATCTCTATTCTTCCCCAACATTCCTTCCTCCCACCCCAATCACTCATGTCTTTCCTCAACCCCTCCTCACTGGTGTCCCCTTCCCAATCTTCCCACCCATCTGACCCTATCTCAATTTCCCCTCAATTTTCCCTTCCCAATTTCTGACCCTCTCTAATCTCTTCCTTTTCCCAAATCCCTACTCCCCAAGTTTTCCTCCTCTCCCCTACCAATCTCTCCAGCTCCCCACAGTCGCTTTCCCTCCCTCAAACTCTCCCTCTTCCCAGGTTCCACATGTCCAATCTCTCTCCCCTCTCCAACTCTCCTTTCACGTATGACTCCTCTCCCCTAATCTCTTTCCACCCAACATTATCTGTCTCTTCCCCATTCTCCCTCCCTCCCACAACTTCTCCTTAATGACTCCTTATCCAGCCAATCACCCCTTTCCACCGTCTCCTCTTCTCCAATCCCACCTTCTCTACATCAAATCTTTCCCTTTTCCCCCCACAATATCTCCCGCTCCATCCACCCATGATTCTATGTCTCCCAATTTTCTTTCTTTTCCCCTCTACCTCGGTTTTTCTGCCCTCCCAATTTTTCTGCTTTCCTGTTTTTTTCATTCACTCCCATTTTTCACTCCAATTTCCCTGGTTTCATAAGAATAACTTCACAAAGGAAACTCAAAGCATACGTGCTATGGATTAGACTGTAGCTTTACTACAACAGAGACCAGACACATACACTTCTGCAGTGCAGGACAGGTCAGTAATGTAGATGAGAGTGAAGGGGTTTTGTTTAAAGGGAAGATAAGCACGGGGACTACGGAACCTGGGGAAGGGTTTAGTTTTCACTCCAGAGATTTCAATGAAAGCCAAGCTGTTAGTAAATGGATTAAATGGAGCATATGTTCCAATCCATTGTACAAAGTTCAGTTGTTGTGTGACTTCTTGTTTGGACTCGGGGTAGTCAGAATTATTCAGAAATTACCTGTGGACAGAGTTTATTTGCTGTTGGGGAATGATTTGGCTGGAGTGAAAATTCTAGCTTTTCCTAAAAAATAGTCACAGAAAATCTGAGTAACACTAAAGAGGTGGAATGGTTGCAGGAACAGGTTCCAGATAGTTTTACATTGTGTCTAGTGAACAAAGTAAGAGGTAAAAAAGTGTTTATCACCGGAGGTCGTCAAAATATACAAGCAGACGTTATTGTAGCCAAAACTCTCTCAAAGTATTAGGGTAATTCAAAATAACTGTCTGGTAATGTCTTCCCTGATTGAGGTTGAGAAAGCAAACCCAGAGTTAAACAAGTTACACTAGTGGGCTGACACTGAAGCTGAGGATAACGGAGTACCAATATGCTGTTATATTAGACGTGAAATTCTGATGAGACAGTGGATACGCCACCACAGACCTGCAGACAAAGAATGACCACTTTCTCATCAAATAGTGATAGTATCTATACATCTTAAGGGGATATTATGAGTGGTACATGAAATTTTTATGGCAGGATATCTAGGTATTTGGAAAATGCAAACATTGATAAACAGGTATTTTATCTGGCCAAAACCTGACAAGAACTTAGTACAATTTTGTAAAACATGTCAGGTAATAGGGAAACCTCAACATGTACTTAAGCAAACAGCTTTAATACACATACCAGTTTTTAAAGAACCATTCAGTTCAGCATTAGTAGATTGTGTAGGACCATTATCAAAAATGAAAGCAGGGCAACAGTATACCCTCACATGGATATGACCACCTGATTTCCAGAAGCAATTCATTTAGGGATAATGAAGCTGAAGTAGCAGTGGAGAGGTTAACTCAGTTTTCAGTTGTTATGGCCTACCAATTGAAATCCAATCTGATCAATGGTGTAACCTCATGGGGAAAGTTTTCCAGGACATCATTGGCAGTTTGTGTATTAAACAATTGAAGTCAACTGCACATCATCCATAAACACAGGGAGGTTTGAAACAATACCATCAGATTCTCAGAACCATGAATATGGAACGTTGCTTATTATTTGCTACTATATTCCCCAAATAGATCTGTTGGATTTAATCTACGTAATTGATCTATGATGATGAGATAACAGCATTAATTGAAATTGATTTTAAAAAATTCTCAAGACAAGAAACATAGTTTTAGTATTGGTGCCCTTGCAATACCCTTGCCAAGCGAACCTCCAAAAGTGAAATTCAGTGGTCTATGAAATGTAAGTAGGATAGTAAAATGATTCAGAGATAGTAAGAACTGCCAATGCTGGAGTCAGAGATAACACAGCAGGCCAGGCAGCATCAGAGGAGCAGGAAAACTGATGTTTTGGGTCAGGACCCTTCTTCAGAAATGGGGGAGGGGGAAGGGACTCTGAAATAAATAGACGAGGGGTGGGATGGTGAAAGATGAGTGCAGGTAGGCAGTGGTGGGGATTAGTCAGTGAGGTGGCAGGAGCAATAGGTGGGAGAGAAGACAGACAGGTCAAGGAGGCAGGGATGAGAGGGAGGGTTAGTCATGGGATGAGGCCAGGGGTAGGCAGATTTTGAAATTAGTAAAGTCCACATCGAGACCGTTGGGTTGTAGGGTCCCAAGGTGGAACTTTGAGGTACTGCTCCTCCAGTTTCTGGGTGGCGTCGTTGTGACACTGGAGGAGCCCCAGGATGGACATGTCGTCCAGGGAGCGGTTTGTGATTGGAAGGTTTTGTCGTTTGTCACGAACAAAGCACAGGTGCTCTACAAAGCAGTCTCTGAGCCTTTGCTTGATCTCACCAATTTAGAGGAGGCCACATCGGGAGCAGTGGATGCAGTAGACCACATTGACGGATGTGCAGGTGAACCTCTGCCTGATGTGAAAGGTTTGTTTGGTGTATTGAATGGAGGTGAGAGGGGAGGTATAGGGGCAGGTGTAGCACTTCCTGCGGTTGCAGAGAAATGTGGTGGGGCTGGTGAGGAGTGTGGAGCGGACAAGTGAGTTGTGGAGAGACCAGTCCCTATGGAAGGCAGATAGGGGTGGGGTGGGAAATATATCTTGGTTGTACCTGCCAGGCATGAGCCACTCCCACTCCCTGGGTGACATGTCCGTCCTGGGCCTCCTCCAGTGTCACAACGACACCACCCAGAAACTGGAGGAGCAGCACCTCATATTCTGCCTTGGGAGACTACAACCCAATGGTCTCATTGTGGCCTTTACTAATTTCAAAATCTCCCCACCCCTGGCCTAATCCCATGACCAACCTTCCCCCTCAGCCCCGCCTCCTTGGCCTGTCCATCTTTTCTCCCACCTATCCGCTCCTTTTGCCTCACTGAGCAATCCACCGCTGCCTACCTGCACTTACCTATCACCATCCTCTGATGCTACCTGGCCTGCTGTGTTCCTCCAGCTCCATGCTGTATTAGTAAAGTGATTTATCTGCTAAATACTTCTAATGGTAGGGGGAAGAATTGGTAATGTCGCATATTATCAAAGGAAAGGGAACATGGCAGAGCATGTGTGTCTTCTGTTAAGAATAATGAAAGATGACAGAGACAATAAGAGTGAGGCAGAAGGAACGGTAAATGGTTTACAAAGCAAACCGCTTACTAGTTGAGTAATCAATGTAGAAATACCAGGATAGTTAGATACTGTGTTCTAAATTAAATGCAAAATACTGTGGATAATGGTAATCTGAAACATACACAGAGAATGCAGAAGAAACTCAGCAGGTCTAGTAGCATCTGTGGAGAGAGATACAGAGTTGATGTCTCAAGTCCAGTATGTCTCCTCTTCAGAAATGAGTTCTCCCTTTTAGAGGAAGGATGGCAGGAAGATCCAATAAGATTACTTAGGATATACAAAGAAATCGGTAGAAATATACCTGGATATATTACGTTAGCTAGGCATGATGTAGACATAGGAGAGTTAGTACTGATGAAACAAAATTTTTATGGATGATTCCAACAAAAAACAAGCTCTGTTGACAATCAAGATGCACACATTCTGGAATATCACTTTATTGAACCTAACTAAAGCAGCTGGAATTCACTAAGAGCATAGCTTCCTAAATCTGTTGGATCAACTAGGTTCTGCATTCACTTCAGAAAAGTAAATGCAGTCATAAAAATAAATGTATACCCAGTTCCTTGGTCAGAAGATGGTATCAATAGGGTTGACAATACTTCATTTTCTTCTAAGTTTGGTCTATCAAAGGGGTTCTGACCAGTTCCATTAATATCAAGGGCGAAAGAGATATGACTTTTGTCATACCAAATGGGTTATACCAATGTTGAAACATTTGGGTTTAAAAAAAATGCTCCCAGCTACATTCCAAAGACTTATGAATCAAATTGTAGGTAAAGTACCTCACTGTTTTGTTTATTTAGACAACAGAAATACAAGGGAAGAGCATGTTAGATAATTAAAGGACCTGCTTAAGAAATTGCAGTTTGTTGACTAAGTATTTAATTTTGCCAAAATTTGCAAAATGAGGGCAATTTACCCAGGATATGTAATAAGACAAGGGCAAATGAAAATGAAGGATCTAATAGAATTCCCTGTTCCTAAAACTACATAGGAAATCATGGGATATTTAGGAATGTGTGGATTTTACCGGAAAACTGTGCAGAGCCTCAGCTTGATGAATGTACCTTTAATAAGTTTGTTACAAAAACAGCAAAAGCATTGTGGTCAGCAGAAGGCTAAGTAGCTTTTTAGAAGTTGAATACAATCCTTTTAAATGAGCCAGTATTGGCTGCCTCTCACTATACCAAACTTCTTAAAGTTGTGATTGGTGGTAGTCATAGATCTTGTCAGAACACCTTCAATAGATCAATCTTAGGAAGAAATGGAGTAGGTACAGTTTTGTTATAGTTAGTGAGCTACTTTTCTAAGCATTTAAACCAGTATCAGAGGAAGTACTGTAGCAGTAAACAAAGGAGAATTTGGGATTATTATCAACACATCAGCACCTGGAAGTCTTATGTCTGATATGATAGCAAAGGAACATTATTCTGATCCTAACCAGTCATTGAAAGTTTGAAAATTGAAATACGAGGCTATTCAGATGGAGATTATTGTTTTTAGTCATTCCATGTAAAGATTTTCTGCATCACTGGAGAAGATAATGTGATTGTAAATGCATTGTGCCAAGTGTAAAATAATGGAATAGTTAAAGTTTAAGAAATGCTGAACACTAGCATAATGGGGGAGCATAATGCATAATGGGGGAGGAAAAATGAACGGATATTAGCCCAATGTTTTATTGTGTATCACACACCTGGGAATGAATCATTTCTTTTTAAATTCTGTCTCATCTCTTTTCTTTACTTTTGGATTATGGATCAAGAGATACTGCTTTAAACCAAGGAAACTTGAAGGAGGTGATGTCCTAGCAACTGGAATCTATTTAGATTAGTATTTGTGCAGGTCAAGATTTTAGACACAATAATCAGTGATAAAATCAGCAGATGCTTGGAGAGGTTGGAGTTTAAGGATAGCCAGCACTGATCCGTAAAAGTCAGATTATGCTTGATTAAAGTAATTGAATTGTTTTGATGAAATAGCAGAATGTTGATGAAGGGAACACAGTCAATGTTCTCAATATTTAATAGAAAAATGTGTTTAACAGAGTACCACCTTAACGTTTGGCTAACAAAATTGAGACTTCCAGAATGGGAGGGTTGGTGCAACTGGATTTGAAAAAAGGCTCAAGGATGGTAAACACTGAGTCATGATAAATAGTTATTTTTCAGACAGGAGGATGGTCGACTATAATGTTTCCTAAGTGTCAGTGCTAAAACTTTTTTTTATTATTTGCAATTACTTAAATTTTCAAATACAGAGTAAAATTACAACATTTTCCAATGATACCAAGGTTGAAAGAGTGGCAACCAGTGAGCATGACACTAATCAACTGCCTGATGACATAGAGAGGCTAGCAGAATGAACAGACAAATGGCAGATAGAATTTAATGCAGAGGTGAGTTGATGCAGTTTGTCAAATGGATAGGGAGGAGAAATTTAGATTCAACATCCCAATTCTAAATAGAGTTCAGGGACAGAGCGATATTGATGTAAATGTGCAGAAATCTTTGATGGTAGCAGGGCATGTTGACTCAGGCATAACAAGACACAAGTGATCTTGGACTTCATGAATAGAAACGTTGAGTACAAACAAGTGACATTATACTGAACCTTTCTAAAGCTCTGGTTAGGCCAACCCCAAACTAGAAAATTGCCTCCACTTGTGTCACACATTTTAGAAAAGACGTAAGGGTACTTGCAAAATTGCAAAAATTTATTAGAATAGTTCCCTGAATCAGGAATACAGTTAGCAGTTTGGATTGGAGAAGCTGAGGTTACACTCATGTGAACATACAAACAAGGAATAAGAGTAGGCCACTCAACCCTTTAACCCTGCTCTACCATTCAATAAAATCATGGCTGATCTGATTTTTAAGCTCAATTCTACATTCCTGCATATCTCTGATAATCTTTCATCTCCTTGGTAATCAATAATTTATCTGTCTCTGCATTTAAAATATTTAAAGATTCTGCATTGACTGTAAATTGAGGAAAGGGATTTCCAAAGACTCAACCATCTGACAGGAACAAAATGTTTCCTCACCTTTGATTTAAATGGGTCACCCTTGTTTTTAAACTATGAACCATAGTTCATGATTCTTCCACAAGAAGAAGCATACTTTCAACATCCCCTCAGGATTTTATATATTTCATTCAGAAAGTAAGGAGGCGTGGGATTCAGGGAAATTTGCCTGTCTGGATACAAAACTGGCTGTCCAATAAAAGACAGATGGTGGTAGTAGATGGAAAGTATTCAGCCTGGAGCTCGGTGACCAGTGGTGTTCTGCAGGGATCTGTTCTGGGACCTTTGTTCTTTGTGATCTTTATAAACAGATGAAGAAGTGGAAGGGTGGGTAAGTTTGAAGATGACACGAAGGTTGGTAGAGTTGTGGACAGCGTGGATGGCTGTTGTAGATTGCAACTGTACATTGACAGGATGCAGAGCTGGGCAAAGAAGTGGCAGATGGAATTCATCCCAGAAAAGTGTGAAGTGATTCATTTTGGAAGGTTGAATTTGAATGCGGAATACAGGGTTAATGGCAGGATTCTCAGCAGTGGGGAGGAACAGAAGGATCTTGGAGTCCAAGTCCATAGATCCCTCAAAGTTGTGACCCAAATTGATAGGGTTGTAAAGAAGGTGTAAGGTGTGTTGGCTTTCATTGGCAGGGGAATTGAGTTTAAGAGCCGTGAGGTAATGCTGCAGCTCTATAAAGCTCTGGTTAGACCAGACTTGGAATACTGTGTTCAGTTCTGGTCACTTCTTTACAGGAAAGATATGGAAGCTTTAGAGGGGGTGCAGAGGAGATATACCAGGATGCTGCCTGGAGTGGAGTGCAGGTCTTATGAGGAAAGGTTGAGGGAGCTAGGGCTTTTTTCATTGGAGTGAAGAAAGATGAGAGGTGACTTGATAGAGGTTTACAAGATGATGAGAGGCATAGATAGAATGGATAGTCAGAGACTTTTTCCCAGGGCAGAAATGACTATTACAAGGGAGCAAAATTTTAAGGTGATTGGAAAAAGGTATAGGGGAGATGTCAGAGGTAGGCTCTTCACACACAGTGGTGGCCGTATGGAATGCGCTGCCGGCAATGATTGTGGAGTCAGATACTTTAGAGGCTTTTAAGTGATTCTTGGATAGGCACATGGAGGATAGTAAAATGTAGGGTATGCAGGGTTGATTGATCTTAGTAGGATAATAGGTCGGCGCAACATTGTGGGCCGAAGGGCTGTACTATTCTGTGTTCTATAAAGTCACCTCTGACTTTTCTAAACTCCAGATAATACGGGTTTATCCCGAACAGCCTTTCCTCATAATGCAATCTGTTCAGTCCTGGTTTTAGTCTAGTAAACATTCTCTGAATTTTTTTCCAATACATTAACATCCTTCTATAAGTGCAGTGACCAGGACTGTACATAGTACTCCAGATGCAGTCTTACCAATGCCCTGTATAACTGAATGCAAAAACTCCCTGTTTTTGCATTCAATTCTCCTTTCATAACTTTCTATTAACTTTCCTGATAGCTTAGGGTTATGAATTTGAGGGGAGCTAATGAGGTACACAAGATTATGATAGGCTTCAATGAGGTAAACAAGGAAAGTCGTTCTCATAATGATACAAGGAACAGTGGACAAAGAATTAAGGTTTGGGCAAGAGACAAAGTGGGAATAATGGGAGGAGTGAAAATGACCTGTAACTTTGTTCATTCAGATGATAGAAGCATAGATAGTGATTGACTTCAAAAGAAATTAGATGCTACTTGAACAAAATAAATTTACAAACTAAATGGTTAGGAGTGAGAAACAGGACTGACTGAACTGCTTAACAAAGAACTAGCATAGACTTTATGGGCTGAATGCCCTTCTTCTGTGCCCCAATAATCATGGAATCCCTACTGTGTGTAAACAGGCCATTCAGCCCAACAAGTCCACACCACTCCTCCATTTCCCACGTCTAACCCACCCAACCTAAACACCCCTGGACACTATGGGCAATTTAACATGGCTAATCCACCTACCCTGCACATCTTTGGAATGTGGGAGGAAACTGGAGCAGCCAGAGGAAACCCACTCAGACACGGAGAATGTGCAATCTCCACACAGACAGTCGCCTGAGGATGGAATCGAACCCAGGTACCTGGCCCTGTGAGGCAGCATGCAAACCACTGATCCACCGTGCCACCCAATAACTGAAAGCTGATCACATTGAACAAATTTACAAAAAAACAAAATTACAGCTGGAGAATTGAAAATGAGTGAGTTGTGAGTAGTCGATGGAAATGGTGTAGCATTTGTTCTGCTAGGTGATAATTTTTTCATTGTATGGAGAAATCTTTTTAATGACCTCCTTGCTGTGAAATGACTGGCCTACTATTTAGCACTCCAATTCTAAAGCTAAACAATCACACATGTGTAAATTTGTTTACCTTCTGCCTCACATCCCATACTTGGATATTTAAAATAATTATTAACAAGGCAACACATAAACTTAAAGTGAAGCTTTATTCTGGAATATTCATTTTAAGTCAACCAATTTCTGACAATCGCACATGAAGAAGAAGTTTCCAATGTGCAATTCTCAGTTTATAGAATTTTGTATGTCAGCGTTGCTAGGGAACAAGGAAAGGATAGGCTGGATGTTGTTCTCTGGGCAGGCCAACAACATTAAACCATTCTCATGCGTTTCTTAATCAAGTAGCATTACTAGGTCAGGGAGTAACTACTATCAAAGCAGCATTAACCTGGCAGGGAATACCCGCTATGACAGTGGGGTTCTTACCTCAGTCTACTGTTGGTCATCAGCAAAGTACTGGAAGATGGTGTCAACAGTGCTGTCTGGCAGTACTTACAATAACTTACTCATCCATGCTCAGCCTAGATTCTGCCAGGATCGATCTGTTCTAAACATCATTGTAAATTTAGTGTCAGCGTAGACAAAAGAACTGTACCCAAGAGGTGAGGTAACAGTAACTGCCCTTGACATCAAGGCCGCATTTGAGTCAAGGAGCCCCAGCAAAGCTGAAATGAATTGAAATAAGGGGAAAATTCTCTGCTAGTTGGAATCATACTTCGCACAAAGGAAGATGGTTGCAGATCATCTCAGCTGCAACATATTTCTGCAGGAGTTCCTCAGGGCAGTGGCCTAGGCCCAACCATCTCCAGGTGCTACATTAATGACCTTCCCACGATAATAATACTATAAATGGGGAAACTCAATGATGACTGCACAGTGTTCGTTAACATTCACAACTCCTCAGTTACAGAAGGAGTCCATGCCAATATTCAATGCTGTAAATGTGGCTGGGAGCAGTGCACTTTCTTTCTCCAGCACATGACTCTGCAATCATCAGTTCCTTTCCGATCGGTATACTTTCCCTAGACTTAGATAATTAAAATCCTGCAATGAGGATTCTTTTAATGTATTTTTTTACATGACAAACTAATTCAATGGAGGTGTAAAAACTGATTAATACTCTGGATTTGTAATATGAAAATAAATGAGTACCTCCTGAAATATACTAAATTATACACACAAATATAGACGAAGTAAAGGGGAACAATGGATTTCTCTCTGCAGAGATTCACTTTGGAAAAAAAAAACTTTTGCTTTAATAAGTCTTAGTTCTTGAAAGTAAAAGAGATAAGGTTTGAGATATGCAGATGGCTGTCAGTCTGACCTTTTGGCTCACAAAAACAGATGTTGCTGTACACATGCAGGTGTCATTGCAGATGCAGTCATTCAGGAAACATCGACAAACTTTCATAAGCTTCTCATGTGAAAGCAGCTGGACTAAGGCTCCAGATAACACACTAGACTTGAAACAAAGGTTCTTTTCCACAAACAGGAGAGCTAAACTGCAAAGTTCTGCTCCTTCAGCAGGCTGGTCACCAACTACTCCAAACAATACCTAAATCGGATAATGAAATCCATGGTCATAAATCCAGGTAGTATCATAAGACCTATGGGTATTGAGGAATACCTTGTTAAAAATAGGTCCTAATATGTTTACATGGATCTCTTATAAAAGTAAAAATCCAGGTTTCCACTATCCTCCAAACTCAGGTCTACAGAACTTATTAACTACGAAGCTTTCATGACAGTGGTGAGACCTGGACAGCATCAGGCTAAGCTGATATGTGGAAAGTAACATTTGCATAACACAAAGCTGGATAATAGTTGTGACCAGAACCAGATCCTAATCGTCTCATCTTAATGTTCCACAGCTTTACCATTGCTGAATTTCACACTTAAACCTCCGAGAGTTTGCCATTGGCTAGAAACTTAGATAGACTAACCGTATGTGCAATGTGATTTACAGGACCAGATCAGAGGCTGGGAGCTCTGCAACAGTTCACTCACTATTGACTCCTCATAAGCCTATCCAACATCTACAAGGCATACGTAACCAATGTGATGGAATACCCTCCTCTTGCCAGATGGATGCTGCACCAACAACACTCAAGAAACTTGAGCAGCCTGATTGATTGACACCCCATCCAGAACCTCAACTAATGTTACACAGTGGCAACAATGTGTACCATTTATAAGGTGCACTGCAACAATTCACTAAGGTTCCTTCAACAGCACCTTCCAAAATGGCAGCTTCTACCATATAGAAGGACAATGGCAGCAAGTGCACAGGAACACCATCACCTGAAAGTTCCCCTCCAAGTGACACACCACTCTTATTTGAAACCGTATAGCCATTCCTTCACCTGCAGGTGTGCCAATGGCCCACAGCTCCCCTCCAGCCGCATGATGGGTATGCTTATTAAATGCAGTCAATCAAAAGCTGGCTCTTTACCTTCTTAAATGCTTTTAGGGATGGCCAATGAATTCTGGTATTGGCAGTGATGCTCAAATCCCATAAATGAATTTAAAAAGTCTGGGTGTACTCACTATTGGAACATTGCCAGGCCTCAGAGTAGTTCTTCAGCCCATCCTCTTAGCAAAAAGCTGTCCATACAAACCATTCAATATGACGCTTGCCTTGCATTGTTTTTAATTAGCTTGATTTATTCCTTGTTATTAAGTCTGGCTCAAGTCTTTCATACAATGGTTATAAAACCAAACAAAGACCAGAAACTACCCAGAAAATGGTCCGGGTTCAAGTCTTCCTTCAATAATTGAGAACAATGAATCAAATGTCTTCTTGCACAGCAAACTTTCTTAATGTGATGTATTTAGTATGAATGTCAAGGTACAGACTTGGTGACTTTTGATGTTCCATTCTTTAGTGACCTTGTAAAAATCTGAGATGGTGGGAATCTTGCATTGGGTATTGCAAATTGGAACTATTTTTCCCTGACGTTTTAAATAAAACTTTGGTTTAACATTCTAGTTCAGGAAGAAAAGATAAATGCTGGACATTGATTTACGAATGGGACTTTGCAATTAAGAGAAACTAAATTGGCTGAAAATATGATCTCTTATACAATGGACAGGATTGGCAAATCTGTAATGTGAAATTCATCGAATCCAGATGTGGATTGCAGTGATCATGTACACAGAAAACCCATTATCTTTCTAACTTAGAAAGACTTAGGATGACCAGCTACATTTCTCAATATATTTGAGGTGACTCAGTTTGAACTATGTCAAAAATGTTAGCTGGCACATGTCTGGGGAAGTATTCTGGATGGGACTCTAGGCCTCAGATTGAATAGTTGTGGTACTCAAATGACGTCTGTGTGTTTGTTGAAATACGTTAAAGGGACGATTATTCTTTGCCAGTTGGCTGGAAGATATTTTCTGTCTGATTGAGCGTTCTGGAATTAGCGTCAATATTCCAGTACAGAATGTATATTAACTACTGGAACCGTACAGCATGGAAGACATAATTGCCTGGAAATGTATCCATGATGCGCCTGCTTTATCAGTAAGGGAAGAGCCTAACAACACAGTATAGTGGTTTTGCCTGTGTGCTTTCTACACTTTCCTCACCATATTGATTCAGGCACCTCAGCCATCCACGATTACCAGATTATTAACATAATCATTATAATATTTTAATAAGGATTACACATTTAATGTACAAATATTTTGTGAAATAGATCAGCCCAATAGTTGAGTCATGAAAGTGATAAAATTAGACTACAACTTGTGGGGACAACAAGCAGAAGGAATGGTAAAATTATTTGAGAGGCTCATCCACTACGTACAGGTTAGTTACCAATTTGTCATTTTAGGTTACTCGTAAGGTTTCTTTATTTCTGTTTGTACCATCACATGTAGAAAGCTGCTTCTTATGCCTATATGTCTGCATACACAATTTAACAAACAGTGATCACTTTTGAATGCTCATTACCACTTTCACAAATTTAACAAGCTGTGATCACTTTCAAATATTTGACTGCTCAAATATGATCATCTCCAATCAGGGCTTGTTCCAAATTATACCATCTGATGTCCATGAATGCCTGCTTGAGTTTTGAGCATCTTACAGCACATTCAATTGCTTCATTTCTTCTGGTAGGGAGTGTCAACATCTACAGAGATTCACATATCCCACTTTGTTAAAAGATATGTATGTGTATCAGAATAACATGTAGAGGAGGTAGGCCGATGATATCGATGTAGTCCTGAGTAACAATGGTTCTTTGGAAGCAGTCTGACCACTGTCTGCTGTGCTTTAAGTACAGAACTCACACGACACCAGGTTATAGTCCAACAGGTTCATTTTGAAATTACAAGGTTTCAGACCGCTGTTCCTTCGTCAGGTGAAGTGAAGAGAAGCACACAGGCACAGAATTTATAGGCAGAGAGATCAAGAGATCATTCAAATGATGTGAGTCTTTGAGTCAAGATTCTAACACTTTTGAAGACCTCAAGAGACTTGTTATTCAGCCTGTCGACACTCCATCACACCATTTGTATGATCTCTTTGCCTATAAATTCTGTGCCTGTGTGCCTGTCTTCACTTCACCTGATGAAGGAGTAGTGCTCCAAAAGCTTGAGATTTTAAATAAACCCATTGGACTTTAACCTGGTGTCCTGTGAGTTCTGACCTTGCCAACCCCAGTCCAACACTGGCACCTTTACATTGTGTTTTAAGCAGTAATGATGAAAGAAGGCATGCTAGAGGATTAACAGCTGGCAAGATATTGACAGGCAGCACTTTGTGAAATGTCATGAACAATAACAGCAGCCTCAAACACACTTACCTGCAATGACTGGGAGCAACTGGTTTTACAGATTCAGGTTAGGAATGCACCAGTTGCAGAATTCCTTAATGCATTGCAAGGATGAGTAACACATACGAAAGGGTTGGCACAATCAATGATAACAACAGTCAATTATGACCCCAAATCTGCCTCTGATTCTTTCCAGTCGTGGTTCTCTGACTTATGAGCATACATTGCACCTCCACTTCACTCGTCAAAAGAGATCAGGCTGCTTAGACACTTGCCTGCAGCTTTATTTTGTGTCTTCATGTTAGTTTTTTGTTCTTTTTATACTTCCCTGTCACTTCTAAACATTCTGCCCCATTAGCCTTTTTTCCACGTATGGTTTGCCTGTTTCTATCATTTACATCGTATTACATTGATGGTCTCAGGTGCCACCCCCTGGATGTGACTGAAATCTCAAACATTAGGATTGCTGAACATTCGGAGTTTGGCCTGACCCCTCCATTAATAAGGAATCCATAAAAGTAAATAATAATTTGCACTGTTAAGACAAAAGGTGGGATTTTCCCCTCCCTTGTGTGGGTGTGATCGATGATGAGTAAAGTGGGAAAATATGGAGAGGATAAAAAAACTCTGAATTCTGATGTGAAAAAAATGATGTTGTGATTTTTCCCTCAAATTTCAAATGACAACTTTAGAATCTTGCCATTGAGCAGCGATTATGTTATGTACATGCATTTATGTCTCATTAAAGCCCAACATGCCTTATTTACACACCACTTCTAGTTCTCACACAACACACTAGCTCTTCAGCACTTTACCTTGGAGCTCAGGGATGTCTACAACTTTCATGATTCTGCCAGACCGCATTGCGGTCAGGTACAGACACACATCTCATTTACTTACACAGGACACAGTTTATGACTTTTTGTTTCGCTTCATCACGTTCACCCATTTTACTACTTATATAGATGCTGCTAGCCTCTGTCTTCATCATGTCCCTTCCTTAGCACACACTCACTGACTTCAGCACTGACATACAGGCTGCAAGCTTCTGTGTGGCTCACACAGCTTTAATAGTGCACAACATCTTTAGTGCTAAGTTACACCTTCCAGCCTCTGTGGTTTGTATTATTTTTCAATACAGGGGGAAAAGCAAGCAGCTTGTCACAGCACTCCCTTCTTTTCCAGCTCTTCTCTTTTATCTTTCAGACTGGTTTGGAGCACAGCTGGAACTTTCCTTGATTGAATGACATTGAAATGACATTTTCCAGGGAGACATCTTAAACCTGCAAACATATTGTTTTACTCCTGCACAGTCTCCCACATTCCACTGTCCATAAACATCAGATTATCCCAAACTCTGCTGGCCATGTCCTATCTCACACTAAGTCCCATTTACCCATTTAACCTTGTCCTTGCTGACCTACGTTGACTTCTGGTTAAGCAATGCCTTGAATTCAAAATTCTCATCCTTGTTTTAAACTCCCTTTATGCTTTATTCCCCTCTACATCTGTAATTTCCTCCAGCTCCCCATCTTCCTGAGATAACTCTGCTTCTCTTATGTTGGCCACTGGGCCATCCCTTATTTTAATCACACCATTTGCCAGGCCCCAATCTCTGGAATTCCCACCCTAAATCTCTCTGTCTCTCTACTTTTCCACTTGTCATCCAAGAACAAATCATTAATGATAAAGCAGTCAAGGGGGAATCAGCACAAAATTCCATTGGGTTTCTCAGACACATGGTGTAACCCAGATGGAAGAAATAATCCAATGAGATTGCTTAGGTTTTGCATCAGAGAACTGTTTATCAGTGTCAGTGTAGAGGAAATGGTCTTATAGAATCATAGGGTCATACCAAATGGAAAGAGACCCTTTGGTTCAACTCGTCCATGCCAGACAATTTTCTCAAACTAAATTAGTGCCATGTGCCTGCACTTGGCCCATATTGCTCTAAACCTTTCCTATTCATGCACCTGTCTAAATGTCTTTTAAATGTAACTGAACCTGCATCTACCACTTCTCCTGGCAGTTCATCCCACATATGAACCACTGTGTGAAAAAGTTACCCCTCAGGTCCCTTTTAAATCTTCCTCTTCTCACCTTAAAAATATGCCCCATAGTTTTGAACTCCCAACCTTAGGTAAAAGACCTTAGCTGTTAATCTTATCTATGCCCCTCACGACTTTATAAAACTTTGTAAGGTCAGCCCTCGACCTCCCATGCACCAGTGAAAAAAGTTCCAGCTTATCCAGCCTCTCCTTATAACTCAAATCATCCAATTCTGGTAACACCCTTGTAAATCTTTTTTGCACCTTCCCCAATTTAATAATATCCTTTCCATAGCAGGGGAACCAGAACGGTACACAATACTCCAAAAGTGGCCTCACCAATGTCCTACAAGCACAACTTCTTCCAGTTGCCTGCCACTTCAAAACACCACTGTATTCTCCGGCCAACACCTCTGTCTCAGGCTTGCTGCAGTACTCCAGTGAAGCTCAGCAGAGGCTGGAAATAACCTCATTTTCTGCTAGGGAACTCTGCTGCCTTCTGGACTTAATATCGAGTTTAACAATTTTAGTGCTTCAACGCTTTTCCCCGTGTCTTTCTCCCACCCCCATACACTAGGCCCTGTAATCACTTGGGCTGCTACCATAAACAACCCATTGTCAGTCACTAACGGTCTGCATTAGCAGTTATTCATTCTCCTAGGCTTGCCTTTATCCACTCCTTTGTCTGTCCAATGGTTTTTATCAATCCCCACCTGTCGTTTATTGCTCCCCTACTCCTCCACCAACCCTATCTTCTGCATAAATACTAACTTTTTCCTTGCTACCATCGGTTCTGAAGAAGGGTCACTGAACTCAAAACGTTAACTTCTGATTTCTCTCCACAGACGCTGCCAGACCTACTGAGGTTTTTCCAGCAATTTCTGTTTTTGTTTCCTCTCTTTCGCTTCCTGTTTACCACATGATCTCCAGGGAAGAATCAGAGAACCATCCTTCCCACATCTTCCTTTCATTCTCCTGCTTTGCAATGCTTCTGCAGTGGCATTTTCTGCAGTATGCAGAGTCCTGAGGCAGTCCCCTTAAATGGACACCTTCCCATTCACAGAATGTGTCATCTTCTCACCCGCTTACTGTGAATATCAGCAAAGCCACAAGTGGGATGTGAATGCCATGACAGTGTTAAAAGCCTGTAATGAACAAGTTTTTGACCCACTACCAGCCTTCCCCTTGCATGAAGATCAGTTTTATTAAACTTCCGCTGGTTCAGTTCCAGGAAAACAATGTACCATTGATCAGGTTATCAAATAAAAGATCTGGTGTGCAACTACTACAAGAGTTCCCTGTTCTAAACTATTTAGGAAACTTACACTTTAGCACCAGACTGAAAAAAAAATGTAAAAATCATGTGACATCACAGCCTTGATAATGATAATCCGAGGATCTGTCCCTCAATCGCAAAATTCCGTCTCTGTCCAACCCTTACTATATAAATTAGGGTGAGCACTCTGTGGGGTGTTGCATTTGATACATATCAAGTTAAACTAAGTAAAACACAATCTCAGGATTCCAAAGGTATCTCAAAACCACTCTCACTTCATTCCCTGATAACAAGGTGTAGAGCTGGATGAACACAGCAGGCCAAGCAGCATCATAGGAGCCGGAAGACTGACGTTTCG
>JAHRHZ010000029.1:6358397-6409167 GCA_024137785.1 Ginglymostoma cirratum
ACAAAGGTGAGCCCTTTACTGAGGACTGACCGTTCGTCCTCAGTGAGACCCCAGTCCATAGGTTTTGATGAGATGATCCTTTTGCTTGCCAGGATTTTCTGTTCTTCAATCTCGCTTCTCCAAGTTCTGTTCACTACTTTACAGGAGACGCAAGCAATTGGTACATAAGCTGCAAAATCTCTTAGTTACTGCCATATTTTCCAGCAACTGGGGAATTAAAATGATCTGTCTGTCTTCAGGATTTGGGTGTTTTACTGGAGAGAAATACACACCTTGCAGCAGGCCAAAGACTTCTGTCAATATCATTCACACTCACAAGCTGTTCAGCCTCCCAGGAGTCAGTCAGATCGTTGTTGTCAGGCTGATGGGGATTTTGGTATCCACAGCTGTCCACAACTCCACAAATCAATCAGCAACCTGTTTCCAGCTGAATCCCTCTTTGTACACACTCACTCGTGGGAGCCCAGTACAACAGCTTCTCCCACTGTTTGAGTAAAGCATTGGTGTAAATGTGACTTACAATGAGTTTCAGTAACTTGCCTTTTAAAAGTGCAACAGTTCATTCTACATTCCTTTGTTTTGAAGCAATCCTTTTCCTATTTCTGTTCAGTCAAAAATAAAGTTAAATAAAAACATATGGTGTTTACACTGACGCATAGTGACAGCCACATGAACCATCCACAAGGTATACTGCAACAACTTACCAAGGTTCCTTCAATAACATCTTCCAAACATGCAATCTCTATCAGCTGGAAGGACAAGGGAAACAAGTACAGGTAACACCATCGATTCCAAGTTCCCCTCAATATCTCATACCATCTCAATCTGGAAATACATCTCCATTCCTTCGTTGTTTCTGTTTGAAGTCCTATCCAACAGCACTGTGACTATAAGTTCAGAACTCATAGTGTATAAGATCACTCACCATATCCCTTTTCAAGGTTATTTAGGGATGGACAATAAATGCCTGCCTTGCCAATGAAGCTCACATCTTCTAAATTAATTTCAAACAAATAGAATTTGAGCCCTTCTACTATCTCATACTTGCATTGCACACTGCAACTGCAGGTTATTATGTAGATTATAAAGCCATAAACAAAATTTCAAATCAGAGTTGGAATGTAATGTATAGTTTAGAACTCATCAGCAACCTAATGGAATTAATTTCTCCTCATACTTACCCCTTTTATTTGAGGAAAAGCAGCCAGTGCAGAATATCTTTGCCTAATTTTCTTTTCTTTGGGTTTTCTGAGGACATACATGATCTGTGACTGGGCAGTGAGACAGACTGGCGATCCTGGAGCTCTGCCAAGCTTTTCTCTGAAGCAACCACTGAACATTATGCCAGAATGCCCTCAGGAATGTCTGAGTCACCAGGTTCTCCATCCCTTGTGGTGAGAAGGAGGAGCTTGAACATTGTGTAGGGCCACCCTGCAGCAGTGCAGCTGAGAAGTTGGGAAACCAATTAGAATGGGATAATCAGGGTAGACACTACCTCTTCACCTTGACATTCTGTGCTGTGTTGCTTTACTAAAAACAAAATTGTGTTTCATTGGTATTACTGACTAGCAGCTGGTTAAAGAATTGTTTTCCTCAGAATACAGAGAGGCAGAAAGGTACAATACAGGGTAAGTGCTTTTCCAACAAAATATTAAATTACAACCTTGTATGTTCTTTCAAGTGGATGCAAGAGATTCCATACAAAATCATCAGTGTACAAAAAAGAGGGAGATGGGTTGAATGAGTCCTGGGCTAGTACTATAATTTGTTAGATTTTTCTGCACCCAATGCTTTGATTGGGACTTAGCATAAGATCAGTTTTATGGATGGGGGACCTCGCCACACTCCCCCTTCCATGACCATGATTCTTCACTGAGGGACTGGCTTGATGCAAGCACATTCTGTTTGGCATTTGAATTATGCAGGCTCCAGCTGAGCTCACGAACTTTGGTGGGGTCAGTAATGGAGAATGTGGTGTTCACTTTTGGCATCATTATGTCACCTTGCAAATTGTTACAGTCAGGTACATTTCTCCTCCACGCATGACATCAATAAAGAGACCTGTGCATGGTTCTTTTTCCAAAGATGATCATGTTTAAGTAGCATTGTTAACTTTCAAATAAACACTAACTAGCTTGCTAAGTTCTGCTTTGACATGTGTTTCTGTGCACCATGGATAAAAATAGCCAGTTTACAGACCCTTGTAAAACAGCACTTTAATCATTCGCTCCACAGTTCCATCTAAACAAAAATGACAGAAAACTCATGACAGAGCTTTCCTGTCATAAATAGAATTATTGAAACTCCAGTTATTTAAAGCTATGACCTTTTTCCAACGGTTGGTGGTAGAATGTTGTACAGTTCTTTTTTTCAAACATTAACTAAATAGTTACTTTGGAGCCAGTGTTTACTGCAGCTGGCCTATTTTGCCCCGTGCCAATGTTTTAGTTAAAATAATTGTGACTTAACAATTTACTAAGAAAAATGTGTTATGCTAATAAACATGCTGACTGTCTACTTCTAAGATGTCAGCCTTTGTCTTAACTGGTAGTGCTCTTGCATCTGAATGAAAAGGCCCACTCCAGAGACTTGTGCTATGCTGATATATCAGCGCCAGATTGAGGCAGTTCTACCCCATTGGAGAAGTTGTCTTTCAGATGAGATTTTAAACTGTATCCTATCTGCTTTCTCAGGAAAATGTAAAGGAGGACAAGGGATTATACCTGGTGTCCATCCTGTTCGATATTAACCCATCCACCAAAATCACCTTTTAAATTAAAGCAGACTATGTGATCAATATCACAATGCTGTCTCTATGAGCTTGCTCTGTACAAATTTGTTTCTCTTTTCCTTTTAATTTATTTTCCTGAAGTGTGTTATTTGGGGCAAAATTAAAGGATGTTTAAATGAAAGAAATTCTGTTTAAAGTAAAGCACATTGCACATGGGTCTGTTAATAATCTGGATTTGATTTTACAGGCAATAGTGCATGATCCATTGCTTCTGGGAACACTGAAATTCACAGGAAACATCTTAAATAAGTGTAGACAGATGAAAGGGTTAAGGGAAAGCAATCCAAAGCTTCATACTTATTGCTTTCAATGGTGAAGTGATGAAAATTGTGTGCAAAATGCCATAATTGGAGTTAGGTTATTTCAATGGGAGAACAAGATATAGATTAGGTCAAATAGGCTAGATTAAGTTGAACGGACAAAAAAGGACTAATGTTAAAATGATGCAAATAGGTGAAGTTATACTTGGGAAAGGGAAGACAAAGTCCTTGAAATGGTTTACTAATGTGTGATATGTAATTTAATGTTAATGCCGTAAGCAAGCTACTTTGGATATTTGAACCGCTAAATTGAAGTTTACTTCAGTTGCAATGTATGAACTGAAAATTTACACAGTAAGTAGACAACCCAATAGGACTTGAATTTCCCCAGGTCTATGAGATATACTCGCGTTGCAGGTGCATTATCTTAGACTAGCATACTTCCCTTACTCTTGCAGAGTCATTTCATCCCTTCACTTTTTTCACAATGTGATAAAATCTTTGACTTCCCTTTTCCTCTCAGTGGCAGTGACCTATCTCCATCTGACAGACCTCTGCCAAATGTCTGAAGAAAGAATTAACTACTGTTTGTAGTATACAGGGAAATCTCCCAGGTCCCTGGACCTTGTACTATATGGGTTCTGTTAATGGTAGAGCAGGAACTTGTCCCCACCTACATTAAATTGTTTGGTAGCGTCACAACGTCATGAGCAGTGAAATGCTTTCAGATTCCTCCCACAAAATCAATTAGAAAGCAAACCATTTTCTTTTCAGTTCATAATATTGCTTTTCTCCCTCTCACACACATTGAATATCAGCACTAGCTTCATGTTGTAACTGACCAGCTGTTAACTGAGTCCCAATGACCAGGAGAAAGTAAGTTTGCTACGATGTTTAGGAAAAGAGGTGATGAGATCAAATCATTCCAGGTGGTACTCTAACTGAGAAAGGAACAAGTCATCCTAGTTTTGGGCTCTGGTAAAATAAGACTGAATCAACTAATCTTGGGCCTTGCTGAGAGCACTACCAACATATGCTACCAATCAGTGTGTTGTAAATGTTTTAAATGATTTGAATTTCATATGCTTGCAAACTATACAATCAGACTGTGCAGGATTATCATTTACAAGTGTCAGCATGCTATACAAGCTGTTTACTTCACACTGTGCTAATGGGAGAATTTCCTTTTTAACAGAGAACTGAGTTCCAGAAATAAATACAATAAATCACTATAATCTGCTCTGGTTTCCAGTTAAATGCTTATGTTTGTGGTTGAGAGTGGAACAAAAATTTTGTTTTATGTACACAGACATGTCTTCTTAAGTATATCAAATTAACAGCACAAAGTTTTCTTTGGTGCAATTCTGATGATCTTTTAAGTTGGTAGCCAGAATATCCCTCTTATTAATCTATAATTCCAGTTAGCTACATTGAACTAAATGTACTAACCAGTATTCCTTTTATTATTCATTCATGGATAAGCTTCATTGGCTGGGCCAGGATTTATAGTTGTAAAGGAGGTGGTGGTGAGCTGCCTTTTTGTATTATAATCCATTTGGATTATACCCACGTGCTGTTAGGGAGAGAATGCCAGGATTTTGACCCAGCAAAAGTGAAGGAATAGACTGGAACATTTCTGAGTCAGAATGATAAATAGTTTGAAGGGGAACTTGCTGGTGATGGTGTTCCTTGTTATCTGCTACACTTATTCTTTTAGATGGTAGGGTGGTCGTGTGTTTGAAAGGTTCTGAGTAGGAGCGTTGGTGAATTTCTGTAGTGCATCTTGTAGATGGTATACATTGCTGCTACTGAACATCAATCATACAGTTAGTAAATATTTGTGGATGTGGTGCCAATCAAACAGCCGCTTTGTCTGGATTGTGTCAAGCTTCTTGAATATTGGAGATGCACTCATCCAGAGAAGTGGGGAGTATTCCATCACACTCCTGAATTTTGCTTTGTAGGTGGTTGCCAGGCACTGGAAAGTCATGAAACGGGTATTTGCTGCAGAATTCATTGCCCTTTACCTACTGTTGTAACTGCAGTGTGTACGTGGTTGGCCCAGTTCAGTTTTTGGTCAGTGGTATTACCCAGGTTATTGATAATGGGGATTCAGCAATAGTATGGCCATTGGCTGTCAAGAGGAGATGGTTAGATTTACTCTTGGTACAGACGGTCACGTCCTGACACTTGTGTGACACAAATGTTAGTTGCCACTTGTCAGCCAAAACCTGAACATTGTCCAGATCTTGCTACATTTGGACATAACCTGCTTCAAGGCCTGAGGAATTGCAAGTAGTGCCTAACGTTGTGCAATCATCGACAAACATCCCCCACCTTACATCTTACAATGGAGGGAAGGTCTTGATAGAACAGCTGAAAATGGTTGGGCCTAGGACTTGACCCTAAGGAACCTCTGCAGAGATATCCTGGAGCTAAGGTGACTGAGAGACCTCCAAGAGAAATTTTGAGAGAAACTCTGAGACCTAGGACTTTGTTCCCTGCCCTCTACAACTGTATCCTCGACTTCTTGACCTACAGACCGCAATCAGCAAGGATAGGTGACAACACCTCCTCCATGATAATCCTCAACACCGATGCCCTGCAATGCTGTGTATTCAGCCCCTTACTATACTCCTTATACACTCATGACTGTGCGGCCAAATTCAGCTCCTACGCCTTTTACAGATTTGCTGATGACACCGCCATAGTCGGTCAGATCTCAGGCAATGATAAGACAGAGTATAGGAAAAAGATAGCGAGCTTAATAGCATATTGTAAAGACAACAATCTCTCCCTCGACAAAATGTCAGTAAAATGGAGGAACTGGTCATTGACTTCACAAAGTGATATGGAGGACATGCCCCTGTCTGTATCAATGGTGAAGATGGTCAAGAGCTTCAAGTTCCCTGGGAGTAAATGTCACCAACAATCTGTCCTGGGCCATCCACTTGATGCTACAGTCAAGAAAGCACGCCAACACTCCTACTTCCTCAGAAGGCTAAGGAAATTCGGCATGTCCAACATGACTGTTACCAATTTTTATAACTGCATCATAGAAAGCATCCTATCAAATGCATCAGACATGTTACAGAAACTACTTTGCTGAAGACTGTTAAGAAATTACAGAGGGGTTGTGAACACAGCCCAGTCCATCACGCAAACCAGCTTCATTCCATTGACTCTGTCTATACTTCCCACTGCCTTTGGAAAGCACGCCGGATATATTCTCTTCCACCCTCTTTCATTGAAAAGAAGTTACAAAAGTTTGAAAACACGTACCAACAGAATCAAGAACAAATCAAGACCTTCTGGTCACCATGCTACCAGAACGATGTAGATGCTTTGGAGAGGATACAGAAAAGGTTTACCAGAAAATTGTCTGGTATGGGGGATTTCAGCTGTGAAGAAAGGTTGGATAGACTGAGTTTGTTTTCACTGAATCGCAGGAGGTTGAGGGGTGACCTTATAGAAGTTTATAAGATTGTGAGTCAAAAGTATGAGGCTTTTTCCAGGGTGGAGGGGTTAATTACTAGGGTACACAGGTTCAAGCTGAGACGGAGGTGGAGTTTAAAAGAGATGTGCAAGGCAAGTTTTTCACACAAAGTGTGGTGAGTGCCTGGAACGTGCTGCCAAAGGAGGTGGTAGAAACAGATATAATTGCAGCATTCAAGAACCACCTGGACGAATACATGAATATGAGTAGAATAGAGGGATATGAACCCTGTAAATGAAGATAGTTACAGTATGGAAGGGCAAAATGTGTCAGCATAGGCTTGCAGGGCCAAAGGACCTATTCTTGGGCTGTATTGTTCTTTGTTCTTGTTCTAAAGACAGCTTCTTCCCCGATGTTATCAGACTTTTGAATGGACCTCTCTTATATTAAAGTTGATCTTTCTCTGCACCTTCTCTGTAGCTATGACACTATATTCTGCATTCTGTTTAATTACCCCGGTGTACTTGTGTAAGGTATGATTTGCCTGGATAACATGCAAAACAATACTTTTCACTGTATCTTGGTATATATGACAGTAATAATAAATCAAAATCAAAGTCAAATCTCCAACAACCACAACTGTCTTCCCTTAATTTTTTTGGCATCTTGTATAGAATCTAGCCCAGGCTGATGGCTTGAAGTACATATGGAAGATGAATTTGAGCAGCCTGATTTCAACTCATTTTCCAGCTATAGGAGTAAGGATGTAGGACCATAGAATTAGACGGCCTGTAACTTGCCAATAAATTTGCATTTATCAGGTTGTCATCAAGTGGCTTAGGAAACTTAGAAGTAACTCTGGTCTGACTCAGTATTGTAGTTGGTGCAAAGATTCCGTTTTTGCATTTCCACCAGATTTGACATGGAGTGAATCGCAGAATGGTGTCAAAAGAGAAACAACTGTTCTAATATTTAGAAATACAAGTGTGTGAATGCAATACTACTTCAGATATGTTATATGTGATTTTAGCAAGATGTTACAGTAGGCAAGATATATTAATACTTGTTCTGTACTATATATAATCCAGATTTTTAAAAATATTAATTACTTGTGGCATAGAAAAAAGGATTTAAAAAACTTATTACACCAGCTCAAGACGTGTCCAGAAATTGTAACTATATTCAGACAACCAAAGTAGGAAAATCCAATAGCAAATGTTGTATAGAAGAACATGACCAAAAAAATGTGACAAGAGTTGTGGCTGGAAAATTTCCATCTTATGTCAGATTTTTGAGAACATCTTTAGCTGGTGTACTATGTTGGAAATGAGGAGGACAAGTTTATTAATGAAGATGCACTCATTTTCTAGACAGGGTATAGGACAGCTACTGCAGAGAATAAGAAAGCTCACTCTGGTGCAGTTAGAAATGTGTTAGTGCAGTTATGTAACAGTATGTTACTGGATCAAGACTGAAGGAGTTGTCCTCTGCACTCACCAGGCGTCCAAAGTGAGAAAACATTCAATTTGCCTCATTTACTAACCTCTTAGAGTCATAGGGTCACAGACTCATACAGCATGGAAACAGACCCTTCGGTCCATCCAGTCCATGCTGATCATGTTGCCAAACTAAACTAGTCCTACCTGCCTGCATTTGGCCCATATACATCGAAACATTTCCTATTCATGAACTTATCCAAGTGGGTCTTTTATACATTGTAACTGCATATGCATCTATCACTTTCTCTGGCAGTTTATTCCGCACATGAACCACTCTCTGTGTTAACAAGTTGCCCCTCATGTCCTTTTTAAATCATTCTCCTCTCACCTTAAAAATACATCCCCTGGTTTTGAACATCCCCACCCTAAGGAAAAGACCCTTGTAATTCACCATATCTATGCCCCTCATGGTTTTATAAACCTCAGTAAGGTCACCCCTCAAGCTCCTACATTCCAGTTAAAAAAAACATCCTGGCCTTTTCAATCTATTTTTATATCTCAAACCTTCCATTCTTGGAACATCCTGGTAAATCTTTTCTGAACCCTCTCCAATTTAATAATATCCTTCATATAATGGAACGATCAGAACTGCACACAGTACTCCAGATGAGGCCTCACCAATGTCCTATACAACCTCTAAGTGACATCCCAACTCCTATACTCAAAAGTCTGAGCAACGAAGACAAGCATGCTAAATGCCTTCTTAACTACCCTATCTACCTGTGACATGAAATTCAAAGTATTATATATCTGAACCCCTAGGTCTCTCTGTTCTACAACATTACCGTATTCTTAATGTACCTAAAATTTCATGAAAAATTTAGTTTGCACAAATGTTACGATAATTTCACTGAATAAACATTTTACACTTTAAGATAATGCAAACCACAACTGTCTAGTGACAAAATAACAACCAAGAATTAAATTCAAAATTGAAATTAAATTAAACATCAATGGGGAGTCTTGGCCACCATCTTTACAGTAGATCTGTTGGCTCAAATTAGTCTATTCTATTAGTCTAGTCTAGGACCCCACTGTGGTTTCAGGACTACAAGAAAAGTGAAGTAGATTTTTACCTTCAATGTTATATGCTAAGCACACAAAAACAGTAGACAGGAAAAGGCCATCAAGCATACAGCATTCAGTTGTGATTCATCATGCAACACAACACATAAACTCTGAGTTCTCATCCACAGCTATCTAGTATTTTGGGAAGAGTTAAAAAATCAGAGAAAACACAAGTTGACCCAAATGAGAAGAAATGAGCTGCAATAGCTTCCTCCAGAATCCTGATTCTTTTTTACTTTCATGGGAGTTGGACACACTAGCATGGCCAGATTGCCCTTGGACTAAATGGCACTTTAGAGCTTTTGGATTGAGTCATTTGTCATGTGTATTCAGTGTAAAAATACAGTGAAAGGTTTGTGCTTTCACCGTACATACATGGCGCCATTCACATTAATTTTGAATAAGATAAGGAAAAAAATAAATTAAGGAAATCCGACTTTCCTTTCCACTTCCACAGAATCGCTCCGGGCTTTCCAGCCCTCACCATGCCTCTGCCAGAATTTAAGAGGGCAATTAAGAGACAACCTTATTCCTGTGGGTTTGCAGTCACATGCAGGTCATACTGGGTAAGAATAACACATCTCCTTCCCAAAAGAACTCTAATGACCTGGATGGGTTTTCGCACCAGGCGATGGTGGTTTTATAGCACTATTACTGAGACCAGCTTTATACTAAATTTCACCAGCTTCCTCACTCAGACAGGAAGAGGAAACGCAGTCCTGCATCTGATCAACATCCATTGGATCATTCTGGGAATGTTATTTCTGAAATCTGATCTCTGGGATGATTGGCTGAGTGGACAATGTCTCCTCCAGTTAAATATTCTGCTAAATCTCATCACTTGGCTCACTCAAGGAGTTGTTAAATCTTGAGGGCATAAATGAGCTGTCAATGCCTGTGGACTTGTTGTGTCCAAAGTGAGTCACTATAAAATGGGAGTGAGATAAATCCATCTTTGGGTTATCATTTAAACATCACAGAGTCTAATAAGACAGTAATAGTCAAATAACTGAACTGTACATTTGATCATTTTTGAAAAAACACGTTGCCCCAACTTTTGTCGTTTACGGAGCTGATGCTGCAATGTATGTGAACCACTTGTTCATTAGGGAAATTCCACATACAACACCTGATATAAGCACCCTCTTTTGCAACTGGTAGCATCATGTCAAAAATGCAGAGGAAATGCTTGCTGTTGGAAACTACTGTCCAAAATTAGAACGGTTCAGGCAAGAACATGGTTGTTCAAGTTTCCCAATGAATGTGTAAATGATGTTGTTATATCATGATGCCTAAAATAAGAATCCCATGAGAATGGTTTACTCATCAACAAACAAGTTGGTCAATAGGTAGTTTCCACAATCCAGCAAGACACAGACAAAACATACAGTATCACTCATTTGTTTCTTAAGACTGTCCTTAACTGCATTTGGTAATGGATTTAACTCAACTTGATATTACCATTGTTGCAAAGACTAGATTTGAATTCCAATGAGAATAGTAAATTAGGGAGTGATGTAACTGAGGTGCTTAAGATGAATAAAGCATTTGATTGGGTAGTTGGAGAGAAATTATTTCATTTGATGGAGGATTCTGGAACAAGCAACATAACCATAAAATTAGAGATAGACCATTTGGGGTGGTGTCAACAAGCACTTTCTCTCGCAAAGGATCATGGAAATCCACTTCTCTTTCTTCAAAAAACAATTGAGTTTAGGTCAATTGAAAATTTCAAAACGGATATTACTGCATTTTTATGAGGCAAAGGCATTAAGAGTTTTGGAACCAAGAGAGTAGATTGAGTTAAAGTACAGAACAGCCATGATCATGGAACAGGCTAGAGGGGCTAAACATTCTACTTCTTTTCTGATGTTCCATTTTCTCTTCAATTGCTGTACGGCTACATTAATGATAGACACCATTGGATAAAAGAGTATTTAGAAGGTAATGAATTGTGATTTCTATTATGGTGGACTTTGATTCAATTGGAGGAGAACAATGTTTGCCTATCTAAGAAGGAGTAAAGTTAGAGATGAAGACAAGAGAGCAGGAAATTCGAGGAGTATTGAAAGGTCTGTATAGGAAATTGGGAAATCAGAATTTTTAAAAAGGGGGTAATGAATGGAGATGTGATAACAGGAGAGACAGGTCTTGGTGGGGTGAACAAAAAGAGGAAAATAATAACAAAGAAGTGAAAGTGGTGGGCTGAATCCGCAAATGATGCATACAAAAGACATGGGGAAAATTTAAATTGCATTGACCTGGTTATATGGAATTAATTAAGATAATTATATGCTATTAATGAATGAGGAATAAAGATGATTCTATAGGAGATAGTCCAGAATTAAAGTTGTATGGTTTACTGTATACAATTTGTATTGGGGATGGTGCGGAGAAGACCTGTGGTGTTGAATTTCACAAAACTTTACGAAGCAGCTGAATTGTTTACTGAACTGAGGGCCATGTTCATTCATCACAATGTTGGGAATGCCACAGCAGCTAAAGTGCACTTTTAGGCATTCAATCATCTCAACATCAGTCAAAATCACCTGGTCTACTCCCCATTAGTCGACGGTGATAAGCTAAGCAGTTCTAGCAAGTGCAAAGAGGGCTACTCCGAGCTTCATCATGGTCTATCTGGGTTAAAGCTGATGCAATGGGTAATTTATAAGTTATAGGATCTCTACTATATCTTCTGCCAATTCCTCAGGATCCTTCAACATGTCCCATCAGATCCCAGGACTTCGGGTATTTTCACTAAAATCAAGCAACTAGTGATGGCATCACAAGAGTTATAATGTGACATAAATGACAAAGTCACTCTGCAGTGTGAGCCAGCAAAACAGGACTTGGAGGAACTCTAATGTGGCAAGGACAAACAGATGAATTTGTATCAAGAGTATAACACGAATTGCTCAGATCAAGAAAGAGTGTTGGCCATTGTCTTTGCTCGTGAACATTTTCATCAATGCCTACTTGATGAAGTGACAGTTGGTTCTGACCACAAGCCATTCCAGTTAGAGACACCAACTGGAATATGATGTACCAGCAAGGGAAACAAATGTACCATTACAGACACGTTCCCAAGAGCAGCACTCCCAATGAAGAAAGTAGAGGATAATAAGACATTGTGTAAAATCCTCCAGATCCAATGTGAAGCAGCAATGTGATGTCATCAACTGCAAAACATGAGTCAAAAAATCCAGGACCACATCATCCAGCGCAGTGCTTGTGAAGAATACCAAGCTATACAAGCTCAAGAGCCACTGATGACATATGACATTCCAGAGAGACCACAATGAAGCTCGGAGTAGCCCTCTTTGCACTTGCTAGAACTGCTTAGCTTGTCACCATAGACTAATGGGGAGTAGACCAGGTGATTTTGACTGATGTTGAGATGGTTGAATGCCTAAAAGTGCACTTTAGCTGCTGTGGCATTCCCAACATTGTGATGAATGAATATGGCCCTCAGTTCAGTAAACAATTCAGCTGCTTCATAAAGTTTTGTGAAATTCAACACCACAGGTCTTCTCCGCACCATCCCCAGTCAAATGGAAAGGCTGAGGCAGCAATGAAAATTGCTGAAGGAATCACAAGGAAATGAAACAAGTCTAGCACAATTGTAAAAGAGGGCAATCCTTGAGTGGAGAAACTCAGTGACCGAAGGCATGGGAAGTGGTTCAGTACAAAAACTAATGTCACACTGCACCAAAATTACTTATTGTTGAAGACCGGGGTTGTAGTAAATGTACGTAACAAAATCAAGGTGAAATTGCAGAAAACCATTTCACCAAGATGGCTAGACCATTGTCAGAAGTTTAGTGCAGGTCAGGGTACAGATCTTCATTATGCAAGTGGCAAATTGGGACTTGTGTGGAGCAGTTGTCATCTCAATTGTATGTGGTGGGAATGAATAGTCAGATATACTATCACAACTGCACGCGCATGCACACAACTGGACAAACTGTTCCTCCATCTCAGGCTGGGGGTGCCGATTGTGAATTTATGAACTTACTACCTGCACAGTCCATCGATCAATCGTTAGACCCAGAGATCCACAGGAACCAAACAACGGAAATGGAACATCAATAGTTATCTTGGCAACAACAAATGACATGGGCAGAATACTCTCCAGGGAAAGAACATGACCCAGGTGAACAGCCAACAAAAAAGCACATGCATACCATTCAGGGACCAGTATGATTTGAAGATTGTGTATGCAATGTATACACAGAGGTTGAACTGCTATTGCATGAGAACAGTTAAGTGTAATTTAGGCAATTTAAAATAGTACATGATAAAGTGTACAATTTTTTGTTTATTTTATAGATAAAGGGGACATGTGGATTAAGATACAGTCATGTATAAATGTCCTTCCTAGTCTGCCATAGTCATGTGAGCTCTACCATGAGGGACTGTAAGTGTAAGTCTCTTAGAGAGACTTTAACAAAGTCTCCAGGCTGACAGACTGCTGCCCGACACACACACAACTAACAGCTGCTGTCTCCAGATGAAAAGATAAATTGACCATCAATATCATCATTGCCTCATCACTGAACTCAGAGAGACCACTGAGTTCATTCTGAAGCCATACAAATCACCATCCTTCAAGATCCATCTACACTCTGTTTAACTTTACTGAACTATAAATTGCTTAAGCTACCCTCCCACTCAGTAATCTATTTTTGTGTGTGTCTGTGTATACATGATGTTGGAGCTTTTGTTATTATTTTGCTTGACTGGATTAAGTACAATAATGGTTATGTTCATTTCTTTTCATAAATTCTGCAAAATCTGGCTGTGTTTGTCTCCTACAGTCACAGCATAGAAACACTTACTGGCAAACCTACTGTTTTCTTAAAAAGCCTATTGCAATCAAATAAGAAGTGGGAAAAGAGGGAAGCAATCCTAACCTTTCTTATCTGGTCGATACACCATTATATAGACTCCAATCTGTAACCACATTGGCCTCTGCCTAAATCCCTTCATTGTATACATTTGACCTCTGGAATTCCCTCCTCACCACCCTTTCTCCTTTCCTTTTTTCAGTCACAGAAATATGGGTATTGCTTGCAAAAATGGCATTTATTGCTTATCCCTAATTACCCTTGAGGAGGTAATGGTGAGCCACCTTCTTGAATCACTGCAGTCCATGGGAGTTATGTACACCCATTATGGAAGGTCCAAAATTTTGAGCTGGTTGACAGTTAGGGATCAGCTAGATAGTTGCATGTCAGAATGGTGTGTGGCATGGAGAGATGGTTGCAGGTTATGGTGTTCACATGCAACTGCTGCCATTGTATGTTGTTGTGGTAGAGATTGTGCATTTGAAAGATGCTGTCGGAGCAGCCTTTGTGAATTGCTGCAGTAAATCTTGAAGATAGTGGCCATCACTGCCACTGTATACCAATAGTGGAGGATGTGAAAGTTGAAGGGTGCCAATCAAGCAGTAGCTTTGTCCTGGATGCTACTGAACTCCTTAAATATTGCTAGAGCTACACTCATTCAAACAAGTGGAGAGTATTCCATCAACTTCCTGCTCTTATGATGCTGCTTGGCCTGCTGTGTTCATCCAGCTCCACACCTTGTTATCTCTTACACTCCTAACGTAGGCCTTGTTGATGACTGACAGGTTTTGAGGAGCCAAGAGGTCAGTTACTTGTTGCAGAATTCTGAGCCTCTAATAAGCTCTTATAACCATTTTATTTATATAGCTGGCCCAGTTCAGTTTCTAGTCAATGGTAAGCCCCCAGGATGTTGATAGTGGGAGAATTCAGTGATGGTAATGCTATTGAATGTCAGGAGGCAATGGTTGGATTCTCTCATGTTGGAGATGGTCATTGCCTGGCACTTGTGTGGTGTGACTGTAACTTGCCTTTATCAGCCCTAGCATGGATATTGACCAGGCCTTGTTTTATTTTAAGATGGACTTCTTCAGGATCTGAGAAGTCACAAATTGAGCTGAACATTGTGTAATTGTCTATAAACATATCCATCTCTGATATTATGTTAAAGGGAAGTTCATTATGAATCAGCTAAAGATGGTTGGGCCTAGGATACTATCCTGAAGAGGTCCTGTAGTGGTGTTCTGTGGCTAAGATGATTAACCTTCAACAACTACAACCATCTTCCTTTTTGGCAGGTATGATTCCAGCCAGCGGAAATTTCCTCCCTCTGATCCCGAATTGCACAGACTCCAATTTTGCTGGGGCTCCTGGATGCCACACTGGATTAAATGTTTGATGTCAACAAAAATCATCCTCATTTCTCCTCTTGAGATCAGCTCTTTTGTCCATGCTTGGACCAAAGCTGTAAGGAGGGCAGCATCTGAATGGGCTTGGAAGATCTCAAACTGAGCAGCAGTGAGCAGGTCACTGTTGAGTAATTGATGTTTGATAGCATTATGAGTGAATCAGATTGGCTGAAGAGTGGCATCTGCGGCAGTGGCAACTTCAGGAGGAGGCTGAGATGATTTTCCAGCCAGTACTTTTATCTGCAGATGCCTGCAAATGTTTCAGCCTTGTATTTTACTGTGAAGTATTGCACTCCCATGTTATTGAGGATGGGGATATTTATGGAGTCTCCTCCTCCAATAATAAGTGCGGAGCTGGAGGAACACAGTAGTCCAGGCAGCATGGGTTACTTCTGAAGAAGGGTCCTGACCTGAAACATCAGCTTTCCTACTCCTCTGATGCTACCTGGCCTGTTGTGTTCCTCCAGCTCCACACTGTGTTACCTCTGACTCCAGCATCGGCAGTTCTTACTATCTCCTCCTCCAGTGAGTTGTTTAATCGTCTACCACCATTCACGACAGAATCTGGGATGACTCCAGAACTTAGCTTTGATTCATCAGTTGTAGGATCACATAGCCCTGTTTAATCCATGCTGCTTTTGCCGTTTCGTATGCAAGTAGTCCTGTTTTTTCATCTTCACCAGGTAAACACCTCATGTTTGGGTATGCCTGGTGCAGCTCATGCATGCTGTCTTGTACTCTTCATTGAATCATCTCCGTCTTAAAACATATTATGACATATATGCTTCTTTTCCATAACTGCCTAGTTTAAAGCTAAACTTCTATTAGTGTGATTCGATCTGTACCTAGACCTTCAGAAGTGTAGCTTTTTAAAATTCGTATTCCCGAGATGTCTTTGCTCACGTGTACACCTCAAGGTTAATTTATCAGGGACCCTGATGATAAGCCCAAAAGCCAGCTGCAATCCCACCTTGACTCTTTGCAGTAGCCTTGGGCATGTTTCAGGTCTATCTGACTATTGCCATTTCCTTAAAATACAGGAGCCCACCTCCACGTGCTGCAGGCCAATTGGATTTGGTCTGGATGACAAAAGATAATATTCACCTCGTAAGTATTTTGTCCTCTATTGCCACCTAACTGAATTATTAGTCACCTTGAGCCACCTCATGTTGTTTATCCAATTAATTTGAAAGTTGAGTCTCCAGCCTTCACACAGGAAACTAATGCTTATATCTTCAGTACGTTCCATTCCCACGCACATCCTAGTCAGTCAACAAGCTGACTAACTCTTCAGTAATCTTATTATTGGCCAGGTCATAAGCACAATGTTCTGTACACAGTCTTAGCATGTTTGAATTTATACAGAGAACAGCATGGATTAAAACATCAACAGAATTAGTGCTGTCGTTTTCTGGTTATATGTCTGTACAATCATCCTGACATGATTGAATTTATTTTAAGAAAAGATTGAATCTTGTTTCCAAGATGAGAGTGTTTATTGCCAACACCAAGATGGTCAGTAACTGCAGGCTGCCAGCACATGCACAAATAGCAGCAAAAATGTTACAACACAGCTACAGAGCATTCTGGCTGCAGCCCATGCTTCCTGCTCACTGCTGCAGAGGGGCATAGTCCCCGATTGCCGCTAGCTTCATCTCACCCTCCAGGTTCCCATACCCCGACATCACTCACTGCATAGTTTGCCACTTTCTTTCTCAGCATGCTGCACCACCTAGTGGTGGCATTGGCAATAGCCACAGCCTTTTGAGATATGCGTCCTTCAAGGAGCGTGAAGAGTAAGTGGATCACCCACAGAAGGGGAAGTGCACATTAGGGCTGAAGCCAGATATTCTAAACGTCTGCCTCACATAAAAAGAGACTCAAGTTCTGTTGTTTGGTTGGGGATGAAGTTAGTTCATAGAGATAATACAGAAGTTTACTGTGTCCTTCCCATACCTAGGATCTTTATGGGTAAATCTGGAGCAGTTTCCTGATTACTTTGAGAATTCTGCTTACTACACCTACATTAGGCTCAAAATAATTCTGGCCAGCTGAGAACTGAGAAGGGCCCTGAGACTGTCCAAGAGATAAAGGATGATTCCAGATCGATGGTTGTACATCAGGACTGTCTGTAGTACTTGGCAGCTGGTTAAGAATGGGGACCTGGTCTTGACAAATTTCTCCTGTGTGAATCTGAATTGGTCGGAATTGGAACACATTTCTCAAGCTAATTAAAATTAAAATGAACATAATTAAGAGAAAATACAGAAATTTTCCTTTGCTCGTATTTAAAAGGGACTCATGTTTGAGTCTTGTTCAGGCAAGCTAGGTAACAGCTAATATTCCCTTAAATATTTACATAGCGGTTAGGTAGCTCCTTTGAACTTAATTACCCAGAAAACTTGTAAGGTTGTGCTTCTTTTGCTCACAGACCTATATGTTGAGGAAATGTTTGTTTCTTTGCAATCCTCGCTCTGATATCTGTCCTGAACATGATATATGTGTGTAGACTTCTCTCAATCTAAGGATGAATAGCTGCAAATCCTCATTTAAATTGCAGGACGCTGTGCTCTAATTCTCACTGGATCTGTTCCCTTCTGTTGTCAAGGAGTTTTATGGCGAAAAAGTTACTGCAGCTTCCTCTCTAGGTCATTGCTGTGGCTAGTGTTAACCTGACCTCATGGATAAGCTTAGACAGGAAGTGATTCTTCTCAAGGCAGCTAGTTGGGGTGGATCTGAACATTTCACACTTTGGGATTAGAAATATTTTCAAAACCCACAGCAGTAAATCACACACATGCAGACTGAGCAAGCTACATGTTGGTTTTAAAGGCTTTGCTGCATATCTGTAGCTGAAAAACAAACATAGGAAATGTCATGTCATTCTGCTTTCCTTTCACAGAATTGCATTTGTTCACATTATTCTGGATTGTGCTGACAATAGTTTTTCTTACAAGCTGCTGCTTTTTTGTCAGACCCCTGAAAGTTCAGGTGGGCTTTCTGGAGGAACTGGATTCCTTTTGCAGCAGAAATATATTCAGATTCTCAGGATGTATCTTCCTGGAGACATATGGAGCATGCAGATAGCACACTGACATTTGGAGGCTTTCCCACATTGTGCAGGGTTTTGTTTCTGAATTACAACCGTCTGTTTCATAAAAGATGAAGTGTGATCATTCAGTTGAAGACAGGTCATTGTCACATAAAAAAAATTTGAAGAGTCCAAGACAGAAAGATTGTTACAATTTAACAACCAATATTGTGTTAAACTGGATCCAAGCCAGATGGTGAAGTGGAAGATGAGACACAGAACTTACATTGCATAGAAGCTTTAGTCCCAGGATGCAATCTTACAAATCTCTATCTTCTGGCTACTCCCCTAAGAGTCCCAGCAGTCCGTTTTCAGATGTGTTGAAAAACAATTAATCAGTCAATACCCATCGCCTACTTACCTTGAACCTTATTACATAACTAACATGACATTACCACATTGAACTTAACTCATTGAACTTAACCCATTTCTGATGAAGGGTCTAGGCCCGAAACATCAAGTTTTCCTGCTCCTATGATGCTGCTTGGCCTGCTGTGTTCATCCAGCCCCACGCCTTGTTATCTCGGATTCTCCAGCATCTGCAGTACCTTTTATCTCTTCAACTTAACTCTATTGGACTGAGGAATGGGGGAAGGAGTTAAATGAAATAAAAAGCAAAATCTATAACTTTTCCTGATGAATCAAATCACAGGAAATTATAGAAAGAAGCTGCATTTATAAGGTGACCTGATTAAGAGGCAGAGCCAAACCCTGAGCTGATAGTTGAGTTGCTAAAAGCATTATCAAGTGCGGAAATGACTGTAAGAACCAATATGGTGTCAGGTTCTTCTGTCAGCTTTTATTGAATCAGCTGGTTTATCTAGCCAGAGCCAACATGAGATAGGTTACACAATGCATCAATACCTCAAGGCGAGGAGGGTAAATTGTAAAATAAATTCAAACTCCTAAACAGTGGTGAACTTGTTACACACTGAGCGCAAACCTATTGAATTGGGTGGGAAGAGCATTAAGCCCAGACTACAACTGAATAAGTTCCTGGAGTATGATGGGTGAGAAGTGAAATGTTAAACAGCAGGCAGTATCCATGTAATTGCACCTCAAAGGTCAGTGCTTTCAAGAGAGGAATTCCTTATCTTGGGAGAGATTTGGTGTGAGGGGTATGTAATTACAGCTGTAAAGAAGTGATTAAAAAGTAGGGAAGAGATTATGATTAATACCTCTCACGTATGTTAATGATTTTCTAAAGAGCAGCTTTCTGTTTATTTTGGATTAGTTTTGAAGAAATTTTCATGTATGTCAAAGTTTCAATTCTCTGTTGTCATCCCAGCCATGAATTGTCTTCTCAATTGAAGCTGTAACCTTTGATGGACAAACCTGAATTGAATATGAATTTGTTGAATTGACCACTTGTGCTGATGCTTTATTTACATGTTACAACTTTCACAGAGTGTAAATTTAAAAGGGAAAAGGAATTTTGCATCAATCATTTTCACTTAGATATGGATAAAGAGGAAGGCTGCACAGAACTGATTTTCAATGGGAATGATTTTCTTGGGAAAAGTAGGCTGCCAAACACGGTCTTGTGAAATCAATATATTTTTACAGTCTGATCAATCTACTAGTTGGGAGGACTGGTGGAGTATGTACCTCCCCTGTGTATGGGGCTAATAAATTGCAAAACAATGTAAGTGTCAAATGAGCAAAGAGAATTCAGCCAATCAAAATCAGTGCCTCTACAGACTATGCAAAAGTAGTCCATCACTTCAGGAAATGTTCTGATTCAACTCAATCTTTAAACATAGTTAAATAGTTAAATAATTCATATTACAGAATATGTAAACATGTCCACCATTCAACACTGAATAGTTATCCTTTGTTGATCATTCTCTCCTCTACTCCCACCTCTCCCTTCCTCTCATGTACCATGCCCCAGCAGCAATGATACATGCCCCAGCAGCAATGATACACAGCATGACATACCCAGTCCAAAATGTTAAATTATAAGGACAGATCACATTGACTCTGTTTTTATTCCCTTGAGCATATAAAGATTAAGGGGTGTGCTAATTGTAGTGTTCAAGGTAATTAAAGTATTTCATTGGGTAGGTGGAGAGAAATTATTTGCTGTGGTGGGCAGTCCAGAACAAGAACACATAACAGAAATTTAGAACTAGGCTGGTCAGGGAAATGTCAGACAGCATTTCTCGAAACAGTTATGGAAATTTGGAACTGTTCCTTGAGATGTTATTGGGGATAGGTCAATTGAAAATTTCAAAGCTGAGTTTGAGGTATTAAAAAGTTTATAAATCCAGGTAGGTAAATGGAGTCAAGAGACAGATCAATCATGCTCCAAATCAGGTTTATCCAACAGGCAGCCTGCAGGCCACAATGCTGCCATCCATGAGGTCTTCATGTGGTCCATGAGACTCTTGTTCGAAATAATGATTGCAAGAAGCTGGTCTCCAATCAGAGGCAGGTTCTCATCTGCATTTGTTGCTGATAGGCTGAACCTATCAGTATCAAATGCAGGGACAGAAACAGGCACAGTGAATATTGTAAAGTGAGTGGTTTCACTTGACCAAGGCGGATACTAGACTCACTGGATTTAGGAGGTGGGCAATGAGAGCCAGAGTGAAAGTCAAGCAGGCATGGTGTAGTGTGATTATAAGAGTTAGAGGGGTAGGGGAGGATAAATGATCTGAGAGTCAGGTAGTGGGTGGGTGAGATTTTGGCCTTATAGGCTATTGGGGGAATGAGAGTTGGGTCATTTGGGGGGGGTGGTGTGGGAGTGGGGAGTGGGGAGTGGGGAGTTGGGAAATGAGGAATGAGGAAGAGGAAGAGGAAGAGGAAGAGGAAGAGGGAGTGGTATGTGGCATGTGGCATGACAGTTGGGCAGATTTCTGGTGAATTCTTCTTCCTTAAACACCTTTAGTATTGAACAGTCTTTTGTTGTACTAATTGGTTTGACTTGTAGCGTTGCTGCTTGGACAATAAGGTGCTGTGCTGCGCTGCAATTGATTATTTGGCAATTGTAGGGATTCCTTGGTCATATTATTCACCAAATGCCCTGGGCCTCGGTGAATGAATGTGGGTAGGTGAGTGAGTGACTGTGATAGTGAATGAATACGTGAATGGAAGAATAAGTGGGTGAGTGTGCAGGGAAATGCCCAGAGAGGGGCATGGGGGACTGAGTGAATGAACATCAGATGGGGGCTGGTTATTGGGTGGATGAATTGGATTGATCTGTACACACACCTACCCTTTTTCCTCCATCCCCACCACTGCCCTGCTACCCCCTCCATGCCCTGAAGATCCACCCTCAAAGCAGGATTGGGGGGGGGGGGGTGCGGTGCGGTGTGGAAAAACTTGGCTGAAAAGTACTCCACTTGCTATGCATTCCCCCAGGTGAGTTGAGAATGTGCCCAACCAGCAATGACCTACAGTCAGTGTTAAGCTTAGCTCCTTAGCTTTGCCCTGATCTCTAGCTTTTCATTGGTAACTAGAACTTAGGTCTAGTTATGTTTCTCTATGTAGCTCTGCTTTTTAATGAAAAAGGGAAAAAGAACATTCTTAGTTAATGCTGCTGCTTGGCATTTTTGAATGGTCATTTTAAGTGATCAGTTTATTGCTTTAGAATCAGAATTTCTCCCTGAAATTCATGTTTATTGTAACAAAACATATCTTTCTGAAACATATTCACTGCACTCCTCTATTCCAGAGAGAAAAGTTTAAATGTGGCCCCCTGTGTGAAAGGGTTGGACAATCCTTATCTAAATGGGTAACAAAGCAGGTTTCAGGGCCATAATGGCCCAATGTAATTCTGATACACCTTTAACCATTTAAAGTGATATTTATCTCCAGAACTTTTAAATTATTCCCAATTTTTTCGCAAATTGGCTTTCTGCTTGTCTGATTAATGTCGATGCTCTCCTGTGACCACACCATCAATTTCCCAATTTTCCTGCTTTCAGTGGAGCTGTTGAGAATTAAGATTTACTGAATATCAAGACTGTTCTCCAAATGCCAACTTGTGCTGTTCCAAAAATCTGAAAATCTCAGAATAATGTCTTGTGCTGTTTATCCAATCAAAATTTTAAAATGTCTCAGTTGCCCTCAGGGCAACCAATTTTGCCCTGCAAGGTTACTGCTCATGTATAACTTACAGTACGTGACAAAAATTATTCAAAGCACAGAAAGTAAAAAGTTGAGAGAGACAGACATTGCAAACTACAGAGGATTAGAAAAGGGAATGCTAACAGTGCTGGGAACAAAAGAAAGCTGCAGATGATAAAGTTTCAAAATGACAGACTGATGGGAGTTAAGAGGAACGTTTGGGGAAAAACGAGAGATATGATTAAAATGTTTTGTTTATTTTTCTTTTGAAGTTTCTGTCAGATTCTCTTTAACACTTATAAAATTTGCTTCTACAAACAAGACAGAAACCACAATACAATGAGACAACATTTTATTTATTAACTTTTTTCAATCTTTGCGTTTCTCTTGTATTGATGATGAGACAGATGGTAGAATTCCCATGGTCTCTGGTCTGGATAGCCAGGATGGGCACAAAGCCCACACATCCTTCCCTCAATGAGTTGCTGGCTCAGACAGAGTCTGATCAGCACCAGGAACTCAGCTTGTAGTAAAGTATACCTTTTAATCTACCCTTGTGCCCGCAACACTTACTGGAAGAGTGCCAGTTGGATAATTGCATTTTTTGTTTTGTAGAAGAGGTTTTAAACTAAGGTCCCATCTGGCCTCTTAAGTGCATGCAAAAGATCCCATGGTACTATTTTGAAGAAGAGCAGGGTGTCTTGGGTGTCTTGGCCAATACTTTTCCTTCACCCAACATCACAAGACAGATTCGCTGATAATTATCACATTTCTGCTTGTGAGACCTTGCTGTGCACAAATTGGCTGCCACATTTCAAACATTGCAACAGCGACTATGCTTCAAAACTATTTAATTGGTTGTGAAGTGCTTTGAGACAGCCAAAGATCATGAGATTGACATACAAGTGTAAGTTCTTTCTGTTTATTTTTAACTACATACAATGGAGACATAAGAGTAAATATATTACAAATGTTGCATAACTCAGTGTCTTATTGGATATACACGGTGGTATGTGTGGAATTTTTTTTAGTGTGTTATAAGGCCTAAGTGTCATTAGCAAGCCAATATTTATTGCTGTGCCTAATTACCCTTGAAAGTGGTGGTGATCTGCCTTATTGCTCAATGATGTGTTCGGTCACCATGTTTTTAAGGCCAGGACACTCAGTCAGATGTGGCCTTCTCTAAAAGACATTAGTGAACCAGATGAGTTTTTAACTACAATCCAGTTGTCACAAATTGATTATTACTAATGCAAGTGTTTTATTCAAGACCAATTTTAACTAAAGTAGTCTAATTTAAAATGCTCAATTGCTAGGACATTGAGTGGTTGCAGAAAGCATGTTGGAAGCTTGAGAATGCCAAAAGCCAGGAGGAACTATGCCTGGAATGGAGTTAATGCTGAGCTGGGGGTGTGGGAGGGGGAAGTGAGGAAGACTAAAGACTCCTGAGTCCTGAGAGAAAACTTGGATCCTTTTTTTTTAAACTTATCTTGACTACATCTGGCCACTCTACTCGCTTCCACCATGATGAGGTTGACAGGCTGGCCCAATGTGGGCCAGGAGAGTCCACAAAGATATTACATCAGTGTGCTGAGACATCTTCATGTACGTTAGACCCCTGCCAATCTGGGGAATGATCCCTTGTTTCTACAGTAATTTTGTTGAAATCTATTCATTTGAAAGAAACTAGGGATCAAACGACCTATTTCAAGTCTGTATGGTATAGATACGGAACTTAACCACTGAAAGGTCAGAGCTCTGTGGATGCATTTTGACCTGACCCCTCAAATGAGGTCTGGGCTTGTAACAAGGTGTGTGCTTTTGTTTTTTCTAATTCATTTGTGGGATGTGGGCATCGCTGGCTGGCCAGCATTTCTTGTCCATCCCTAGTTGCCCTTGAGAAGGTGGTGGTGAGCTGCCTCCTTGAACTGCTGCAGTCCACCTGCTGTAGGTTGACCCACAATGCCATGAGGAAGGGAATTCCAAGATTTTGACTCAGTGACAGTGAAAGAATGGTGATAAATTTCCAAGTCAGGATGGGAAGTGGCTTGGAGGGGAACTTGGAGGTGGTAGTGTTTCCGTACGTCTGCTGCTCTTGTCCTTCCAGATGGAAGTGGTTGTGAGTTTGAAAGATGCTGTCTGGGGATCTTTGGTGAATTTCTGCAATGCATCTTGTATATAGTACACGCTGCTGCTACTGACCGTCGGTGGTGGAGGGAGTGGATGGTTGTGGATATAGTGTCAATCAAGCAGGCTGCTTTTTCCTGGATGGTGTCAAGCTTCCCGAATGTTGCTGGGGCTTCACTCATCCAGGCAATTGAGGACTATTCCATCACAGTCCTGACTTGTGCCTTGTAGATGGTGGACAGGCTTTGAGGAGTCAGGAGGTGAGTTACTTGCCAGTGTTTCTAGCTTCTGGCCTGCTGTTGTAGCTACTGTGTTTATTGGTGAATCCAGTTGAGTTTCTGGTCAATGATAACACCCAGGATGTTGAAAGTGGGGGATTCAGTGATGGTAACACCATTGAATGTCAAAGGGCGGTGGTTAGATTCTCTCTTATTGGTGATGGTCATAGCCTGGCATTTGTGTGCCACGAATGTCACTTGCCACTTGTCAGCCCAAGCCTCGATCTAGTCCAGGTCTTTTTGCATTTGAATATGGATCTGAGGATCATGAATGGTGCTGAACATTGTGCAATCATTGGTGAACATCCCCACTTCTGACCTTATGATGGAGGATGCTGAATTGATGAAGCAGCTGAAAATGGTTGGGCCGAGGACGCTACTCTGAGGAACTTCTGCAGAGATGTCCTGAAGCTGAGATGATTGACCTCCAAGAACACGACCATCTTCCTATGTGTTAGGTATGACTCCAACCACTGGAGAGTTTGCCTTCTAATACCCATTGATTCCAGTTTTGCTAGGGCTCCTTGATGCCACGCTCGGTCGAATGTAGCCTTTATGTCAAGGGCGGTCACTGTCTCCTCACCTCTGGAATTCAGCTCTTGTCCATTTTTGAACCAAGGCTGTAATGAGATCAGGAGCTGAGTGGCCCTGGCGGCACACAAACTGGGCATCATTGAGCAAGTTATTGCTAATCTTAGTAATGCTGGATGGAGAAACTAAGGTTTGTGGTTAAACTGAAGACAAACCCAAAATGACAGTTCAGTTGCATTGCTGAAAAGATTCTCTTTCCAATGGAATTGTTCTCCTTCCCAAGCCTTGCTGGTGCCTCTACTTTATAGTAAAACTCCACATTGAGTTAATGATTTTAGATATTCCTCATCACGCATTTTTCTCAGCAGGTTCTAGTGATGAAAGATGACTGCGTCAAAATGTTTAGTAGTGGAGGAGTTGTGGATCAATGCATAGGAGAAGGGAACTTGTATTGATATACTGTTGACAATCTGGTACATATCCCAAAGTTTTATCCACTTTTTCTACCATATCAGAAGATCATGAAGGTATTTTGTTGGATGTCCCATGACTTTACATCTATATTTCTGTTATGGCCATTATACCTCTTGTGAATCCATTTTTTTTTTTGTTGTTGTCCAATATCACCTTCAGCAATTTATATTAATGGCCTTTAGTGTGATAAGATGTTCCAAGCTGCCTCTCAGCACCTTTATAAAATAATGACATCTAGCCATATAGCATATTTGGTCAGATAACCAAAAGCTACGTCAAACAAGTAGTTAAGGAATATCTTCAAGGAAAGAAAGGAAGCAAAGTGGAGGGATGTAGAGAGGGAATTACAAAGCTAGGCAACTGAAGGCATGGCTGCCAAAAGTGGAGCAATTAAAACTGGAGATGCTAAAGAGGGCAGACACCTTGCAAGGTTGTGAGGCTGCAAGAAATTGGAGATTGGCAGGGGTGAAGCCATGGGACAGATTTGAAAACAAGAATGAGAATTTTAACATTGCTTGAATAGGAGCCAACTTAGATCATTGAACACAATGGTAAATGGGAATTGCAATAAATAAATACACTGTAAAATTTTAGATGACCACCATGAGTGCCTTGAAATCATCGAGTCCTTGCTTACAAGATTTTAAATCTTGAGCTCTTCCAGTTATGCTGAAAGATCATGAAAACTGAAATATTTACTCTATCTCTCTCTCCACAGACACTGCTGGGCCTATGGATTAATTTTAGAGTCAGCAGTATTTTGCTTCTGTTTCCCAGATGCTCGTATAAAGAGATACTTATCACCATTAATGCATACTGTGGTCCCTACACCCATAAAACAATACAAATACTGGTGCCAAATTCACAGCCAATCGATGCTCATTATTTAAGTAGGTGAGGGAGGAAAACCAGGGAATTACAGACTAGTTAGTCTAACATCTCCTGTTGGGAATTCACACGATTATGGTTATTGATAAGATGACTGGACATCTTAATTTGTTCAGCTGACCAGCGAGAATCAACATGGATTTGTAAAGAGTCCATCTTGCCTTCTGAACCTGGTTGAATTTTTCAAGAGGTGACTAAAGTATGAGCAAAAGGTGTATATGCTCAAATCCCTCAAAAGACTGTTTGTGAAAATTAAAACTCGTAGAACTGAAATCAAATGATTGACCTGTTAGGAAATTGGCTGAGTTAGGATTTCCCCCTCGTTATAAACAGTAAAAGTGAATATGACCAATAAGGGGCCCAAAAGGGAATTTGCACAGAGGTGGGGGACACAGCTGAGTCAGGATCTGTCTTTACTAAGGAAGGAGAGGCTGCCTAGCCCATGGTTATAGAAGAGGAAACTCAGTTACTAGAAAGGTTAATATTGAAAAGGAGACTTTACCCATTAGAGTACTTCTTCAGTACAATGTGACTAGCTGTCTCCAGAAAGGGGCCATAAATGTTCCTGATATGCCATATCTGAATCTGCTGCTGACAGGATAGATGTCACTATAAGCTTAAAAATAACTAAGTAATATTGATATCTTTCTTACATGGCAAATAAGGCATCCATTTTTGGAAATGAAAAAGAATAGAATATGACACATTCTAAATAATGACATTGGTGATAGAGATAGCCAAAATGCCTTGGAGAGGTACAGCAAACCAAACAGGCATGGAATACTGACATTTATATCTAGTAGATGAGAATATTAAGGGGTATATGTCCTATTTTGGCAACTCAAAGCTCTGGTGAGCCTATAGTTGCAGCATTGGGAGCAGAATGAACACCGTAAGGCAGGGGGTGTGCTGAATAATACTTGTAGTCTAAAGTTTGAGGGGAAATTACATAAATTAGGATCTATTTCTTGGAAGTTAGAAGTTTCAAGGGTAATGTGATCAAAGTTTTCAATAACTTATGGAGAACATATATGGGAGGTAGAGACAAATGATTTGGGGATTTCTACTGGCTGGGGAGTCTTGAATTTAGGGGCATAGTCGAAAAATTAGAGAGAGTTCATTCAGTAGTTAAATTAGAAAACATTCCTACTTGGAAAGAGTCACAGAAGTTTGGAACTCTTTCCTATAAACATTATAACATTTAAATATTTAGAAGAATTCTTGAAGGGCCAAAGCAAACAAGGGCATTGGCCAGTGATGGAAAAAGAGATTACAGTAGATAGTCATTTAAGCACCTAACACACACATGATGGAACAAAGAGTGTCTTTCTGTGCTAGACAACTGTCAGCTGAATCTTTCTTTGGCTAAGTAAGTTTTGTTAAGACAGGGGCAGTGATAGCTAGTGACAGACAGAATGGCCTTTCTCTATGTTCTAAATTTGTATGGTTCAAGGGTCCTAAAATATTCTGCAAATGTGAAAACTGCTTCAGTTTCTTACATCTCCCTTCCTCCTGCAGAGTGGATGAAACACTTCAATTTATTTGATCTGTTCCCTTCACCCGAGTTACAGTTACATTGACTTTGCCAAGAATTATATGCAAGAACCTTAAACTTGGAACTCTGGTTTTGACTGCTGCTGAACAAACATTAAAATGTTGAATTATTTCCATTTACTGAAGCCACTATCTTCCCAATTCTGATATCCACATTAGAAAAATGATATAAAATCAGAAGAAGATGCACAAAAGATTTGCAGGGATGATAGCCAGAACAGAGAGGTTATAACAATCAAAGACTGAACAAATTGGGGGTCTTTGTTCCAGAGAAAGCAGAGGTGTGAGCTGGTAGAGGCCTTTCGTAAGGATTTGATGAGATTGACATACAGAATTTGTTTCCATTGATGTGAGACCAGACCCAGGAGCCATAAATATAAAAGGCATGAATAAATTCAACAAGAAGCTCAGGAGAAACTTTTTTTTTCACCTGTATTGTAGTTACAACGTGGAGCTTAAATGCATTTATGGAAAGCTACTTAAACACATGGAATGTTGGCATGGATCAGTCAATTTTTGTGGAAGGAGGCTATATGCAGGATAGACCTGTTGAACCGAATGTTGCTGTGATGTAATTTAGTTATTCAACTCTTGCAATGTTTTCTTTAAGATTTCTCTCCTTAGCCCTTCATCTTTGTGCAGTCAAAAGGAACCAGCCAGCCAGAACTGGCTGTTCCTTTTGAGTTCCATCATCAATGCTTTTCCTCATGTGCATGAGTAGACATAACAATTAAAGTCAGTAAGATAAAGGGGATAACAATGTGTAGAGCTGGATGAACACAGCAGGCCAAGCAGCATCAGAGGAGCAGGAAAGCTGACGTTTCAGGTATGGACCCTTACTCAGAAAGATAAAGGCTTGTTTTTGGACATTGGGCTACAGTGAAGATGATGCAGAAATAATTCTATGGGAAAATATTTTTATACTTTGCATTGTTATACAAGTCCCCTGAAGTTGAAAATGCAGATACAGCGTAAACAAAAACATTTAAACAACTCTGCTGATTTTGTATATAAACGATTATTGGCTTGTGTGCATGTTAATTATTTTCCAGTGCACTTCACATTCGGTCAATGGTTTCCTTGACTCTCAGCTCTCAGCTCTCATCAAAATATACCCAGGCTGGTCAGTTCATTTGCCTTGTAGTAATATTTATAATGCCCAAAATATTTGCTGCCATGTTGGCATTTTTTAAAAAAAGTTAGATATGTAACTTTATGTTTAGACTTTGTTTGTCCTGTTGTTTCAGCATACTCTGCCATTGTCATTACTATTTTTCCAATTCATCCTTACGTCTGAAGAATTTTTTTAAAAGATACAAAGTTATCTCCAATAGTTAGGGTATAGGATTACCAACCTTTTCAGATTGCTCTGGAGGTGAAAAGTAGCAAAAAGAAGCTGAGGAAAGGCTTCCATTTACTAAAAGCCATGAACTAACGAGGGGGAAATCCTAAAGTCTATTGGTACATAAACAGTAAAAGTGAATATGACCAATAAGGGGCCCAAAAGGGAATTTACACAGAGGTGGGGGACACAGCTGAGTCAGGATCTGCCTTTACTAAGGAAGGAGAGGCTGCCTAGCCCATGGTTATAGAAGAGGAAACTCAGTCACTAGAAAGGTTAATATTGAAAAGGAGGTATTGATTAAGCTACCTGTACATAAAAGTTGATAAGGCACTCGGACCAGGTGAGGTGCATCCATAAATATTGTAGGAAGTGAAAGTGGAAATTGCCAAGGCACTGACCGCAATCTTTCAGTTTGCCCTAGCCTTGGGGACAGTGCCAAAGGACTACAGAAATGCCAATATAATGCCCTAGTTTAAAACAAGTTGTGAGGATAAGACTAGCAATTACAAGTCAGCCAGTTTCACTTCAGTGGTTGGGATATGTTTTGAAACAAATGATCAGGATGGAATTAATAGTCACATGGAAAAATGATGGCTAATTATGTTGATCAGGTTAATCAGCTAAATTTAGTGCCATGAACAGGAATTGACCTTGAAATGCGAGAAGAGCCAGCAAGGATTTCTTCAGGGGAAAATCATGTTTAACTAACTTACAGGACTTTTTTGAAGAGATGGTTCACAAAAATAATGTGTTGTTGGGTACACAGACTTCCTGCATACATGATACAGTGCCAAACTACAGCCACTTGTAGGGAAAGTTATGGCTCATTGAATAAAAATGATGATAGCAACATGGACACAAAATTAGCTGAAGCTAACGAGATAAGAATAATTGTTAATGGTTTTTTTTGGCTGGAAGAAGGTTTGTAGTGGAGCTCACCAGGGATTTTTGGGACCCCTTTCTCTTTCTGATGATATCTACATCTCAATGCGCAGAGGACAATTTTCAAATTTACAGATGATACAAAACTTGGAAGCATTGTAAATACCGTATAATATCTTATTCAGAAGTCTTATTACGTACAAACAGAAATTGCCGGAAAAGCTCAGCAGGTCTGCCTGCATCTGTGAAGAGAAATCAGAGTTAGGTTTTTGGGTCTGGTGACCCTTGCTCAGAACTGATGGTATCGAGGAAAATCTTCCTCTATAACTCGCGAAGGTGTAACACCTGCCCTTTTACTTCCTCCTCCCTTAGTAGCCGACTGCCAAAACATACCTTCCAGGTGAAGCAGCACTTTACCTGCACTTTCCATAATCTAGTCTACTGCATTTGCTGCTCACAATGTGGTCTCCTCTACATTGGGGAAATGAATCATAAACAGGGTGACCACTTCGCAGAATGCTTACATTCTGTCCTCAAAAAAAACCGTGAACTTCCAGTTTCCTGCCACTTTAACACACCACTCTGCTCCCTGGTCAACATCTCTGTCTCAGGCTTGCTGCAGTGTTCCAGTGACGCTCAGCGCAAGCTGGAAAACAATATTTCATTTTCTGCATGGGAACCTGCAGTCCTCTGGACTGAATATCGAGTTCAATAATTTTAGGGTCTGGACTCTCCCATGTACTATCACCCCCACCCCACGCACCAGGCCTTGTTATCACATGGCCTGCCATTATACACTACCTATTGTTAGTCACTAACAGTGTCCATTAATAGCAATTTACCCTCCCAGCCACATTATTATCCACTCCTTTGTCAGTCCAACTGTTCTTCTCTGTCTTTGGGCTTTATCCCCAGCTATCACTTATTTCTTACCCTCTTCCCCCACCCTATCTTTTCATATAAACCAACATTTTCCAAGCTACATCAGTTCTGAGGAAGGTCACCGGACCTGACATGTTAATTCTGATTTCTCTTCACAGGTGCTGCCAGACCTGCTGAGCTTTTCCACCAACTTCTGGTTTTTGTTTCTGATTTACAGCATCAGTAGTTCTTTCAGTTTTTGTAATTACACACCTCTGGAACAGATAGGACCTGAATCTGGCACAGAGATAAGGACACTACCACTGGCTCTGTGGCACAATCTTGGAAACACTGTAAACTGGGAGGACAGTATAGAACTAGAAAAGGATATGACAAGTTGGTGGAGTGTGTGGATGGGTGGCAGATGAAACTTTCAAAAGTGTGAGGTAATATCTTTTAGTAAAGAACATGGTAATGCAGTATAAAAATAAAGTGCACTACCGTAAAAGTATGCAGGAGCAGAGAGATGTGGGTATATGTATGCATAAGTCCATGAGGGTGGCAGGACAGATGTAGCGTGCAGTTAATAAAGCATATGATCCCCTTTTAATAGGGACATCAAATACAGAAGCAAGATGGTTATGGTGAACTTATATAAGACACCAGGCATCAATAGTATAGGAACAGCAGTGGGCCATTCAGACCTCCAGTCTGTTCTTTCACTGCATGAGATCATGGTTGATCTATGGCCTAACTCCATATACCTACCTGCCTTTGCCCTATAATCTCTGAACACCTCTTGCTTAACAAAAATGTATCTATCTCAGATTTAAAATTAACAACAACTGATCCAGCATCCGTTGCCATTTGTGGAAGAGAGTTCCAAACATCCACTACTCTTTGTGTGTGGAAGTGCTTCCAAACATTTCTCCTGACCAGTCTGGCCCTAATTCTCAGATCATGCCCCCTAGTGCTAAAATCCCCAACTGGTATCTAGTCTGTCTATTCCTGTTATGATCTTGAAGTGGAGTATTGAGTACATTTCTGGGCAGTTCATTTTCGGAAGGATGTGAATGCATCTGGAGACAGTGCAGAAGGGTTTATGAAAATGATTTCAGGGATGAGAAACTTTAATTATGAAGATGGATTGGAGAAGTTGGAATGCTCCTCCCAGAGAGGAGAAAGCTAAGAAGTGATTTAATAGAAATGTCCAAAATCGTGACACAGCTGGACTGAGCAGATAGGGAGAAACTACTCCCACTTATAAAAAAGATCAAGAGTGAGAGAATACAGATGTAAGATAATTTGCAAACACAAAGCAAATGTGATGCGAGAATAAACTTTTTCAAGTAGTCAGCATTCAAGAATTGGAATACGTTGCTTGAAAGTGTGTCGGAGGCAGGTTCAATTGAGGTATTCAAAACAGAATTAGATGATTATTTAAACAGAAACAATATTCTGGATCATGGAGGAAAGACAGGAGAATGGTGCTAAGTCATACTGCTCATTCAGAGTGAGTGCTAACATGATGGGCCAAATGGCCTCCTGCACTGTAAAAGTTGTTATTCTGCAGTTCCATAATTGAACAATAACTACCAGTAGACTACTGCAAATAGGAGTGATTGTAGGAGAGCTTTTAAAAGCTTATATCTTGTCAATTTTTTTTATGAAGTCCAAAACACTGGAATTGAGAGGGAACAGTACTATTCAGCAGTGAAGGAGCATTCTATTGAGTCATCAAGAGCTTTGTCCAATTGGTTCGTGAGGTAATGCACCGGGGGAAGGTGTTGGATAAACAAGTGACATCAGTACAGTGATGCGGCTGTGAGTTGGGACAGTATGCAATGAACTCACTCAGAATACATATAACTGAGTTGGAAACTCCAGGTGAGACTCACAGGGAATGATTTTATATACAGTGTAGGGCAATTGTGTTTCATGACTAACATGCCCCTGTTATTGCTGTGATAATTTGCCTGATTATGTGCAAATCAGTTTGTTAAGCAGCCCTTTCACAGGCCTCCAGACTGGCATTTCTGGATTGTTAAAGTTGCCATGCAATTAGAGGGTGGCACCTTCTGAGTTATAAAGCTGAGGCCTATTGCTTGAGAGATTCAGTGTCAAGAAAGAGAATTGTTTTACGACTACTTCTTGCAGGTTAGGGATCCAGAGAAGTTGGGGGTCAAAGGCAAGGGCAGGGCTATAGCTTTCAGAGGCCATCTTTTGCCCATCATTTGTGTTTCTGATTTTTCCCCCAAACCGGGGCAATGGGAGCCACCTCCCAACCCAGCAGACAGTTTGGTCTAGTTTCCCAATTGAGAAACTAGCCACCAATGGCTACACCAATGATTGTGTTGGTGGCAAGTTGAAGTGTTTAAGTGGCCATTAATTCACTACATAATGGTCTTTTTAGTTGATCACCCAATTGCCCAGAAGTAATTGATTGTGGTAAGTAGAGGGTGAATATCTTGACAGGGCTAACTTGTTCAATTGCTCCCATTTTCCTACCACCCTCAGTGGAGAAAATTTCCCATCCATTGAATCATATAGCATAGAGGCCATGCAACACACTTTGTCTGTGTCAGCTCTTTTTAAGAACCGTCCAACCTCACTCCAATTCCCATAGACCATCTAAATTCTCATCTTTGGTGAATAAATCCAATTCCAGTACCCTTTTTTCTTGTTTTTTTAAAAATCTGGAATGCACTGCCAATCTCACTGGTTATGCTGCTTTTGTCAGTTATTTTAAATCTGTGTCCTCTGCTTAACCACACTCCTGGACAGTGAGAATAATTTTTTTTTTGCTAATTATTCCATCAACACCCATTTATCATTTCAAACACTACTATTAATGCTCTCCTTAATCTTTTTAAAGAGCAGAATCCTAGATTCTCTCATCTCTCCATATAACTGGTTGCTGGTATGCTTGCACCAATGAAATAGATTATGAGCTTGATGCCTCTTAGGTTCTGAGACTTTTCAAAACCTCGCTGCACCTCAGCTTTTGCCTTCACCCTCACAAAACTTTAATAGGTTTGGACTGTTTGCACCAGTGGAATTTTCCTTGCCATCTTGTATCCCTTGTACCAAAGTGGTTTACATTAATTCCTTCAAAAGTGTGGCACTTTGTTCTGTTATTTTACATGTATTATTTGATGTTTTATGTTCCCAAGACACCACCTTTCAGCTCTGTAAAGATATTTTTAAAAATTCACATAATATTTATGGTTTGGTTTTAAACACACAGTTTAATAGGCTTGATAATAAAAATGTAATCCTGTCTTGATGATTATAGTGCTGTTGTTCTATGGACTGAATACAATACGTCAATGATTTTCTTGTCCTATAAATTGAAATTAATGCTGGTTATAACTTGCATTTACACAGGTCAGGCTGTTATTACAGAATACAATAATCCTTTATCATATCAAAATTGTCCATTCTTCACAGCTGGCGGCGCAGGGTGGGTTTTGAATCTTGGAGTTACAGAATCAGAGATCTACTGCACAGAACAACCATCCTTCAGCCCATTGAATGTGCACTGATCTAAAACAAGCACATAACTATTTTAATTCTATTTTTCACTGGCCTATAACCTTGTATGCCTTAGCACTGAAAATGCACATCTAAATATCTCTTAAATGTTATGAGGGTTTCTGCCTCTGTGACCCTTACAGGCAGTGAGTTCCTGAGTTCCAGATGCCCACCACCGTCTGGGTGAGAAACATTTTCCTCAAATATCCACTAAACCTCTTGCCCTTATCTTAATTGTCTGCCCCCTTGTCACTGATTCCTCCCACCAGGGAGGAAATTTTGTCCCTGTCTACTCTATCTATGCCCTTATAATGTTGTACATGTTAATTGTGACCCCCTTCAATCTCCTCTGCTCCAAAGAAAATGACCCTGGTCTGTCCAATCTCTCATCATAACTGAAACCCTTCCGCCCAGACAACATCCTAGTAAGTCTGTATCAGAGATAAAAGGTACTGCAGATGCTGGAGAATCCGAGATAACAAGCATGGGGCTGGATGAACACAGCAGGTCAAGCAGCATCATAGGAGCAGGAAAACTTCACGTTTCGGGCCTAAACCCTTCATCAGAAATGGGGGAGGGGAAGAGGGTTCTGAAATAAATAGGGAGAGAGGGGGAGGCGGATAGAGGATGGATAGAGGAGAGGATAGGTGGAGAGGAGGCAGACAAGTCGAAGAGGCGGGGATGGAGCCAGTAAAGGTGAGTGTAGGTAGGGGGGTAGGGAGGAGATAGGTCAGTCCAGGGAGGACGGACAGGTCAAGGGGGCGGGATGATGTTAGTAGATAGGAGATGGGGGTGTGGCTTGAGGTGAGAGGAAAAACAGGTTAGGGAGGTGGAGATGAGCTGGGCTGGTTTTGGGATGCGGTTGGGGGAGGGGAGATTTTGAAACTTGTGAAATCCACATTGATGCCATTGGGCTGTCTGAAATAAATAGGGAGAGAGGGGGAGGCGGATAGAGTCTGAACCAGGCAGAGGTTCACCTGCACATCTGCCAATGTGGCATACTGCATCCGCTGTACCCGTTGTGGCTTCCTCTACATCGGGGAAACCAAGCGGAGGCTTGGGGACCGCTTTGCAGAACACCTGCGCTCAGTTCGCAACAAACAACTGCACCTCCCAGTCGCGAACCATTTCAACTCCCCCTCCCATTCCTCAGATGACATGTCCATCCTTGGCCTCCTACAATGCCACAGTGATGCCACCCGAAGGCTGCAGGAACAGCAAATCATATTCAGCCTGGGAACCCTGCAGCCCAATGGCATCAATGTGGATTTCACAAGTTTCAAAATCTCCCCTCCCCCAACCGCATCCCAAAACCAGCCCAGCTCATCTCCACCTCCCTAACCTGTTTTTCCTCTCACCTCAAGCCACACCCCCATCTCCTATCTACTAACATCATCCCGCCCCCTTGACCTGTCCGTCCTCCCTGGACTGACCTATCTCCTCCCTACCCCCCTACCTACACTCACCTTTACTGGCTCCATCCCCGCCTCTTCGACTTGTCTGCCTCCTCTCCACCTATCCTCTCCTCTATCCATCCTCTATCCGCCTCCCCCTCTCTCCCTATTTATTTCAGAACCCTCTTCCCCTCCCCCATTTCTGATGAAGGGTTTAGGCCCGAAACGTCAAGTTTTCCTGCTCCTATGATGCTGCTTGACCTGCTGTGTTCATCCAGCCCCATGCTTGTTATCCTAGTAAGTCTCCTCTGTATCCTCTCCAGTGCAATTAGTTCTAGAACTGCACACAATACTCCTCTAGCTGCGGACTAACCAACATGGCATGGGCCGTCAGAACACATGCAGAGGTCCTGCACTGAGCTGCTACAGTGTAATAATTAATTTGAAACTATTTACCTGGCTGTAAAGTCAATTCTTTAATCATGTCTTATTTCTAACCTTTTTTTTTTAAACTCTGCAAAGTAATGCAACAACTTTTTATTACTCTTTTGTATCCAGGATTTGTACCTAAGTTCTTGCATTTAAGGTGGTGCCACAACAGGCACACATTGTGGAAGTTCAGTGAAAAGCTTTTACAATGGAGTACTTCTGAAGTATATGAATGAAAGATATTCTATTCAATTTTATACCGGTCCAGGGTAACCTCCACAACGCCCCCCTCCTTCTAAATTTTATGACTCAGCTAATGAAGGCACATATTCCATATGTTGTCTTAACCACTTTACCTACTGTCCTGCTACCTTTGAGGGACCAGTGGGCATGTACACTAACGTCTCTCTGATCCTTGTGCATCCCAGGGTCTTTGTTCATCGTGTATTTCCTTACCTTTTTTCCTTCACCTTTTACATTTATCTGGATTGAATTCCATTTGCCATTGGTCAGTTCACATACATATCATCCTGCACCTAAGGCTATCTTGCTCACCATTTACCACCCCACCGATTTTTGTATGATCCGTGAACTTACTAATCAACCCTCTTACGTTCTGGGCTAAAAAATTTATCTATACCACAAATAAGTCAGTTTAGCACCCAGCAGGAGGACAATTTGGACAAGGAACAAAACTATTCAGACCAAAGTTAGGTTCTTTAGTGCTTGTGTTGTTTGATACTATGCAGGCCTTCTATCTGTGGAAAATAGGATCAGATTCAGGTGGCCTCACTTCTGACTGGAGATGAGCCATAAAATAAAATAATGCTGGTAAAGGGGTTAAACATATGTGCTCATAGTGACCACTGACAGTATCCACATTTAGACAGATTTATGGTTCTTGCATAGTTGCAGAGCAGGTCTACAATGAGAACCATATTGCAACAAGAGCATTATGAGGCACACCATCTCCATCACTAGACAACTTCTACTGCCTTGACAGTTCTGGAGGAGCCCTGCACTACTCAGCCTGAGTAGCTATCAAGATTTCCAAGTACTCAACTGCATGCTGCATAACCTCAAGTGAGTGGGAGATCAGGCCTTGTCATTTCTGATTGGGCCTTGCCACTTCTGATGGGAGGAGGTGGCTCTGGAGGAAGAGAGAGAACAATATGCACAGCTTGTTTCTGCCCCTCACTGTGATCAAATAATTTGAGTGATTCACTACTCAGTGCCATAACTTTTTAAAATCAATAATGGTCCTACATTATTCACCTTTCCTCTATCACTGATCATTATATCATTATCTTTCTAACAAGACTGAAATAAAACCAATAAAATGACATAGGAAACAATTCTTATAAATGTATTGTGACACAGGGCAGGAAAAATTGAGCAAATTGCTTCTTGTCATTTTCCATGGTGCATGTTCCTTTTCCTCTCCCTGGTCATACAAGGAAACTGCAGCTGGTGTTGGAGGACAGCCTTGAGCAGTTCGGACTGCATGATCTCAGTCTGACAAGTTACAGTGACGCCCCTAGAAGAAGATGGGGAGTGCTGTCAGAGTCTCTTAAATTTTCCTCCAATCTCCTCTCAACTATTTGCTCCTCACCGTAAACGTGTGCCCTCTGGTCTTAGACACATCTGCCACGGGGAAGAGATTCTCACTATCTACTGTCTATGCCTCTCATAATTTTGTATACCACCCGCCTTCAGCTTCCGCTGTTCCAAGTAAAATGAACCCAGCCCATCCACTCTCTCCTCATAACTGGGACTTTTCATCCCAAGCAACATCCTGGTGAATCTCCTCTGCACCCTGTCCAGTGCAAGTCTGTGTGTCTCTCTCTCTCTCTCTCTCTACAGAGAGAGATATCAATGGGTCAATGCATCATTGTGCCATAACATCAGTTTGTGGTGGGGGTGGGGGTGGGGGTGGGGAGGGAGAAAAATGGAATCCGTTCTTAAGGAGAGAATACGAGAACATCTCGAAGTGAAAAGTATGAATGGTCAGTATGGATTTCAAAAGTGCATATCTTGTGTGACCAATCTCAAAATTTCTTTGAGGAATCAATTGAAACTGCTGTCCAGTCTTGTGTGATAAATATAACTTATCTGTGGTTCCAGAAGTCATTTGATTAGAAAACCCAAAATAGACCAATGAATGACATCAGAGAATGTGGAATTGGGAGACAAGTGACTCAGTGCATTATTGCTAGTTGCCTGCAATATACAAAACAAATTGAGGGAATAAAGGGTAATTATTTAGACGAAAGGTGGGAAGTGATGTTGCACAAGGATCAGTTTTGGGAAAAGCAGTTCATAATATAAATTAATGAACTGTCAAACCTCTGGCATCAGCATCAGCATCAGCATTTGGCATGGATGCATTGCTCATCTTTGTAACTGATAGAATCCTTTACCTTCAGAGCAGTTGGGGTGCAGTAGTAATGTCCCTACCTCTGGGCCAAAAGAACAAGGTTACAATTCCATTTACTTCAGAGCTGTGTCATGACATGTCTCAACAGGTTGATTAAAAGAAAATCTGAATTTTGGAATTGAAATATGATTCCTCTATTTGTCAAGGATGACAAAGGGGCTTGGAGGGGATAATTAATGCTGATAAGGATTGCAACAAGGTACAGGAGGACAACAATACATTTGCAGAATGGTTAAACAGTTTCCAATTGAAATTCAACATGGCTAAATAAGAGGTAGTTCAAATACATCATCATTAAGAGTCGTGCATCAGGAAGGGATGAATCATAGAATCCACTGTCATCTTTCCCTTCGTCTACTGACTGGAAGGGTTCTAGTTTTTGCATAATGGAAAAAGTCAGGAGTTGTGTTGTGGTGATGGGACAGGCAAAAATAAGAGATACTGCTTACGTTATTTGTGGCTTGTCGGCCAGAAGAGATTGAGAAATTGAAGATTGTTATGCAGATGTCTTCAGCAATGATTCCAGCAGTTCTGCCGCTGGTCACAGCCTTACTGATGTCCCTTCTAACTATGACCAGCATTGGGTTAAAAGATGCATGCATATGTCTCCTTCAGTTCTTTTCTGTGCTTGCTGCTATGCATTACTTCCTCCTGAAAGAAAGTGAAATGTCAGTGTTCTTCAATGTGTTTATGTTCTTTTGCATATCATTCTTGAATAGCAGCCAATATGTACAAATTATGAGTTGTTAGCGGAAGGTTTGAATCAGTGATAAGTATATGTGGGTGACGCAAAGCATATGAATGCAGAATTTAGAACTGATAGAAATTGGTAAGTGATGAGTTGTGTGGTGAATTGAGTGGTGGATGAGGCTCGTCATGTAATTGATAGGCTCTATCATTTGAAGATGTACTCACTGCTCTAGTGTCGATCATTGATCTTCTTCCTGCACTGCATCCATATTCTTACAGCAGCACTCTTCAGTGATCACTGCTGTTATTTGTTCCCTTTCTCTACTACGAATTTGTCTGGAAGTCCTCCTGCTCTCCTGGTTAACAGGTTGTCTCACTTTCATTCCACTTGTTCCATCAAGACATCAGTACATTGACAGGAAAGCTTGATGCACATTCTCCTCACATATTTATTGATCAAAGTCTTACAGCCTAGAATTACCTCTGGAAAAATTCCTTGCAACCATATTGTGCACCTACTTTGAGAGCTGCTGGCTATCTTTTAAGGAGCACCAGTCCCTTGCATTATTGGGCGGCCTGACATATATGGAGTCAGCGAACAGTGCGACAAATGTGACTGCATGTAACAATCTTTGAAGAGAGAAGGATTCATCAATTTAACATGGTACATGCGAATGCAATGAATGAGTGGGGATTAATTGTCATATTCTTCACGCTTATTTTCAAGATTAGACAATTTCTCTCTCAATGGATCATTCTTGCTTGTGGGAATGAATGTATTGCATCTGCCATGAATTAAACTTGCTCTTGCCTGTTTAATGTCAATGCATTTTTGTGCTTGTTGGAAGTGTGAGCTGATATTGCCACAGTGAGGCAACTTGGGCATCTGGAACCTAAGTGAAAAGGGCACACAGCTCTTTAGCTCCTTAACTAATCAGACTGAAGGATTATAGAATGAAGAATGGAAGACTGAAGAGGAAGTGTAAGTTAGTGTCAAATCAGGTACAGAATTAATAAGAGAGTAAGATCAATTGAATTAAATGAGGGGGAAAACACAAAAGAATAGCTTTTTAAATGTTTTAAATTTCAAGTCTTCTGAAATATCCACATCAATTAAAACCTGAAGGAATGAATTTCTACACATTTAATTGCAATTAATTTTTGCTGCCAGGTTGGCTCAATGGTAGTAATTAACAAGTTGCTCAGAACAATCACTGAATGTTAATTTAAGCTTTATAAATATGCAAAAGCATAATTATTACAGATGCTGAAAATCTGAAATAAACAACATTTGCAACATAGACAGCATCTAATGGAAGGAAACCAGAGACAACATTACAGATCAATATTGAAATATTGGACAGGATTCTCAAATTTTAGCAGGGTCTGGATGGGGTTCAGGCATAAAGTGAATACAGCAATCCTGGAGGCGATCTCAATCCCAAGACCTATACAACAGTCTGCAACTTGCAACGTGCTGTAGGGACAGGGATCATGGAACAGGCAACCCATTAATTAACATACTAGTGTCTTTAGGAACTAATTAAAAGTAAGGGTAAGTGAGAACAGGATTGGGAAAGATAAATTTGTGAACTAAAACAGTCTGGTGCCCTTTAGTGTGGGGCTGGAGGAACACAGCAGGCCAAGCAGCATCAGAGGAGCAGGAAAGCTGACATTTCGGGTCAGGACCTTCTTCAGAAAATGCTTGCACATGCTCCCCATGTCTACGTGGGTTTCCTCCAGGTCCTTCAGTTTCCTCCCACAGTCCAAGGACGTGCAGGTTAGGTTGATTGGCCATGCTAAACTACCCATAGTGTTCAGGGATGTGTAGATTAGATGGGTTATAGAGATAGGCCTGGATGGGATGCTCTGAGGGTTGGTGTGGACTTGTTGGGCCAAAGGGCCTGTTTCCACACTGTAGGGATTCTATGATAATGGTGGACTATTAATGATATTTTGACAGGTAATTTTGAGCCATAGTTTATGAATGATTTTGACTTTGAAGGTGAGGAGCGATGCAGCCTGATAAAGGTTTTCATGAAAATCTGGTGTTGAGAAAGTGTTGGCCAGACTGTGAGATGTTTGCAGGGTGGAATTCATGGTCTGAGTAGTTGTGGTTGGGGTGTAGCAAGTGTAGAAAATGTTATATGAACAATCCTCACTGCTCACCAACTTGTTGCATGAGGCAGTCTGCACTTTTGTTGACCACTATTTGCTGCCACTGTCCTAATTTATGTAGGATTCTACAGGGCCTTCTTTGTCTGGTGTGGTAAAGGAAAACCATTTCCTATTCTAATATGAGGATGCTCTTGACTTAAACAAGATGTATTTAGTTGCTAATATTGAACAAACTACAACTTACACGTGTATGATAGACATTATAGCAGAAGCTTTGAAGAAACCTGGGCTGGCAAGGTCATCAATGTTCTAAGCTGTTCTCCACATAGGTCATCACAGCCAGTGGCGATTAAGGAATCCCTCAGCAATAACAATTTCAGATATTTGGACAAGTTATCAACAATGGGTTGAAGTTTCTGCAGTTCCTTTTAAAATTGCTCCTTCTGCTGTATAAAGAATATAGCTATTCAACATAACTAGACTACAGTTTCTTGAGTAATCATACTTCTCCTGCTCAGTGCCTGATCCACATCTGTTGTCTTTGGCCCAAATTTGTCAAACATCTTTCCTGGTGGTGCCTATTATAATGTGTGGTCTTAAGAAAGTCTCCTACCTTTTTATTCCATTAAACCTTGACTGCTAAGACTTCAATTATGCTTTAATTCTGACTTTGTGACATCCTTGGGATTGTGGCTTCGTTTTGAATTGCTTCTGTGGCCCTTGATTTTTTTCTTACTGTAGCTGTACTTCATGTTATCCATTCACTGTGCAGGCAACTTGATCTGAGCCTAAAGAATTTTTCTTTACTTCTGGCTTTTGCAGCCTATAACGCTACACCATCTTCTTTTAAGGTTTCCCTTGCCCAACACTGATTTTAAGTTTACCGAGGGAGCCTCCAATGTGCACTTCCTCTTCAGCTGAACTATAACTTAAGACCATTCCTACAAGTCTTTGGTATTAAATGCAATCTGTAACTGTCTTTGAGTAATTAAAATACAGCTCCATGGAATTCCCACATGTCCTGCTGCAGTGAATCTCTTACTGGGTCTGAAATACTTTTATCATTGACTGTAGATCTTGCCTTGTTGAGTAGAGCAATCCTCATCACTGACCACCTTGTTCATTGTTGTATGATCTGGTCTACACTGCTTCTCACCATGGGCTGGATTTGTTACCATCATCCTCTTTTAGGGCAGGGATCTATAGGGCCTACTTGGTTTGGTGTGGTAGAGGAAAATCATTGCTAGTCTAATGAGAAGATGTTCATGTCTTAAACAAGATGTAGTTTATTGCATGTTAGCAACTGAGAAGCAATTACACTGATATGATACATTGTTACAGAAACTTCTTCGACATTCCAAGCTGTACTCCCACCATATCCTCATGATATCACCATCGTGCACGGTGCTTCAGGCACTCCTGAGTGTTCACACTTTCAGGTCTTTACACCCTTGTATAATTGGAAGTAGGCCACAAAGCAACTTAAAACTGTTTTCCCTTCATTCCAACAATAACTACACTATATAAAAGAAAGACTTTTCTTTACATGTCCCCTTTAACCACCCTAGAACATCCCAAAGTACTTTACTGTCAACTTCACATTTTGAGTGGAGTCTTTGTTGTAATATAGGAAATATGACAGGCAACTGTAACAGAGCAAGCTTCCATAAACAACAGAGGTAATGACCAAACTATTTATTTAGAAATTTGTACAATACCACCACTATATAATGCCCATCTCTGCTGATTCCCATCATTCCACTATACCCCACCCATCAACACCAACTCCCATTACACCTGACCAACCACCAGGCAAACCATAGCCCCAACCACCAGAATTTTCCCCCACCATATCCCTTCCCTCTCTCCAGCCCATTCCCCCTCCCTACATCTCCATTCTCCCCACCCTCAATCTGCCTTTACTCCACTTCCATTCCCCTCTCCTTGCAATACAACACCAATCCCATCTTCCTCCATCTACTTACCCTCCGCCTCCTTCCCCCACCCCCAACATTTTTCCTCCCACCAACGATATTCCTTAGTTCCATCTGCAATTGCTTCCACCTCCATCTTATCCTACTTCCCTCAATTTCTCCACCCGCTTCCCTTGATCTCACCCCTTAATCTGTCGTTCTTATCTACACCGCCCCCATCCTTGCAGGCTCCACGCCCTAACCCCATTCCCGCCACATCCTCCCGCCCAGCTGTAATTGTGCTCTGCTGAGCAAAACAAAAACAAACTGAAAGAACTGCGGATGTTGCTGTATTGAGCCACGACTGACACCTGTAGTGATTTCATGGGTTGTAAAACGCTTTTGGGTTAGTCTTGGGTCATAAAGGATGTGGTTTTAAGTGCAAGTTATGTTTTCTTTTCGCTCTATAAATGAATTTGTTGTTACAACTGGGTACGAACAGATCCATGTCCGGGAACTGAACCTGCAATATTTAACTGGGTGTGACTGGGGGGTCCATTTTCAGTCCTATACCAGCTGTGTTCAGAGCCCCCCCGAAATGCGGTTTAAGTTTTTTTTTAAAAAGCGAATCTGAATCAGAAGCCACAGCGGTTTCGTGTTCAGAGTTTAAAAACACGACCACGTCTGACCATGGGATCTACGCTAATTCGATAGAACACAAGATAGCTTACAAATAATAGCTCACATCCCGAAGGAATCCTTGGATGCATTTGACGTAATGTCACCGAATATTTTGTTTCTATTATTGCAAACTCCAGTCAAACAGGCAACGATTTAAAAACACGATTGGAATTATTTAATCATTTGTCCAATCAATGTCGTGATAATCCAGTGAGTCTGACTGGCTGCATGTTTTACAATCCTGGGTCGAGTGAGGACAAGCTGGGGACGGCCCTCATGCGAGCACTTTCTTCACAGTCTCTCGCAGGGGCACTCGGGCGCTTTCCTGCTTCGGACCGGTTAACGAATTGGGGCGTTGTTTTTTGGGAGGTGGGGGAGAGAGAATGAAAGTGCTTGAAAGGTTACACAAACTTGGAATCGAGGGAATAAAACACAATCGGGAATTGGTTCGCACAATAGCGAAGGACGGAGTTTCGGGAAGCAGGCTGATACAAACACATTTCGTGCGCTGTTTTGCCCTGATCCTATTTAACCTCACTTCCTCTGTTTAGAACAGGCAGTCCGTTATATTTTCTTAAAGGTAAAGTCCAAGAAAGTATTTTTAAACTGAAATCCCGTTGAATACTGCCTGTAATGTGCTTCTGAAGGTAATATCGTACTCGATAGTGTTTTCAAGGTAAAATCGATGACTTTCTAGCTCCGCAAATAGGCTGTAGTTGAATATTTAGTCAATTATTTGTCATAAATATATTGTGTACACCACTTCTTTAGATTACCAGCCTTCAGAGCTGCACTGAAAGCATGTTTTATGATTTGACATGTCAGGGAGGCCCTTGTCTGCTTCTGACCTGCTTGCTGACAACTTGACCCCTGCTCTGCATGCATCTGAAATTGCTGCACTGAAGGCCATGCAGTGGAGGAGGCAAAGAGGGAAAACTCTGCAAAGAGGAAGAGGGCCCTACTCACGAAGGGTCACCCTGCCACACCATCCCTACACAGCAATGAATCAGGACCAGTATCTAAGGAGGCAGCAGTTCACAAAGGAAGTAGGGACAAAACAGTGCTAGTGACTTGAAGGCATTCTGATGTCAAGTCATTAGAATCCCTCCAGTGTGGAAGCTAGTCATTTGGCCCATGAAGTTCACACTGACCCTCCAAAGAGTGTCCCACTTGACCCCCCCCCCCACCTTATGCATTGTAACCCTGCATTTCCCACAGCTAATCCACCCAACCTGTACATCTTTAGACTGTGGGAGGAAACTAAAGCACCCAGAGCAAACCGACATAGATACGGAGAATGTGCAAACTCAGAGTCGTCCAAGGCTGGAATCAAACTCGGTTACCCGGTGCTGTGAAGCACTGAACCAGCGTGCTACCTGCTACCACCCTGTGAGCAGATGGAAGGTTTACGTGCTGCTGCTGCCCTACTTCAGCAAACTCTCTATCCTGCTGGAGCACCGACTGCTGTGAGAATGGCAGGCCCATCAACAAAATCTGCTATCTGGGTATCCGCAGACAGACTGCATAGAAGCAGTCTGAGCCTGCCTGCAAGAAATGAAGGATTTCCTGATCTTTGGCTGAGATTCCTTTGCAAGCACTGATGTGTCAACCTCTGATCTTGTTGACCTGTTGTTAGACCATGTGACTGGCCCAACAGGGTCTTTGTCAAATGGAAGTTGAGACAGTGATCTGCAGACACACCAGTGTGGGTTCATGTTGTGCTGTCATAGAGTTGGCCACCACTTCCACGCCATGTAGCAGAATTCCTTGGGTATTTGCAGGAGGCAGGCCTGCTGATAAACTAAGAGCCTTGTTGTGTAAGATGCTCTTGTATGCTGCCCCAGTGAGAAGTACCATGCCTGTGATGTTGTCTTCAGGAGATTTTGTACACAAATTGTCCTGTTTGCTGCCCATTTCGAAATGGTGGGAAAGTGCTGATCAGCCAGGTACCAGCCTTCCTTTTTCAGTCAATCTAAAACTCAAGCACAAAAACCAAGGGAAACACTCCAGTGCGGTATTGAGAGGATGCTGCTCTGTCAGAGGCATTCAGTTTTGGATTGGATGTTAAACCAAGGCTGTTTTGGCCCTCTCATGTGGCTGGAACTGTTTTGGGGGGAAAAAAAGCAGGAGAGTTGTCACTCATTGCCTGCCCAATGTTTATAAATCAACCTCATAAAAGCAAAATATTTGGTCACTTTGTTTTGTTGTTTGTGGGAGCTTGCTGTATAAAAGTTGACTGCTGCCTTTCCAACAGTTAGTGACTGTGGCATAGATTTTGTCAAGTCGGGCAGAGTCCAGAGGGATTTATAAAGTGATGAACAGAATCCATTTCCAGGATTTCTGCCCCATTCTGGAGTCTGACAACTCTTGTCAGCATAGTGTATGATCACAGCAAGTAGCACTTGCCAGCTCCACAACATGCCAGCACTTGCCAACTCCTTTGGGGAGTGGACACTTCAAATCCCTCAACAATTTTCATGGAACTAGACCGCTTTCTGGCTTCTTACAGAAGTTGTGAACCACAAGTAAGCCTAGTCCTGAGTCAAAGACAGAAGAAATACAAAAAAGACAAGATTCAACTTTCCTATTGAAATATATTGACCTTCTTAGGGCCTTAGAAAACTGTCAGTCAACCACCACCATCCACAGCAACATTCTCTCACAAGCCATTTATCACTCTAGAGCTCTTAATCCTATGCAAATCAACATACAAATATTGAAAAGCCACATCAGAAAGAGAATAACTCTCACAATGTAATAGAGATGTAAGTTAACCAAAACTTACGCTCCTTTTCGAGCTGTGTAACTATTGCCTACTGAGGTCAGCACATTGTGGATACTTAGCTAAGCATCAAGGATGACTAATGAAGTAATCTAGAAAAAAATGTTTGCTTCTATTGATATACTTGTCAGATGGGAGATATGGGGAGCATGGGCTTTAATGTGAAACATGAAAGGTATAAGGTGCACACTTGGGATGACGGGATTATGGGAGTTGGGCAATGGGTCCAGGGTGGGGTGAGGAAGGAGAGCCTAGCGATCATAATTACAACTGAGTCAATATCCTATTCAATTGAGGCAGACCTGAGCCTGCTGGCCTTGCCGTTCGTCTGCTTCCAAGGACAGTTGGGTTGTACTCCCTTCCATCCCTGCCTGCTTCCCGATAGGAAAATAGGTTGGGCAGTGGTCTCCTTAATGGGGATGGTTTTAGTGGGGGTCAGAAACTTTCCTAACACCTGCTACCCTTCTTGACAAAACCTGACCTAATGTGTAAATGCAGTGGGTAATGTAGCTTCCATAGCTGAATAGTTGTAGGTTTTTAGAGACATGTAAACGTGTGTGTGTGTGAACATTAGGGATGAGTCCTGAGTGTCAGGGTGTGCTGTGGGGTGATTTGGTGCACTTAGTAGTGTGAAAATTGTGTAATTTGCTGGCTAAGAGATGCAATGTGCAGATGCATTCACTCTTGAACGTCTGAATGAGGTTATTGATGTTTTTCTGGGCACAGCTACAATGTTCTGGGAGCCAGTCTCTGGGCATTGACCATTCTTGCCAGTTGCTCCCATTCCCTTCTGAGGCTGAATCTTGAGGGTTTTGTGCCCCTCACTGCCAAATGTCATCTTTCTTGGCCTCTATATAGTTTCATCTCAATGCCACTCAGTCTCCTGTAGTTCATAACAGGCTGTCATCAGTGGAAAGGCAGTTGGGGCTGTGTGGGATCTGCTTATGGTTATGCTATTATCAGAGTAATTAAGTAAGCACATGAATTTTAGGTGCTGCCTGCCTAATTTTAACATGCACAAGCATGTTGTGAATTGTAGTACCGTTGGCCCAAAATTCAGAGCAAATGGACTCTTTATACTTGGCCAAGTAATTCAGATCCACTCAGAAACCAACAACTCTCTAAATTTAGTTGCATTAACAGTTTCCCCCAAAGTATTGCAGGCATAAAGTTTGCTGGGCTTTATGCTTTTTCAGAGGTGTTGCATTAGTTACAGTTCTTGCCCAATCTCCTGATTATCACCGTAGTCAGATACATAACTGATCTACTTTACCATTATCTATCATTGACATATCTCAGCAGACATGCACCAATTCATATCAGCAAGGCAGTCACTTGGCGTAGGGGGGAAGGTGCAGAGGCTTGGAATGATCTTGCCTTCATTTAATACATACGCGTTAATGTCTCATCAGTGTTTAATGATGAGAAATGGTAGGCTGATCACTTTCCCCACTTATTATCCTGATTGCAGTCAGTTTAGTACACTTGCCTCCCTGTAATGTTAGGATGCTAAGCATTTAGTAAGAACTGAAACTGGGCTTTTGCTAATTTGTGTTGAGGGAGCTTGTCCTCACTTCAGTTTCTATTAAGATGCTACAATGATTGTGTTGGTTTGAGCATTTCTGGTGTAGCTTTGTATTTTGTTGGTGTGTGAATGTATCCATGTCAAGACATGAGCAAAAACAGAAGTTTGAACTGTGTGGGTTACACCTGAAATGTCAGCCTTTTCTTCCTCCATCCACCGTTCCAGTGGTCCAACGTTTTCTGTTTTTGTGCAAAATGCTTCACCTACCTTAAGAAATAATTTAGCAATACAAATAATTCAGTCATTTAAAGCCTGAAAAGTAGAAAGGTGTTCATGATGCTAAAAGCGCATGTTTTCACGTGATTATCATTTTATGAGTAACATCACAAAAGGGTGATATTCATGTACCAAGAGGGCATAAACAAACCTATTTAATATGTAGTGGTCACAAGTGGGGATCACATTTAGAATTTTTATCAAAATCAGGAACAAAATGCTCAGATTACAGCCCACCCATTCATTTTGCGTTAAAATGCGGAACATGTACAGCATACTGATTTAATACGGGCCTGATTTAATATTTCCCTCCAGGCTGATGCACTGCATGTGTTCTTTAACATAAGACCACATTCATGCAAGAACTTGGAACTTTGTGCTGTGCTTTGCAGGGCTCCAGACGTGACATAAGCTAATTGCATGGTAATATGGCTTTCTGTATTTATTTATAGTATTTATAGTACTCAGAGTCATCATTATTAGCACTCTGCTTGGGAGCAATTGGCGTGGACAGAGTTGGTTTGATCACAAGGTACACATGAGTGATTTTAACAATTTTAGTTCACTTATGCACAACAAGCCTACAGTCGGGACAGGTGTAGTGCAGTCCTAGGTACAACTTTTGTACCTTCTCTTACAGAGTTGACCTCACTTAAAAGTTATCTGGAGGGCTTGGCCAGTTCATTGTGATTTTGAGCAAAGCATAACTAAAATGAGGATTCACAAATTTTCACCCTCACCGCTCTCAGCAGACTTTAATTCCTCATGTATGAAAATTGTACGAAAACTTGCCAATTTTGGACTTGCTTTTGCCTTTTACTGATTTGAACTTGTGCTGCCTTGACATATTGTCGTCTGTTATTAAAAGGGATGTTGCTAATTATGTTTTTGAAATAGTCATTCCAGATCTGAGTTTGCTTCGGTCCTACAACCAAAGAAAAGTCCTCATGTTCATTTTCAAATTTCTCCATGGCTTACCCTTATCCTCCCCTTTGCCCTTATTCCATCTGATAATATTATTTGTTCCTTCAATTCCAGCCTTTTATGTATCCCATCAACACCCCCACACTGCCTGTTTGTACCACAGCTGGGTTGGGTCACCCTTTGGTGGTGATTGGTCTGTAATGATTAGATGCATGTAATAAGTCTGCTAAAATCTTGACATCATTTCCAGCTTTGTCTTAAATGATTTGCAATTGTGCATGGGCTACCTATGCTGCTGACTTTTATGGATTAACAAATAACTTTAGATAATTTGGATACAGCATGCAAATGGTTAAAAATACTTTTCTTTTTTTCAAGATAGAAGAATGTGTGGGTGAGGATAATGAGATCACAATGTAAACATCCCAGTATTTCTATTTTAACTTAAAAACTTGAAAACATGTGTTCATCTCTAAAATTCAGAGTAAAAGTTGTATTTTAAGTATCATAAGTGCTTGATCCCAGCTTTCACTATTCAAAGATAACAAGCATGGGGCTGGATGAACACAGCAGGTCAAGCAGCATCATAGGAGCAGGAAAACTTGACGTTTCGGGCCTAAACCCTTCATCAGAATTTTCTGATGAAGGGTTTAGG
>JAHRHZ010000029.1:6409567-6479184 GCA_024137785.1 Ginglymostoma cirratum
AAACCCTTCATCAGAATTTTCTGATGAAGGGTTTAGGCCCGAAACGTCAAGTTTTCCTGCTCCTATGATGCTGCTTGACCTGCTGTGTTCATCCAGCCCCATGCTTGTTATCTTGGATTCTCCAGCATCTGCAGTACCTTTTATCTCTTTCACTATTCAAAGCCTGTTAACACTACCTTTAATTCATTGATGCTTGTTTATTATCCTGTTGTAGTTCCAGAAGGATCATTTAGGCTTATTTTCTTCATTTTATTTTTCTTCTAATATTCATTCCAGTTGCCTTATCTTTTTCTCCTTTCTTGCTCTTGGAGGCTGGAATGTTTCACAGTTATTGTTAAAGCAATTTTTTTATATATCAGCTTGCTGGTGCTTTGTTTAGCAGGATGGAAATGGTCCATTTTTCAGAGCTCCCTGAAACATGATGGCTCCAAAAGCCCACATTTTCCAAAAACTCATCTTTACAGATGCGGAGCTGGACAAAGAAGTGGCAGATGGAATTCAACCCAGAAAAGTGTGAAGTGAATCATTTTGGACGGTTGAATTTGAATGCAGAATACAGGGTTAATGGCAGGATTCTCGGCAGTGTGGAGGAACAGAAGGATCTTGGGGCCCACGTCCATAGATCCCTCAAAGTTGCTACCCAAGTTGATAGGGTTGTAACGAAGGCGTATAGTGTGTTGGCTTTCATTGGCAGGGGAATCGAGTTTAAGAGTCGCGAGGTTATGCTACAGCTCTATAAAACTCTGGTTAGACCACACTTGGAATATTCTGTTCAGTTCTGATCACCTCATTATAGGAAAGATGTGGAAGCTTTAGAGAGGGTGCAGAGGAGATTTACCAGGATGCTGCCTGGACTGGAGGGCAGGTCTTATGAGGAAAGGTTGAGGGAGCTAGGGCTTTTTTCATTGGAGCAAAGAAGGATGAGAGGTGATTTGAAAGAGGTGTACAAGTTGATGAGAGGCATAGATAGAGTGGATAGTCAGAGACTTTTCCGAGGGCGGAAACAACTATTACAAGAGGGCATAATTTTTAGGTGATTGGAGGAAGGTATAGGGGAGATGTCAGAGGTAGGTCCTGTCCACGAGAGTGGTGGGCGTGTGGAATGCGCTGCCAGCAGTGGTAGTGGAGTCAGATACTTTAGAGACTTTTAAGCAACTCTTGGATAGGCACATGGAGGATAGTAAAATGTAGGGTATGCAGGGTAGATTGATCTTGGTAGGATAATAGGTCGACACAACATCATGGGCCGAAGGGCCTGTACTGTGCTGTACTGTTCTATGTTCCTTGTTTATAATAATCTGTGGCAAAGGTATAATACCCAGAGTATAACAAGTATATTTTAAATCTGTGTAATTATTGTTTAGATGTTAGTTATAAATATTGATCACATTTAGTTCTGGGAAATGCAAATCACTCGTACAGTAAATTCTGAAAATCCTGTTATGTTGAGAAAACAAGTGTCTTCAGTAGGATAGGAATGTGAATGTTTACTTTGCTCGTAGGAAAGATCATGATGTGCAGTTGTGGTCACAACTCACCTGAAAAAGGCAGTTAATATTATGTCAGTATGCCAAAGGAGTGAGAATACAATGCTTATATTCCAAATCCAACATGGAACATTTTTCACGGTTACATACTCAACACATTTTTGCAACTTTATACTGTCCGGTAGGGATTCTGAATAAGTTACTTTTCTTCTAGCTCCGTAGTCATCTGGGCAATGAGTGCCACTTATCATTGCAGGTAAATTCTATCATTCATCTGATCTTGTAATTAGATAATTTCATTGTACAAGCCCTATGGGAAAGTGAAAATCTTGGTCCTTTCAATTTTATAAAGGTGCATAAAAATGAAGCACAGAAACATATCCTATTGAAAGTAAACTCATCAAAATCAGGCATCATGCCTAAAAAGCAAAGGACATTAGTGTATGATATGTTGTTGTCTTTTTCTTTTTTCATAGTTACATGTAGGCAGCATGGTGGTCAGCGGTTAGCACTACTGCATTTCTGGACAAGGAGTGCAGGTTGGATTGCACACTTGGATAGCTGCCTGTGTGGAGTTTGCACATTCTCCCTGTGTCTGTGTGGCCTTCCCCGCAACAGTCCAGAGGTGTGCAGGTTAGGTGGAAAAGCCATGTTAAGTTGTCCATAGTGTCCACGGATCTGCAGGCTATGTGGTTTGAGTGGGATGCTCTTCAGAGGCCCAGTGTGGACTCAATAGGCTGAATGGCCTACTTCCACACTATGTGGATTATATGATTCTCAGGTTAAAAGGATAGTTTAAAATGGCCCAGCCTGTTTGTTTGCTCTACCGTAAAGGAGAATACAGATTGGTTGTCTGATAATTATAAGGAGGTTTCCAGACTAATACCTTCTGTTGCTGGTTGGTTTCATCTGTTGCTTCTGTACTTAGCTTTCACAGTCTCATTATTACTAAATGTTCATGTTTAATTCTTCTTAGGCAGGTGTTTCCTTTAGTTGACAAGCACTAATGTGGCCTGAAGAGGTTATATTTATGTCATTTAATGACTTGCAAAAATGGGTTGAGTCATTCAATTTGCTTACTTTTATTGGTGTGTTACAGTCAAAGTTGCTGTTGTATAATGCAGTTCACATGTTGTTGTCTCTCTGGAGCTATGGATAGTGAAGGTAGAAGCTCCAATCGATCTAGGCTCATACACTACCATTGTGCATTTGCTGGAAAGATTTGATAGAGGTGTACAAAATGATCAGAGGTATAGATAGAGTAGACAGCCAGAGACTTTTTCCTAGGGTGGAGGTAGCTTTTGCAAGGGGACATAGTTTTAAAGTGAGTGGAGGTAGATATCGGGGAGACGTCAGAGGGAGGTTCTTTACACAGAGAGTGGTAGGGGCATGGAATGGATTGCCGGAGAGGGTAGTGGAGTCGGCCTCATTAGGGGCATTTAAGCGGCAATTAGATAGGCATATGGATGATAGTGTAAGGTAGCGGTGGAGATTAGATAGACCTTAGGTTTAGGGTAAAAGTTCTGCACAACATCATGGGCCGAAGGGCCTGTACTGTGCTGTACTGTTCTACGTTCAATGTTCTATTTGCAAGTTGCAATCTGCGGGGGTCAGAGACTGTCACTGGAGAAATTCGGACACTCCTTGTTTTCCCATTCCTGGGTTTCTAGTAAACAACAAACACAAAGTGATGCAGAGAAGATTATCCCCCCCACCTCAGAAAAAATAAATTGCACAGCATCATCAGTTCACCCAAAACCTACACCTTCTTTCACACGTAGCTCTTCCATTTTACCGTTGAAGGAGAGCTGTCACAGTATTTGTTGGTGTTATGGTGTTTGTCGAGCTGCGATTTCCAATTATGCTGCAATAAATACTGCCCACTTTGTAGTTCAGTCGTCTTGCCTGGATAGAAATGCTGCCCACTGAGATGCTCATTTTATAAAGCAAACACCAATTTACAATGTTTTTCCTTCGATTAATATTGCAGTAAGTCAAATCATGAGGAGGCTGACCCACAAATTTGTGTTAAGCAGATTGTCGAGATAGTTGTAGAGATACCTATTTAACCTGATTTTGGCTACAAATGTAACCTGCATAAGACAAAAATGAAACTGCAGTGACATAATAAATACGTGAAAAATATTTATTACTTTTTAAACTGTTCACAACTGACAATGATCTGACTATGTACAGTAAAAACATTGAAAACATTAGGAGTTATCTCTGGAAAATCTTTAATTTCTTTTCTGTTTAGTGTACAGTCTTTGGATGAGTTAGTTGCCATATCATCAATGGAGTCAACGTGTTTTTCTACGGTCAAAAACAGAAGTTGCTGGAAAAGCTCAGTAGGTCTGACAGCATCTGTGGAAAAACGGAAATCGGAGTCAACATTTCGGGTCCAGTGACCCTTCCTCAGAACCAGGGTTCTGTGGAAGGGTCACCAGACCAGAAATGTTAACTCTGATTCATTTTTTCCAACAGATGCTGTCAGACCTACTGAGCTTTTCTAGCAACTTCTGTTTTTGTTCCTGATTTACAGCATGAGAGGTTCTTCTTTTGGTTTTTGTTTTTCTAGGGTAATGGGTTGGTAATCGGATAGGCATTTGCTGGACCTTCCTGGATCATCAGGGTGATAATCTTTCTTTCCTTTCGTTAAAACATTTTGTCCACTTTCCTGATCCACACCTCAAATGTTGGCTGTTATTCAGGTAGTTTTATTAGCCTCATACTGCATGTGCAGTGAAGTGACACTTTCACCTCTGTCAAAACAGTGTGGCTTCTTAGATTTCCCTAAGAAGTGGCAGCTTTGTAGGTGCTATCCTTGGCACAGACCATAGCAGTGACATGTTCCTTACTTTGCTTTCCACCGTTAAACATTTCTTAATGCACGAAAAGAGTGATCTGGTGAAAGATTGTGTAACAGCCCAGGTTCATGTGTGTTCTAAAAAAAAAGTCTTTTAAAAAAGACTTCTAAATACAAGTGCATACTTGTTCAGGACAAGGGCACACCATTTTACAGCCATTGCTGTAGGTTTACCGGTGATCTCGCGTTCTAACATGACCTAACTCTCTGCTCCAATTGGTTGGCACTGTTGTGCAAGAAGCATACGTGCATGTGGCTAATCTGGGCTCCCCATTCAGGCACTTCAGCCTATCTGAGGTATCCTTCCATTGGATTTTCTGATCTGTCAAGAGAAGTGGCTGACAGCTTTGTCAAAACCAGAGTGTTAGAATATGCAAATTTGATTTGTCATAATCTAATTCCTTTTTGTTTGCAACTTTTTTCAGTTAAGAATGCATTCTGCTGCATATATATGGTAAAGTATTTCCACTTCCATACAGTTTTTTTCTGAGTGAGAAGTGACCAAAGGAACCTAAATTTGGTTTTCCCATTGATTGCCATGGGAACCTTTTATGACTGTATGGTTCACTTAAAATAATTTTACTTGAAGTTTTGATGTTCAGCAACACAACCAAAACTATAAGTAATGGTTTGCTGAATTTCCGCTGGGTTGATTTTACCATCATTCTGAAGCCAACAGTAATAGATGAAGGTCAAAGATTCTATGGTAGGATAGCAGTGAAATGTTTCATAAAATCATAAGGGGTGTTGTTTTACAGTGAACTTTTTTTAACATCAGGAGTAGCAATAGTTAAAGCTATAATTATTGTTTGTCTTCTGTTACAGTTCTGTTCTCTGTTTATTGTTAATAAATCTTTCTGTAAATTTATAATCCAAGCTACAGTTTGTAGAATGTTTATTCTATTCCTTTCCAAAGTCAAAGAAACCCCATTTTGGAGCACATGATATATTCAGTGACAGCTATTTTCTGTTTGTCTCTTGAACTTTATAACATTTATCTAGATATTGGGTAAATAAAGAAGCGTTTGGGTTTGGAAGCAAGAATGCTTGTTTATGAAAATGATATGTGATGTTTGAAAGTATGTGGCGCAAAAACCTGATTAATAACAGTTTTTTTTATTGTATCAGTCTATCTTTCCTGATTCAATCCTTACTTTCTCATTTATCAAGATTTTGGGTCTCACCATCTCCTCCGATCTGAATTGAATTTTAATATCAAATCTATTGTCATTAGTTACTTCCAAAAATTTCAGTTTTTTTCTTTCCTGCAAAACACCTCTTCCTCCCTCAAGATCAAGAGTTGCACAAAGCCAAAATGTATTTAAAATATTAAGCATTGAAACAGAAAGTAGCAGCAAGAGTATTCCCATGCCTGCTCCACTTCTCAATAAGATCATGGCTGATCGATCTTAGTGCCATCCTCCTGTGTTCTCCTAACACTCTTTGATGCCTTTAGAAACTCCAGTCTAAAAATGAGTCTATTTCTTTAATAAATATATTCAGTGACTTAGCTCCCTCAGCATTCTATGGTAGATAATTCCACTGAGTCACCACCTGCTGAGTGAAGAAATGTCTCCTTATTTTAATGCTAAATGGTCTATCTTTCTCCTGAGTCTTTGAGCCTATGCTCTGGGCCACCTTAACTAAGAAGAACGTCATCCCTACATCCTGATTGTCTAGTCCTATCAGAATTTTATAAGTTTTAATGAGCTCCCCTCTTAATTTTCTGAATTCCAGTGAACTTGGGCCTAATCGACCAAATCTCTCCTCGTATGACAAATCTGCCATTTCAAGGATTGGTCTGGTGAACTTCTGCTAAAGTCTCAATAGCCTCTTGCGTAAGGAAACCAAAACTGCACACAATATTCACCAAGGCCCTATACAGCTACAACAAGGGCATCTTTGTTCCTGTACTCAAATCCCCTTAAATCAGATTTCTTGTCATTTAGCCATTTCAACCTTGATCTACCGTGCTGCAGTATAAAGGAAGCAATGGTAAGTAATATAACTTGTTTAGTTAGGTCTGCATTTTAGCCAGAAAGTTATCTATGTCGCACAGTTCAGTGATCAGAAATATTCAGTACAAGGCTTCCATAAGAAAAGAAACGTTGCTTATGTTAACTTGCTGCCTATCTCTCCTTTACCTCAGAAGATGTAATGCATCATGTTTCTATAAAAGGCTATATATAGTCAGCTTTAGGATGTAGCTTAAATTGAGACATAGGGCTGGATTTTCATTCTTGAGTAGGATTCGATAATGTGAGATTTCTCAAACTCTCAATCCTGCCTCCTACTTGCCTGGGATAGAAAGAGCTGCAGATGCTGGAGTTAGAGATAACACAGTGTGGAGCTGGAGGAGCACAGCAGGCCAGGCAGCATCAGAGGAGCTGAAAAGTTGAGGTTTCGGGTCGGAGTCCTGCTGTGTTCCTCCAGCTCCACGCTGTGGTGTCTCCTACTTAGCAGGGCCTGCAGAATCTATATGCATCCAGCAGAGGCAGGGCCTGCATGGTGTCAGTCCTGCCAACTCCAGAAGTAATCTAGGGACAGAAACTGACATGGGCTTACACTGAGGTTGTTCAGATAAGGCCTGTCTCCTTTCGCTGAGTCATTGGATTGGTTCTGGAGATGTGTGAGGTATTCCTAATCCTCATTCCTACTCTTCCTTAAACATCATACCCCTCCTACCAAAATCATCCCTCATACCTCCATGAACACCTTATCCCATACCTCCCTCATTTTCCTATTACCTCCAAATTCCTCTCATCTTCATACTCCCCCAACCCACTCACTATATATCCACCATAAAGCTCTATAATAAGATTTTGCAATTTTATCACAGCAGGAGCCTGATTAGATGGCTAGAAGTCTGTTTTGCCAGGTAGCCTTATTATGAAACCAAAACAATAATTGCTGGAAAATCTCAGCAGGTCTGGCAGCATCTGTAGAAGGAAATCAGTTAAAATTTCAGGCCCAGTGACCCTTCTTCAGAAGCCTTTTTATGAATGCTTGGCAAACCTCCATGAATAACTGATGGACTCAGCCCAACAAGAGCATGTTTTACACTGTTGCAAAAGGAATTACTATCTTTATCTGCCTGACAGCTTTGTAACCTTTATAATAGCTTGATCTGTGTTTGAAGTGGTTCTTCAATGCCTGTGTGTTTATTTTGAGAAACTTTGACGTCTGAATTAGATTGAAGATTTTTTTAGTTAGGCTTTCATTGCCTATGTTATATTGACAGCTTAATAATAATAAAATAATAAGGACAAAATTTTTCAAAGTCCATTAAATGTGTTTTTTTTTTCGTTTTTGGTTCCTGATTCCAGACTAGACTCCCACCACTTTTCCTCTGTCTTACCTTCTCTCACCTTCACCTGATCCATCTCTGACTCTTTTCCTTCCTGACTTCACCATTTCCATTTCTGAGGGTCGACTGTTCAACAACATCTATTACAAACCCATCAACTCACATGGTTACCATGACTTCACTTCCTCCCACCCTGCTTCCTTCAAGGATTCCATTCCATCCTCTCCATTTTTCCTCTATTGCATCTGTTCTGATGCCTCTTTCTAATGAACTCTCTGACAGGATCACTTTCTTCCTAACCAAGGATTCCCCCCATTGTGATTGACAGGGTCTTCAGCCATGTCCCACCCATCTCTGGCACTTCTACCCTCACCCTTTCTCCTGCTTCCCAGAACAATGATAGGGTTCCACTTCTCTTTACTTTGCACCCACTCCATTGGTCTCCATAAGAAAGGACCAAACTCTGCGATTTCTGCTACCCCCAGCAGATGCTGCCACCAAATGCATACATCCTTCCTGCCCACTGTCAGCATTCTGCAGGGATCATTCCCAGTATGACAGTCTTCACTCGTCCATCACTTGTAATGCTTCCTCACTCTCCATAACATCTTCCCATGCAATCGCAGAAGGTGTAGCCCTTGCTTATTCACACCTTCCTCTTCACTGTCTAAGGTTCCAAACACACCTTGCAGATGAAGCAGCATTTCACTTGTGCGTCTTTCAATCTAGTCTGCTGCTCTTGCTCCTCACAATGTGGCCTCCTTCACATTGACAAGACCAAACACAGCCTGGGTGACCTTCTTGCAGAACCTGACCTCCCAGGTGTTTGCCATTTCAGTAAACCACACTGCTGAGATGCAAACATTTCAGTCCTGGGCTTGCTGCAATGTTCCAATGAAATATAATGCAAGGTCAAGGAACAACATCTTATTTTCTCCTCAGGCATTATACAATCTTGAGGTCTCAGCATTGAATTCAATAGCTTCAGACACCAACTGCTTTTGTCTGTCCATCATTTTTTCTTACATTCACTTCTTCCCTCTTCTCCCAGAGCAAAGTCATATTGTATTTTGTTTGCTTTGCATTTAGTAGTAAGGACTCATTTTCTCCCTTTCACACCTTCATATACACCCATTTAAGTCTTGTGTTGTCTTTCTCCACCCTTAACAATCCCTTTTTTGTCTTTTGCATTGGGCCTCTATACCACCTGCTCTCTTGATTCTCCTCTCCTTCTGCCAAAAGTATAACACCTTCCAGTTCTGACAGAGAGTCATACCAGACTTGAAATGTTTCTCTCTCCACAGATGCTGCTGGACTTGCTGAGTTTCTCTAGTGTTCTGTGTTTGTTTCAGATTTCCAGCTTCTGCAGTATTTTGCCCTTATTAGGGTCCAACTATAGCTCACTGACTCTTCTGAGGGGCCAAAGACCATATCTCCAGCAAAGCTTGCTAGACTTCATCAATTTAAGGGTTTTAAAATACCCACAGTCCACCCCTGTAATGGAGCTGGCAAGGAATAGGAGTCCTGCGTGTGGGATTGCTGCTGGCAAACATTGCCGGAAACAGGAATATATAACAGAATCCTGGAGTTAGGTTCCGACAGCCATTTTTAATGCTATTCCAATATGGACAGAGGTGTGAAAATCAGTCCTTGTGTCTGTAGAGACAGTAATTAAACTGAGATTAAACAGTAATTCTTGCTGAACGTGTTGTGCTACCTTGTTATTGTATTTCTGTTATTTGAAAATAATTGTGGATTTAAATACATCTATCACTTTTTATTAGAAATTGTGTTAGGTCTGCCCACTTACGTGGCAAAATTGGATAGTGCTAGCACTTCTGTCCTATATGGATAGTCTGGAATTGAAGCACAGTTGTAAATTTTAGTTGATACCTTGAGCTGCCCCTTAAGGCCACTGCAAGAATGGGAGTCTCCGGTTTGTAAGAAGCCAGGAAGAAATGCTGGTCGATCCCTTTACTTTCATGATAGTTATTGAACTGTAACAATATGTGATGTCTAAAAAGTGTTAAATGTGTTGGATGCAAAGCTTATTATCTACAGAGTTGGCATCTCTTTGCCTTTCAGCTTCCTGCCTCAAAAGGGACTATATATTCTGTGTTCAGTTACTCTGAATCCCAATAATTTTTTTTAATTTTCAATCTTTCTGGCCCAGGATATAACACTCAATAGCTTTGGAATTATGTGGTAAGTATCACTTGGGGAAATAAAATCATACTGCACATGCCCTCCACGTGTATGACCTGTGCCAATGGCCTAGGGGACACAGATTATAAAGTCCTGTTCAGAGTACAGTATGCAAAGGGATTTAAATTCCTTAAAGGAACATGGTCTTCCTGGAAAAATATTTAGGCCAATTTTTTTAACATGGAGAGTCATAGCATCATACAGCACAGAAACATACCCTTCAGCCCAACTTGTCCTTGCTGACCAGGTTTCCTAAACTTAACTAATCCCACTTGCCTGCATTTGGCCCATATTCCTCTAAACTTTTCCTATCCAGGTAGCTGTCCAAATGTCTTTTATATTGGTAGTTGTATCTGCCTCTACAACTTCCTTTGGCAGCTCTTCCAAATGCACCCTCTGTGGAAAAGTTGCCCTCATGTCTCTTTTAAATCTTTCCCCTTTTGCCTTACTCTGGGGATAAACCTTTGCTATTCACCTAATCTATACCACTCATGATTTTATAAGCCTCTGTATGGTCACCCCTCAGCCTCCTATGTTCCAAGGAAAAAAGTCCCAGCCTCCTTTTATAACTGAAACCTTCCTGTTTTGGTAACATTTTTGTGAATCCTTTTTTGCACCCTTTCCAGTTTAAAAACATCCTTCCTATAGCAGGGCAACCAGAATTGTATACAGTATTTCAAATGTGGCCTTACCAATGTCTTGTACAGTTGTAACATGATATCCCAACTCCTAAACTCAATGCTCTGACCGATTGAAGGCAAGCGTGCCAAATGCCTTCTTTATCACCCTATCTACCTTTGACACCACTTTCAAGGAACTATGTTCCTGCACCCCTAGGTCTCTGTTTGACCACACTCACTGGGGTACTACCATTAACTGTGTAAGTCCTTCCCTGCTTTGTCTTACCAAACTGCAACACCTCGTATTTATCTAAATTAAACTTTATCTGCCATTCCTTGGTCCACTTGTCCAGTGATCAAGATGCCATTGTACTCTTAGATAACCATCTTCACTGTGCCACGAATTTTGTTGTCATCCACAAATGTACTAAACATGCCTCCTATTCTCATCCTGATCATTTATATAAATGACAAAACAGTGGATCCAGCACCAATTCTAGTGGCACATCCCTTGTCACAGGCATCTCAATTGTGAATAACAACTCTCTACCACCACCCGCTATCTCCTACCGTCAGGCTAATTTTGACCCAGTTGGCTAGCTTACCCTGGATCCCATGTGATTTAACCTTACAAACCTTACATTCGGAACCTTGTTGACGGCCTTGCTAAAATGCACGTAGAAAATGTCCACTACTCTGATTTCATCTGTCTTCATAGTCACCTTTTCAAAAAAACCCAATCAAATTAGTAGAGACGTGATTTCCCATGCACAAAGCCATGCTGACTATCACTAATCAGTTCTTGCCTTTCCAAATGCATGTAAATCCTTTCTCTCAGAATCCCCTCCACCACTGACATGAGGCTCACTGGTCTTTTGTTTCCTGGTTTTTCCCAGCAGCCTTTCTTAAATAATGGCACAACATTCTCCTTTACCCAATCTGCCAAGCTATCTTGTGTTCCCTTTTTGCCCTCCTGATTTCCTCCTTAAGTGCATTCCTACACCCCCTATACTCCTCAAAGGGATTCACTTGATCCCAGTTATCTATATGTGACATGTTTCCTTCATTTTCTTGACCAGGACCCCTATCTCTAGTCATCCAGTGTTCCCCACTCTCGCCACATGCTGTCCCTGAACTCTCGTTATTTTGCTTTTGAAAGCCTTCCACTTGCCTGGTGTCCCTTTAGCTGTGAACAACTCGCCCAGTCAACTTTTGAAAGATCCTGTCTAATACCATCAAAATTGGCCTTGTCCCAATTTAGAAATTTAACTTGTGAACCAGGCCTATGCTTTTCTATAACTATTTTAAAACTTGTAAGATTATGATCACTGGTTCCAAACTGGTCCCCCGTGACTGACACTTGCCTTGCCTTATTTCCCAAGTGGACGTTGAGTTTTGCCTCTAGTAGGGCCATCTACATATTGATTGAGAGAGTTTTCCTGAATACACTTAACAAATTCCTCCACAACCAAGCAATTAACAATAAGGCATTTTCCAGTCTGTTTGGAAAGTTGAAATCCCCTATTATTACAACCCTATTATTCTTACAGCTATCTTGCTACATATTTGCTCCTCAATTTCCTGCTTGCAGTTGGGGTGCCTTTAGTATAATCCTATCAAAATGATTACCCCCTTCTTATTTCTCAGTTCCACTCATGCAGCTTCCCTGGATAATCCCTCAGGAATACCCTCCAAGTACTGCCATGATGATTTCCTTAATCAAAAACCCCTCCTCTCTTCCCTCCCCTCCTTTCCTTCCTATAGCATCTGCACCCCTAATATTGAGCTGCCAGTTCTGTCCCTCCATTAGCCACATTTCTGCAATAGCTATGATATCCCAGGCCCATGTTTCCAACCATGCCCCGACATGTGCCTTACCTGTCAGGCCTCTTGCATTGAAATAAGTGCTGATTCATTCATCAGCCTTCCCTCGTTCTCTGCCATGCTGTTGCCTGCCTTGTCTATTTAACTTGCTGTTTTTAACTCCTGTACCTCAAGCTTCTCTCTTGTCTCACTACTGGTTAGGCCCCACCAGACTAGTTTAAACCTTCCCGCATAGCTCTAGTAAATCTCCTTGCCAGGATATTGGTCCCCTCCAGTGCAACGCGTCCTCTTCTCAGGTCACTTCTGCCCCAGCAGAGGACTGCTGCCTGTAAATGTAGTGCCAAGGAGCCATAAATCTAGCTCCTTTCATCTGTTATGCAACACTAAGATTAAATATTCATTTTAATTTTAAATATTTTGGGACAATGCAACAATTCTAATATGACAGTGTTTCCAGTAGCCTTCTTCCATATTATATAAAGTACTCACCCACCTGGTCAGAACATACAGCTGTCAAAATCATTCACAGCAAGTAGATCTCTCTGGATAGGATAATGAGTCAAACCCATTTTTGATCTGTAAAAGGAGAATGAATTAATCCCTTTTGTCAGGCACGGAGCTGGAGAGTTGTGGGAAAGGCAAAATGTTCAGGAATGCTCTGGGAGAAGCAGTTTGACTGTGTAGTGACCTGGAAAGGATGTTGCCTTATGTGATTGGTAGTAGAGTATTACACGAGTGATACTGACATAATGTCTGGTAGCTAATTGAGCCAGCTACATGATGATCCATTATGCAAACTTCTTCCAATTGATGAGTGACTTCAGTCAAAAGATCAACCTGTCATCTAATGTTCACTTTGGTTTAAAAGAATAGATTGAGAGGGAGATATGAGATACCAAACTGCCTCCCCATTAATGTCAATAATAGCTGACTGTTGGTTGTTGTTGCTGCTGGGAATAGACTAGACCTAGAGAACAGGATTGCAACTCATCCACAGATCTGGCCAGCTTTATCCATTGTCAGCCTTGCCCTGATGGGTAGCCTTTGAGTCAGGACATGATTTGTTCAAGCCCCAACCTCTCCGAGATAGGAGTGTAAGCTTTAGGCTGACCATTTCAGGACAATCCTGCGGCAGTGCATCACTGACCAACAAAGTACTGCACTGCGGCCCCGTCTGCTTGCCAGTCATTGTGCAAGACCCCATGGTACCATTTCCAGCAGATGAGTTCTCCCTCGTACCCTCTTGTTGCTGCTTGGGGAAGTTTGCTCGGTTCAAATGGTGGCTAGCCGCATTTCCTACTTCACCGCTGTGAGCACGCTTCAGAAAATACTTCATTAGCTTCAAGACACTTCCTGGGTTAGTGAAAGGTCAGTATTATATAAATAACACAAAACCTAAGAGGCGTGTGTACATTTTTTAATCATTGGACGGTAAGAATCTTGATCTTTTCTGCCTTTTAGCGAAGTGCTGGGGTGATTTGTTGCCCTTGTGTTATCAAGGTATCTAAATCAGTACACAACTAGAATCCAACTCAGGATCTCAAAAGTAACAACAGAAAATGGTCAAAACTCTTTGCATATCAGACAACATCTGTGAAGAGAAACAATGTTTCAGGTTGATGATTCTTCACCAAGAACAGGGTGACAGGTTTTCATTGAATTGAAACGTTAACTCTGCTTTCTGGTGTGCTGTGTTCAAGTATTTTATGTTTTTATTTCAGATTCCAGTATGTACAGTACTTTCTTTTTGTGTTAGGATACCTGACTTGCATTCATTGGGCAGTTCATCATCCCGCTGACCAATTCTAAGTGTGCTGGTACAACACTAAAATGTTATTTGTTGCTTGCCTTGTGAAGTTTATTGAAATTTGGTGTCATTGATTTTTTTTTTATAAATCGAAGCGTTATTATTTGGTCCTCCACCCCTTTTACCAAGTTAATGTCCGTGCAATAATTTACAAACGGGAAATAAAATATATTTTTTGAGGTGCTAGTAGAAAGGACAAGCTCCAACGAAGAAAATCAAATGGACCCTGAAACAGGTCCACCGATCACAATACATAATTAACCCATGTCCATTCAATATAATGCAGAAAGGGCAAAAGCTTTGTGATCTTATTTGAATGATTGTTGTGTATGATCAGCACAAATCACACTGTTCCTTGGATACAGGGGTCATACAATCATAACTCAGTGGACTTTCTCTTCATGGATGGAAATATCACTGGCAAGGCCAGCATTTATCAATTACCTACATGCCTGTGAGAATGTGGTGACGAGCCACCTTGATGAACTATTGCAATCTAGGTGATGTGCAACCCACAGTGCTTTTTAGAGAGTGAGTGCCATGATTTTGACCAAGTAACAGTGAAGGAATGGCAGTATAATTCCCCAAATTGAATGTTGTGTTATCTCAGGCAAACTCGCAAGTGGTGGTGTTCCCAATCACCTGCTGCCTTTAAGTGGTGGAGGTCACAGGAATAGTAGGTGCCATTGAAGGAATCTGGATGATATTCTGCAATCCATCTTGTGGACATTACGCACTGCTGCCGTGATGGTGAAGGAAGTAGATGGGCTACTGATTGAATGCCTGCTTCTTCTTCCCATTACACTCTCTTCACAGTCCTCAACTGCAAATAAGGAAGGCTCATTCAGATAGATTTACATATATTCTTTATTCTTGAAGAGGCTGCACCCTCTTTAACAGCCTGTGAGGTGCAACACATCAGGCTATTCTCTCTTTGTAGTGGCAGGTTTCCCCCTTAATATCCTGATAGGGCATTGGGGTATATATTGAACCTGAGCCAGAAAAATGGGTTGTAATCATGGCCTAATTGAGCCAGTGTTGGAATGCCCTGATCTGACAAACTTCAGGCCGGAGGAGAACAAACCCAGGTCTGAAATCTTCCTTTCATGTAAAGAAAGTACCTCCTGAAAAATTGAGCAGTATTGCATTAGCATCTCTTGATGTCATGCCAGTATTTGAACAGAAACACCTGTTGCCATTTTACCAGCTCTTCTATTAATGTTTCAGTACTCCACCATCAAAACAAGTTTAAATAGTTGAAGCTATAACTGAGGTTTTGTTTGGCTTGGTTATAGTTGACCGAACAGTGTGTAAAGTGCTGCTGTAGGGCCTTTCCCATGTGAGACTGGTGACAGCAACGCCTTCAGGCAGCTAAGTAGCAGCACCTTTCTGTAAGGCTGAAACTAATTCAATTAGAATATTTATCATATTGGTATTTGGGACAGCTGTAATGTTGGTTGTCAAGTAATGAAATTAATAAATCAGAACATGAAGTGTGTCAAACAGGCACAGACAGTACTAACATGTAGTGAAAAAGGAAGTCTTACATTTATTTAATACTTATGATTTCAGGCTGTTCCCTTTATAGCCAAGAAGCTGTTTCACTCACTGTAATGCAGAAAGCACTGCAAGATGTCACAAATAAATGATAGCCATGTAAACTGTTTGTTAGTTGAGGGATAAATAGTCACCATGTTATGATGAATCAGAACCAGGAAGTTATTACATACATTTTAAAACTATTAATTCCAAAATATGTCTTTTCTAAAGAGAAGTGCTACAGAAAAAGAAAAATGGCTGATGTAAATTCAGTCACTGGCAAAGTCCAGTGTGAGGCCAATGGAATGTCACAGCTGTACAGAGTTGGGGAAACTTAAACAAGGAGTGATTTAACAAGGTAAGTTAATAAGGGGCTGAGTATACCCCTGCTCTCAGCAGAAAGTCAGTTCTTGCAGATGTGTTTGTTTTTTTTTCTCTCCAGGAACATACAAAAAAAAGTATTGAAAACTGATTGCAACACCAGGCTGTGTGTTGTCCAGATGTTCTAGAGTGCTCTGAGGGACAGCTTTGAGAACAGTCATTTAAACACCCATGCAAAGCAAGTAAAACAAAGGAGTAAAACTCTGAATGTTACAGCTACTACAATTGAAAGCAAGACAGAGTAATTTCAGCCTACGAAACCATGAATCTCTCAATCAATTGCTCAATAGCCGATGTCAATGCTACTGTGGTATGCAGGAACAGCTGCAATGTCTATGTATCTGCTGTTCACTAACAATTCAAATACTGTCCCTCTTTTGTCTTTTATCACTTTGTATTCACCTCTCAATTGTACTCTTGTGCACGTGTGTGTTATGTTACTCTTTCTCCTCACATTTAGTAATTAATGAACTCTTTTTTGGTCTTTTGTTAATTCAAGAAAGACTGATTTTAATGGCTTCCTTTAAAACGTAAGTTCATTTAGGTCTGGGGAGAAGAGTATGCACAAGGGAAGGATTCTTTTTTAAATTAACCTTTTATGCAACTAACCAAATAGGTGGGTGAATAATCAAGGAGAGTCAGTTCAACCCTCCTCACCTGGGAGCTTTAATATTTTGAGGTATCCCAGCTGCCACAATTTTAAAAAAAGATTGGGGAAGCTTGCCTGAGGTCTGGTTAGAACAGTGAGAAGACTGTAAAAGGACTGTGCTGGATTTCTGTGAAAAGTGTCACTGCCCCTGGGAGGACAAATGGATTTTAAGCTTAAGGTTTTTCTAAGAGATATTTTCAATGCTGAACTGGAGCCTGTGCTACATTCTGTCCATGGAACAGGCCTTGAACCACAACCTTTAAACATGGAGAATGACCCCAAAGAGCAATACTATAAGAAGTGGAAGTGCTGTCGGAAAAGATGTTGATCACCATGTTTCTGACCACTCAAGTTGAATGACCAAAGCATCTGTCCAGGTCAGCAAATCAGTTTTGTACATGTACTGATCTACCTCAGTTACTACAGGAATTTGAAAACTAAAACTATTGTTAGCAATCTTAGTATTTTGTTTTGCTTTTTACATGTGCCTAAACATATACATAATCTTGTCCTGAAGAGGAGTCACTGGACCCTAAATGTTAACTCTGATTTCTCTGCACAAATGCTGCCAGAACTGCTGAGGTTTTCCAGCAGTTTGTTTTGTTTCAGATTTCCAGCATCTGCAGTTAACTCAGTTTTTTTCATATACATAATTTTGCTGGCCGCTATTATCTATGAATCCTTGTGAACAAGCTTTCCTGACTTCATTGCTCTTAAGAGACCTCATGCTACTAGTAATAGACTGTTTTTGCTTTTGATTTTTTTTAAAAGGTGCTGCTGGTAGACTGTGAGCTACTACAGGAAGAAAGGGCTGTCGGCCAATTTAAACAAAATCTCAAAACCCCCTCCTCTCAGAATTACTGGACCTTTGTATCTTAAAATCATAGAATCCCTACAGTGTAGAAACAGGCCATTCAGCCAATCAAGTCCACGCTGCATCCGAAGAGCATCCCGCCCAGACCCACCCCCGACCCTATCCCTGCACTTCTCATCCTAGACAGTTTGGGAAACTTAGCACAGCCAATCCACCTAACCTGCACGTCTTTGGACTGTGGTAGGAAACCCATGCAGACACTGGGAGAATGTGCAAACTCCAAACAGAAGTAAACACTTCACTGTTGTTCCAGGTTGGCACCTTTAATGATTAGAATGATGTTGGTCAAAGCATGAAAGACATACCAACAAAATGGACAAGCAATGGACACCTAGTATGGCAGAAAATCTTGACACGAGGATCGACGCAAATGCTGTGAGTCTTGAGCTTGATTTCAGATCATGCACTCAGAAGTTAAATAATGCGGAGGAGACAATTCAATATTTCTTCTTCCTCAGCTATTGTCCCTTTTTTGAGAGTTCATTTTATTCTTTCACAAGCTCTGGGCATCACAAGTTAAATCAGCATTAATTGCTTATCTCTAACTGCCCAGAGGGCAGTAAGGACTCACTCACATTGCTGTCGGTTTGGAGTCACACATGTAGCAAGATCAGGTATGGACAATAGAAAGGTCACAGTATCTCATACTTTTGAGCTGGTGCTTACAAATTAAATAGCAGTCATAAACTTTGGATCTTCAAATGGGTTATTAAGTATTGAAGGAGTTACTTGAGAACCTGTTACTTGAATTTTCACATGATGTTTTCATTCTCGTGTGAAAGAGAGGGGATGGGTAATTTTACTTTTCCGACTGTATTGTATGTGCATCTCTGAAAGAGCAGGCCACATTTAACACCCAGAATGGTTGTAATATTAATGTTTGTCTGAATTGTTTTTCCAACTTGTCATCACAAATGTCATCTGCAAGATTTTCTTGAACTATATCTTCTCTTTTATCATCTTTCTGTTTTGCCTGCATGCAACTTTCTACTTTTTCTCCTCCCACTCTACAAATAGCTGGAGTTACTTTGATCATTATCTCTATTTAAAAGAGTTCAAAAAGTCCACCTCTTAAAAGTCCAAAAGGCATGAGGCTGATGTTTATAAGTATTATCAAAACTTGCCTTTAAAACTGACTTTGACGTGCTTTATAAACTCTTAACAATTTGCGATTCCTTTTTGATGTGAAATATTCTGACCTAAGTTTCCACCCCCTCACCTCAACCCCTCCTTGATTGGGATCTGGAAAAGCAGGGTGAGACAGAGTTTCTGCCTGTCTCTGCACTCTCTGTCTCTCCCTTGCCTCGATTCTGAATTCAGTGCTGAGTATGTTTACATGTAAGAGACAGCTTCCTTCTCCAGGATTGCCTCAGATTCTCCGGCAATTGAAGATCAATCTGCAGAAATTGCTACGAGTAACGCAGAGAACAAAGCATTGGGACAAAAAAAGTTTCCTTTTTTAGAAAACATCTTTTGAATACTTTTCTTTGCTAGTTGCAAGAACCTTTGGAAATACATGAAAAGGCTGGTTGACTGAGAGTGAGGTATAAGGAGTGCTGTGTGAGTTTGAACATGTTGGATTACCAACAACACGACTATGGGCTTAGAAGCAGGAAGTCAGGTGATACAAGCCCAGCTATCTGCCCAGTGGGAGTTGGCAACCCTACTTTGGGAATTATGCCAGTCAGAGTCTTGCTGCACTGTGGTGGGTCTCTTACTCATCAAGCTTCTCTGTTTGATTATAGGATCTCTGCACAGAAGTGTGCAAAGTGTATGAATTGGTTCCTTTTCCTAACAGCATCAAATTCTGGGATCCTGAATAGAATATTTTAAAAATGTGAGTATTCTATACTTAACAATTCGCTTCCTGGCATTTTGGCAGCAGTGCCAATTCTAGTTGGATTATTCTTGACGGTTTCATTACATTACCACTTTCCTTCAACTGTCTGGTCAGTCATACATGGAGGTGGTAACATGATAGTATTGACATCCAATATGGTAAGCCAGTGACTCAGGCTAATGCTCTGGGGACATAGGTTCAGCAGCACCATGGCAGATTGATTCAAATTTCATTATGTAAACTGGAATTAAAAGCTAGCTTAATGGCACCCACTGTCGACTTTTGTAAAAACACTTGTGGTTTACTAATAGTCTTTAGGGAGGGAAATCTCCATCCTGGAAATTACAATTGATCAGAAACTCAACTGGACTCACCACATAAATACAGTGCCTGCAAGAGAAGGTCAGAAGCTAGGAATACTGAGAGTATCTCACCTCCTAACTCCTCAAAGCCTGTTCACCATCTACAAAGCACAAGCCAGGAGTATGATGGAATAGTCCCCACTTGCCTGGATAAGTGCAGCTCCAACAACACTCAACAAGCTTGACACCATCCAAGACAAAGCAACCCACTTGATTGGCACCACATCCACAAGCATTCACTCCGTCAACTACAGACATTCAGTGGCAGCAGCTGTGTACTATCTGCTAGATGCAATGCAGAAATTCTCCAAAAATCCTTAGCGATCACCTTTGAAACTCATGACTACTTACATCTAGAAGGACATGGGCATCAGATACATGGAAACACCACCACCTGCAAGTTCCCCTCCAAGCCACTCACCATGTTGTCTTGGAAATTATATATCCCTTCACTGTTGCCGGGTCAAAATCCTAGAATTCCCTCCCTAACAGCATTGTTGGTCAATCTACAGCATCTGAACTGCAGTAGTTCAAGAGAACAGCTCATCACCACTGTCTGAAGGACAGCTGGGGATGGGCAATAAATTCTGGCCACCAGCGACACCCATGTCTCATGGGAGAATTTTAAAAAGCCTTACCTCATCTGGCCTACAAGTGACTCCAGATTCACAGCAATGTCACCAACTCTTAACTGCCCTTCAAAATGGGCCTTGCAAACCACTCAGCTCATAAGCTATTAGGGATGGTCAATAATTGCTGGCTCAGCCAGAGATGTCCACATCCCATGAATGAATAAAAAAAATTCCCTTCATCTGCAAAACATTTGTACTAAATAAATGAAACCATTAAGCTGAAGTGTGAAAAACAGCATTTTAGTGCCCCAATGATTTTTATCTGAAGTTATTTGCAGTAATGTTCACAAGATCAATTTTAATTCCTAGAGAGCCCAAGACAATCTTAGAAGCCTAGCTCAATAAAACAATAGAGAGATGGAGACGCTATGGAGCATAATCTCAGTTAACTCTGTCCATCACTTGCTTCAAATTTGCTGAAGAATCAATGTTATAAATAGAAACCCTCGTGGATGAATTTAGAAACACAAGGAAATTATCTATTATAATGCTGTTTTAAAAAGCAGATTTTAAATTAAAGGATTCAGTTTTCAAAAGATGTTTAAGGTGATACAAGCGAGACTGGCTTTTCAGACAGCACAATAATAATGGAAAGGCATTATTTAAGTTTTGGAAAAGAAACAATGATTTACAATTGAAGGTAACAGCACAATCAGATCCTTTAATGTACGATCTCAAAAACAAAGTGCTGGAGAAACTCAGCAGGTCTGGCAGCCTATGTGGAGACAGAAACAAAGGTAACATTTCCAGTCTGAAAAGACTCTTCACTCTTCTGAAAATAACTTAGAAACTAAAGAAAGCTTTTTGTTGTTCTTCAGATAATTCCATGGGAGATTTACGTGCACCTGAGCTGGCAAAAATGTTAGTGATGAGTCCAGAAAACCCAACATCAACAACAGTGAAGGACCAACTTGGATTACGTGCAGAAGTCCATAGTAAAGATTGAAACCACAATGTTCTGACTCAAATGTGAGATTGATACTGCTGAACCAAACTGATGTGCATGGCTGGAAAATAATAGGAAATGAAAGTGACAGAAGCTTCCTGTCCCTCAGTGCTTTGTATCCTTCTCCCTTTCCATCTTTGAGCTCTCTGTCAGTGGCTTGTACAATTGTTCCAATAAAGTGTAACACAAATTGGTGGAATTCTATAAGGGTCTGAGTGATGTGGGCTATGGAAAATTGTTTGGCAGAATTGGGTGACAATTTGGTGAAATCCATTTTGACATCAGGAACAACCCATGCCATCCTTTATGCTGTTCACAAGTGTATGGTGTATTTCTCACTAGGCAGTGGAAAGTTTACAATTGACAGTGATGTTTGGTTATTAAATGCTTTGTTAATGGCCAACGTGCTTCATTAATATTCAGCCTCCCATCTTGCTAATCCCACCAAATGAGCTCCATGTCAGAAAGCTCGATAAGAAATCAGAGTAAGTACTTGACTGATTCAGCTTACCACTTGCTCAGAACAATCTTCATGTTGGAAACTGGACACTAACTTTTCAGGCTTGCTCCAAATGAACCAGCCACATGCACCAATGTCCACATTTCTTTGGCATCCGATACGTGCCATCCATTAAGAACTATCATGGCACATCTCCAATTCACTTACAGGAGGTTTCTGCACTTTGGTGCTGCACCTCAGGCTGCACTTGCATCTGTGACTGTAATGTTACTACAAGGATGCTGGCAATCGGGAACACACACCCAGCTTGTAGAGTGGAGCAGGGCTGACCATCTCTAAGCTCTTCATTTGCTGTCATATTGCACTATTACTCTGATGTTACCTGGGTGCTCACAGTATCTCTCCCTTGCATTGCTTTGCCTTTGCACTTTGCCCCTTCGGCTCACATTACTGCTGTTTTGCCTTGCAGTTCAACATAGACACAAAGCCTGGAAGCTTGTCATGGTTGTCAGTAGGCTTCAATCCAATCAAGGGGGCTAGCCTGCGCTTGGGCTTTTTGTGCTAGACACCCCCAGGGCAGCCTTCCATACAAGGCTGTTTGCATGTCAAAACCAAAGTTGTCTCCTTATGAGGGGTGGGAGCTGAATATTGGGCAGCCCACTACCCATCCTGACTGTTCCCACCTGACTGTGGGCTGTTTCCTCCTGGAATAAGAGAGAGGCAGGACTTATGAGTGATGAAAGTGGGTGAAATAGCCGTTACAGTTTAGTGCAGGTTGGAAGTATCCTGAGTGATTTAGGCACTGTGGGTGCACAAAGGGTTAGTGGTGTCAGGGGATGCGTTGGGTGACAGCAATTGAGCAAAGATGTTGCATGTGACAGTGAAAGTAGTGGAGAATGAACCTTGGTAGGAGGTGGGTAGCAGAAAGATCCATGTCCTTATGCTATTGTCCTACACAGAGTGACGAAAACACCAAAGGAATCCCTTTGTATCTGTGCGAGCTCCTCATAAGGAATAGGAACAGGACAAGGTCATTTGCCATCTGAGCCTACCACCATGGATGATTTGATGATAGGTAACAGTGAGGTTAGGTAACTGCACCTCCTCTACAATAACATTGAACACTGGAGCCCCCCCACAAGGATGCGTCCTCAGCCCCCTACTGTACTCCCTGTACACCTACGATTGTATTGCTAAATTCTGAGCCAATGTCATCTACAACTTCGCTGGCGACACCACTGGAGTGGGATATCTAACAACAATGAGTCAAAATACAGAAGGGAGATAGAGGGCTTGGTGATGTGGTGCAATGAAAACAATCTGTCTGTCAACATCGGCAAAATGAAAGAACTGATCATCAACTTCAGAAAGAAAAGAGGAGAACACGCCTCTATCTACATCAATGGAACTGAGGTTGAGAGAGTGAAGATGATAACTGTCAACCTGTCCTGGACTTCCCATGTAAATGTGACAGTCAAGAAGGCACAACAATGCCTATTCTTCCTCAGGTGGCTCAGGAAATTTGGCATGTCCATAGGGTCCCTTACCAACTTCTACAGATGCACCATAGAAATCATACTGTCCAGGTGCATAAGGCCTGGTATGGCAACTGCTCTGCCCAGGACCGTAAGAAACTACAGAAGGTGGTGTGCACAGTCCACACCATCACGGAAGCCAACTTTCCATCCATGGACTCCATTTATATGGCTTACTGCTATGGAAAGGCTGCCAATATCATCAAAGACCCATCGCACCCTGGTGATACCCTCCTACAACCTCTTCTGTCAGGGAGAAGATACAGAAGCCTGAACACCTGCACAAGCAGATTCAGGAACAGCTTTTTTCCAGCCGTTGGTAGTCTGTTGAATGGACTTTAACCTCAAATAATGTAATCTGCAGTATAACCTATATGCCTCTAAGTCTTTTTGATCTGTATGTCCTTTGCTTGCTGTGATCTGCCTGAACCACTCAAACAAAGCTTTTCACTGTATTTTGGTACATGTGACAATAAAATCAATCAATATGGCCTGACTTCCACTTCCCTGCTTGTCGCCCATACCCTTGACTCTCTTATCAATCAAAAAATTTATCCTATTCAACCTTGAATAGAAACTGGTTGCACTTGCCAGCCTTTTCCTCTTTATCCTCTAATCTTTTCTATTCAAATAATTATAACCTTTTGAAAGTCATGACTGAATCTGCCTCCACTCTACTCTCAGATTCATTGCATACGGAAGTTTTTCCTCAAGTCGCCCTTGGTTCTTTTGCCATTCACCTTAAATTGGTGTTCTCTGTTTTCTATCTACTATATTCAGACTCCTCATGATTTTGTATGTGCTCTTATAGGGATAATACTAGGTACATTCTGCTATAGCACTCTGGTTGTTTGCATTTATGGAATGTACAATTTAACTGAAGAAAATTTTAACTTTTTGGCCGAGGCTTAGTTTTATTTTGGGGTTTTGCTGTAGGCCGTCCTAGAATCACACTGATTGGGATATGTCCTGAGTGAGGCTGTGCAATTGCCTACACTCAACTTGGGTGTTCCCCAAGCTCAGTTGGACTGGCCAGCGTGTCCACTTCTGTCAGAATCCCTTGCAACTCACATGCTCCACTTGCCACATTTTCCAGCGAGAAATCCTGTTGTATCACCTCTTTGACATGCAGCTGAGCTTCAGCTAGCAGGCGTTTTTGCACAGTTACATCATTAATCCCGCTAACCAGATAGTTGTCAAACATTTCATTAATGGGTGAACCAAATTAAGAGGCTACTGCCATCATTGTCACCTAGTCATAAACCCCAGTATGGATTGCCCTCATTCTTGAATTACTGAGTAAAAGTGATAATGTCTCAGAATTACAGGAGGCTTGAGATTGTAATATTACTGAACTTTGTCAGTCAATTCTTCAATTTAAATTTTAGTTTTAATATTTGGTGCCTCAGGGAAAGTTAGGCTCATAATGACAGAAAAAAACTGCAGCTCCACAGGCTGACAGGAGAGCTACCATTGTTTTTTATCTGCCACAATGTCATTTGAGGTGGCACGGTGACTCAGTAGTTAGCATTGCTGCCTCACAGCACCAGGGACACAGGTTCAATTCCAGCCTCAGGCAGCTGTCTGCGTGGAGTTTGCATATTCTCCCCATGTCTGCGTGGGTTTCCACTGGGTGCTCCCACAGTCCAAAGATGTGCAGGTTAGGTGGATTGGTCATGCTAAATTGCCCATAGTGTCCAGGGATATGTACATTAGGTGGTTTAACCATGGGAAATGCAAGGTTACAGAGTTGGGGGGTGATTTGGTGTGGAATTTTTGGGCCAAATGGTCTGTTTCCACACTGTATAGATTCTATGATTCTATAATGGATGGCCACAATAACAGTTATGCAGTTACAAATCATCTTTTAAAATACTAAACTTGTGTAAAGTGCTTCACAGGAACATGATCAAACAGTTTAGATTGCAAAGTTAAAATTATTTATGTGAAGTACAAGTTCCAAATTTCTGGATGATGTCAAATTAGGAAAGAGGATGGAAGAGAGAGGGAGGTACCCAGTATCCAATACTCAGTCCTTTTGGAGGACTGCATGAAGTCATTGATGTGGTTTAGACTTTTAGGACCTATACCTTATTTAGGTACTTTGCAAACAATTTCAAAAGAAAACTTACTGCATGTTTCTGACTTTCTTAACTTAAAGAGAAGTGGTGTTAAGGACAAGTCAAAACTGCTGATAATATTGCTCTAGCAAAATCTTCCTATTTGTTTGCTCTTTTGTTTTGTGCACCTCATTAAAAGCTGGAATCTCTTTGTCAACAGGGTAAGACACTAGCTGGGCAGAATAAAGGCAACCATGTGACCTCTTCATGATTAGCTGCTTCAGGATAATTTTTGAGCATGTACGCTTTTCTGATATCACTGGATAGTTTGTTAACTGCATAGGAGTATTTAGAAGGGCTTATTGACACACTGAATGTTAGCTGCGTAGAGCTCCTGGTTTACTTTTACAAGCAATTCGGGGTGTCCATTGAATTACCTTAATTTAGGACTAACTACTTGAAATGTTAAGTACTAGGTAGACTACTTTGAAAATGCATTTATTAACTTTTTTAATCAGACTTGATACAAATGACAAACGATGAAGGAATAGCCCAGCTCCTTTCTGACCTGTATCACTACCATTAGTAAATGATCACATCATGTTTTATGTGAACACAAACATGCTGGGCTGGAGGAACACAGCAGGCCAAGCAGCATCAGAGGAGCAGGAAAGATGATGTTTTGGGTCGGGACCCTTCTTCAGAAATGGGGAGGGTGAAGGGAGCTCAGAAATAATACAGAGAGGACGGGTGGGGCTGGGGAAGGCAGGTGGGATGGTGATAGTGAGTACAGGTAGGGAGTGGTGGGGATTGGTCAGTGGGATGGGTGGGGTGGATAGGTGGGAGAGAAGATGGACAGGTTGTGTCAGGTCAAGGAGGGAGTGTTGGACATGGAATGTGGCTGGGTGTGGGGAGATCTTAAAACTGGTGAATTCCATGTTTAGGGCATTGGGCTGTAGGCTCCCAGGGTGGAATATGAGGTGTTGCTCCTCCAGTTTGCGTGTGGTGTTATTGTGACACCGGAGAAGGCCCAAGATGGACATGTCACCCAGGGAGGTGGAGGGGGAGTTAAAATGGTTGGCAACTGGAAGGTGTTGTCATTTGTTGTGTACAGAGTGCAGATGGTCTACAAAACAGTCTCCAAGTCTATGCTCGGTCTTACCATTGTAGAGGTGGCCACATCAGGAGCAGTGGATACAGTAGACCAAGTTGACAGATGTATGGGTGAACCCCTGTCTGATATGAAAGGTTTGCTTTGGGCCTTGAATGGAAGTGACAGGGGAGGTGTAGGGGCAGGTCTAGTACCTCCTGCGGTTGCAGGGAAAGTTGCCGGGGCTGGTGGGGTTAGTGGGGAGTGTGGAGTGGACAAGGGAGTCGTGGAGTAAATGGTCCCCACAAAAGGCTGATAGGGTTGGGGAGGAAAATATCTATGAAAGGCACCTTTCCCAACTTGGTCAATTGTACCTGCTGCAAAAAGGTTGTGGTAGTAACTTTGAAGTACACAGAATCTGACTGAAGTCCAGCATGCACAATCCACATCCACAATGTGGCCTCCTCTATATTGGTGAGACCAAGCGTAGACTTGTAGACCGCTTCGTAGAGCATCTGTGCTCTGTACATAACAAACGACAACACCTTTCGGTCGCTAACCATTTTAACTCTCCCTCCCACTCCCTGGGTGACATGTCCATCCTGGGCCTCTTCCAGTGCCACAATGAAACTGGAGGAGCAACACCTTACATGCTGCCTTGAGAGCCTACAGCCCGATGGCCTAAACATGAAATTCACCGGTTTTAAAGTTTCCTCACCCTCAACCTCATCCCAAGACCAACCCACCCTCTCATTCCTGCCTCCTTGACCTGACACAACCTGTTCATCTTCTCTCCCACCTATCCACCCCACCCATCCCACTGATCAATCCCCACCACTCCCTACTTGCAGTCACCTATCACCATCCCACCTACCTTGCCCAGCCCGAATCCAATCCCTGACTCTACTTATTTCTGAGCTCCCTTCTCCTTCCCCATTTCTGAAGAAGGGTCCTGACTCAAAACGTCAACTTTCCTTCTCCTCTGATGCTGCCTGGCCTGCTGTGTTCCTCCAGCTCCACACTGTGTTGTCTCTGACTCCAGCATCTACAGTTCTTGCTATCTCCAAAAAAATTGTTGGGCTAATTTGCAACTTGAGACCATTTTTTTGTAAACCCTTTTCAGTTTGCAACTTCTAAAATGGCGCATATACAAGCCAAGTATTGGGCTAAAAGTTGGAATACTTACCAGATGTGCAGCCTAAATGGGCATGCTGGACTTCAGTCAGATTCTGTGTACTTCAAAGTTACTACCACAACCTTTTTGCACTCTCAGTGTAGATGTTTTATGCCAATTTGTCTTTTTTTTTTGATGAAGGATGTTTGAAGTGAAAAGAAAGAATCTATTCCTGAAATTTAATCTGCATATGAACATAACATATGTTTGTGTATTTTTTTCCTGTCTCAATTTTCTCTGTTTTAGCCAAGATATTGACTCCTGTTGAGAGTCACTGTTCTGTTCATAGAATCATATAATTGTTACAGTGTGGAAGCAGGCCATTAGGCCCATCGAGTCCATATCGACTCTCTGAAGAGCATGCCACCCACAGACTCTTTCTTTAATTCTTTAATTCATTTTGAGATACTTTGCTGGCATTTTTTATCCGTCCCTTCTTGCCCTGAATAAGTTATGATGGGCTTGCTTCTTCTATCACTGCTATGAAGCAACTAAACACCTGACAAAGTTACTTCAGAAGTCAGATATGAGTCAACTATACTGGCTTGGGCCTGCAAACCCAGTGATCAGACCAGCTGTTCCTCCCGAACAAAGAACAGTGAATCCTTTGAATCATGCATGTCTAACGTGAGCATCAGTGATCTACTTGAGGTTACCCTGATCCAGTTATTACCAGATTCTATACATAAGTACATTCATCATAGAATGTACATGGATTGCCATCAGGAAAGGGGATCTTGGCTAATATTTCTCCTCCTAACCCAAGGGAACTAGGAGCACTTGTGAAACTCAAACCAATGATGTGGCTGACCAGGAATTCGGCAAGGATCCAGATGTTGAATCTGGGATTTACTGAGGTCTATATGGTTCAACAGGATAAACTTTCTGAAGCATCAAAGGAGTTCTCTGGACTATTACATGCAATATACACAAATTATGGGAACAGAAAAAGGATGGTGATAATGACTATTCAAACATTTAGAATAGTGGTAAAAATTGTCCTAGATTAGTAACTGCATGATTTTGTTAAAAGGAAGTAGAGTTAGATTCATATATAAAGAGTCTGACAATCCCACACCTGGTGGCTTGATTTTGTTTCTTTAATGATGCATAGAAAGTGCCAAGTGGGATAGATTTACCACAGTTAGCACTGTATTATCTCAGTGCAATTGAAGATTAACTCTTTAAATAATTAAGAAAAGCAAAACTTCAAAGAAAATGCAAATATTAGTACATCGCCATAGTCTGACCAGACCACAAGGCTGTTCCCTCATTAGAGAGGGACAACTGGTGGTGATTTAACCTGAGGCCACCGTACCTCAGGTGAGGGGAGAGAGGTTGAGGAGAGTCCTTCATGGTAATCTCAGCCAGTGTGGGGACTGATCCCACACTATTGGCATCACACTGCTAAGCAAGCCACCTGTCCAGCACCAACTGAGCTGAACCAACTCTTGCAAATGGTAGTACATTAACCCCATTAGTATTCTGAATTTCATGTTTTAGATCACGAGAGTTACTTGCTGTGCACAATCACTGGGCTATAAACACAGATGTGAAATAACTACGAGCCTTATTTTCTTCTATCCTCTCCTTAAAACATTGGATTACAAATTAGTTCAAATAAGCACATAACCAACGGTGCACAGATCCTGACTAGAAGGCACAAATCTCACGTGAAATTCATCATCAGGCCTCATTTCAAAAACTGGTTGAGCTTTTGGTGTCTGTTGATATTTCAAGCCATCTCATGCTATTACCATGGGTCAATTTTTGGCTGTGTTTTGCAAGCAGAAACCCACAGGTGAATGCAGGAAATATGAGGTGGGAGGGAATGGGGTGGAGGACATTAGGAGACCAGCAGCAGCAGCCCTGCTGTTTCTGACTCCATACCAAACCTGTGTAAAATTTATGTTTTTGGTAGTGGCTGCTTGTTCATCCAAGCTGGATCTGAGGAGAGCAAGTGCAGTGTCGGGTCTGTTCACAGCTGATCCAGAAGAATTCTAAAATGGGCTGTAGCCCCCCTCAGTGTTCTGTGTAAAGGACTGATACCAATTTCAGGGAGTTGTTCCCGTACACCCAAACAATAGCCACTCCAATGTCAGGACAAGTTTTTGGCAGTTCTGAAGAATGGTCAATGGACCTGAAATGTTAACTCTGCTTTGTCTCCACAGATGCTGCCAGACCTGCTGTGTTTTTCTGGCAATTTCAGCTTTTGTTTCTGGCACTCATGTTTCAGGATTATTGACTGCTGAACTGATCCTTGTTGCACTGTTTTTAAAACTGTAACGTAGATCAAAGGTCCAATTTCTACCAAAGTACAAATGTCTTTTTCTGGCCCATTTACATGGGCATCAGTTGTCTGCTCCATCATAATGCAAATAGTCATTATTCATGTTTGTGCAGGCTACACAAGTACCAGGGCATTGCAGTCATGTCTGGAATTCTATGATTCCATTCTCTGATTCTGTGACTCGCTCTGGGCTAACATGCACCCATCCGGCACAACTTATGGATAGTGATCAAGAAAATGAACAAAAACACTGCCTTATCATTCCCTCTTTCTAGCTTGGGGGTGAAAATTTTAAGTTTTATTGGATAGCTCAGTCACTTGCTGTAAAGCTGGCATGTCACCCAAGCTGACTCTTGAAAACAAGGCTTGGCATATCTTCCTCCAAATAATTCTCTGGAGGTGGACGACCGAATGTTCTGATCAGAAAATGTGGTCGGCTGATCAGAGACTCAGCTATCACATTCGTAAATGCATTTGAGAAGGCTACAGAAGGCAGACAACCAACATTAAACGACCAAAGTGTCAGCTAACTGCTTTTTTAGGATTGGGATGGTTTTCTGAGGTTGGGGGTCAGCAGAGCTGGAAGCAAGGACTGGAAGTTGTCTCTCAGTAGCCATCCTCTGCCCTAAATTTAGTGCCTCAATTGTGCACAAATTGGTGCGTTTTGAAGGACCTCTCTACGCAATCGATACCCTCCCTGCACTGATTTACCACTCAGATGGGTAGACTTTTCTTTTGACACACTTCTGAATGAAATAATTACAACACAGGTGGAAATAGATTAAGTGGCCCTTATATGATCATTAATTGACTACATGGAGGCCTGAGGTGACAATGGAGCAGTTATTTTGAGCTTGGATTTTCCCGCACAGAACTTAATTTAGATGGACGGTGGTAGATAGGTGTTGTCTGGGATACCACCACACTGTCTACACTACCTTCCAGTCTTCAGGCATGCCGCCCCTTGGGTTGGAAGATTCCATCAAGGTTGCCGATTGCGCCACTTGACTTGCCTGCAAACCCAGCTTTGATCAGATGGTTCAGTGCAGACTTGTGTATGAATCCGCGGGCCTTTTATACTGTCAATATGCCTCTGTCTGTTTTGACTTTAAATTTAATGAGTCATCAGGATTGCTTTAAAAGAGCAAATTTGACATGAAGAGATTTTCTTAAGGAGATTGTGTGATTAAATGTTGACTTAAAGCATCTTACTTATTGACCCTGAAGATTTTCTATTATGGTTTGAAGTTATCATCTGTTCCCGTATGGTTTTAAAATGAGTCTGAGCTTTCTGTTTGCTGCAGGTAATCTGGTGTAATCTGAGCTCCCTTCTTAAATTGTCAGGGGTCACACGTAATATGCTGGCCGATGGCAATTAAGCAATAAAACTGATGAAGTTGCAGTTTTACCCTCTTAAGGCTTTTACAGCATTCAAGCTGTGAAGCTTCAAAAAAAAACAGTTTAGGGACTTGAAAATTTCATGTCACCTCTTGTCTGTCGGAATTAAAAAGTTAAGTCTCCAGATGTCATCCAGTGACGGTTCAAAACAAAATCCAGTCACACAAGGGAGAATCTCAACTGTGTAAGGAACATTGTAACATATTTCCAGCATGATTCATTTACACAGCCATGAGATTCCTAGTGGCCGATTCTACTTGCAACTCTTTGCTGCTGCAAAATGGGATGTGCAGTGTGGTGGAAGTGATGATAGCAAGATACAGTTTCTGGGTCATACACACAAACTGGAAAAAGAGCAACAAGACCTTGTATTTACATAGCACCTTTAACATATCTTTGGTGTGATATCAAGCAAAATTTGACACTAAGCCACATGAGGAAATATAAGGACAGGTAAGTGAAAGCTTAGTCAAATAGTTTTTAAGGAGCATCTTAAATGAGGAGAGAGTGGCAGAATGGTTTAGAGAGGGAAGTCCAGAGCTAAGAGCATAGGAAGTTCAAGGCATAGCAGCCAATGGTGGATTGATTTAAAAAGAAAGAGGATGAATAAGATACACAAATTGGTGGAATATGGAATGCTTGAAGTGTTGACCTGCTGGAGGAGGTTACCAAGTTATGGAAGGATTTATAAACAATTATTGAAGTATTTAATTTGTAGTCACTTCCTGCGGTGATTTCCTTAATGCTAGGATCTTTTTGAACCATCCTCAGTGGCAATCTGGAAAGAGAAAATGGTTAGTCAGTTTGTGTCATACTTACAACTTGATGTTCATTTTTATGCTGTGAAATGGATGACAATCATGATGAGCTGAAAATCTAATTTTAGCTTGCCTGGTGTAATCAAAGACCAACATTACTTACTCGCAGGGAAAAACAGGTGAAATTGCATTTGCATAGCACCTTTCGTATCTTAAAAGCATTTTATAACCAATTAGTATTAAACTCTAGACACTTGTGTATTAAATGCATAGACACAGCATGACCCCACAAAAAAGGTGACAGATTATTTGTTTTTAATTTACTGATTTTGGTTGCAGTATAAATGTTAGAGAATTCTATACCTCTTCTTTCTGCAGTGCTAATTCATCTAAATGACAGCACCTCCCAAAATGCACTAGAATATCGCATTAGCTAAACATTATCCTGCTGTGACCCTATTTCAAGTCCTGAAAATTGTTGTGACCTCCTCAGTTAGTGAGAACTGAAAGCAGTGGGGATGGCAGGATCTGTGAGAGTGAGAACCCATTAAAGCAACAGTATGGCTCTTCCAGCTCAGCTGGAGATCCATGCCTGCCCTCAGAGCTCTTGATCCCAAGATTTTAGTTGGAATTATGCCCCAGTTTGGAAAGCCCTGTCCTAGACTTTGGGTTCAAGTGCTTTCAGTGGGACATCAGCCTAGAACCTTGAAAATGAGAGTGTTACCACTGAACTGTTTGTTTATCCTGTGTTGAACCCTCATATACTATTTACGTACACCTCTGGCTTTAAAATAACCAAACTGTACTGACAGATAGAAAGATCAGTGATTCGTTAGTGGATTATAACTGTATGGGCATTTAAACTGATATCGCTAGATAGATGGGTGAAAATTGATACTGTACTGTAACTTGTTTTACCCTCACATCATTTATAGGGAAGCACTGCAATTATTTGGGAGCCCCGCTAGTGAAATTTACATGACAAAATGGAATGAAATTACAAAATAGCAAGGAGGAAAACCTGAACAAATTTTTAAATTCCAGCCTTGACAAAGTTCTTAGCAGGGAAAAAAAGAATTCTGCAAGTAATCCTTTAATGGATTAGATTACCATACTCCCACCATCTGTTGGTCTCACATTTTGGTCATTCGCCAGCTACACGCTTTCAAGCTGTCTCTTTTGGTACACAAGTCCCCTCCAGGTATTTTGTGAAAAGCCACAACAGAAACATTCTGCATTGTCCCCTTTCTAATAAGAGTGTCTTTGAGCTCAGTGCTGGGATTGACAGATATACAAGGTAATCAGGTGTAATTATGAAGCAAAAGAAAGTTTTTTTTTAATATACCTTAGGGAAAATGATGTTAGACCGATAAGCTGAAGGAGTCAAGAAACGTAAATTACCACATCAATTCCCAGTTGCAGCATTTTGCTGTGATGGCCCTGTTTGAACTTGCCTGCAACAAAGTTGATGAACTAAAGAACAAAGTTGAAAGAAAGGCTTTCTACTAATTCAATAGGAATAGATTAGTACAAGTCTCTCATAACAGGCTGCTGTCAGGTAATGTGCAAGAGTAATTAGCTCCCTTTTAACAAAACAGCACGGTGGCTCAGTGGTTAGCACTGTTGCCTCGCAGCGCCAGGGACCTTGGTTTGATTCTGCCCCTGCCTGCTGTCTGTGTGGAGTTTGCATATTCTCCCTGTGTCTGCATGGGTTTCCTCCCATAGTCCAAAGATGTGCAGGTTAGGTGGATTAGCCACAGGGATTGCAGAGTTACAGGGACAGGATAGAGTGTGTGTCTGAGTGGGATGTTCTTTGGAGGGTTAGTGTAGATTTGATGGGGCTGAATGGCCTACTTCCCTACTGTAGGGATTGCATGAAAAACATAGCAATGGATTCCTTAACAACGTCTGGAAAATATAAAATCTTGCTTGGCAATGTATTTCCAGCGTAAGTTCGGCCAGTCACATTTATTCTATAAGGACATTTGCAGCACCAGAAACTGATATTCTTTCAGCAGAACTGGATGGATGGAGAGAGTTTGAACATGGATACTTTATGATCAATCCCTTGTGGCAATCAACTATAACCCCATCTTAATTAGAAGAAAGATCGGTTGAGGTGAATTTACATTAAACTACTGCAGATGCTGTTTATGTGAAATAAAAACAGAAAAATGGAAATATTCAAAATTAACTAATTTGTTCCAAACTGCCTGCCCACTGATATGGGGGTAGTAACTTTAGTTATGACCTATGATGGGTTTTCAGCAGCAGCATGTATCTCTGTCTTGGTTTATTACTCATAATATATAACTTACATTATTTTTATCTATGGCATGTTCATGAATCTGTTATTTCCCCTTCCTCATATTACCAGTTCTAATTCGTATATGATTCCATAGACAGTCTTTTAATGCAATTTCCAAGTAGCAATTCTTTTTTTGTTAGATGAAATGTTAAATTGAGTCAGTCTTTTTTTAATCATTCATGGGATATAGGCATTGTTATCCAGGCTAGCATTTACTGCCCATTCCTAACTACCCTTGAGAATATGGTCATAGACTGCCTTCTTGAATGGCTGTAGTCCACATGGTGTAAGTACACCCACAGTTCCGTTAGTGAGTTTCAGGACTTTTCCTGGCAACAGTGAAGAAATAGTGACATAGTTCCAAGTCAGGATGGTGTGAGGTTTGGAGGCAAACCTGCATGTTGAGGTGATCCAATGCATCTGCTGTACTTATCCTAGATAGGTTGCAGGGTTGGAAGGTGCAGTCAAATGGCCTTGGTGAATTGGTGCAGTACCATCTCTTAGATGCCATTAAAATTGGTGGTTGAAGCAAATGTTGAAAGTGGAGGCAATCATGTGTGCTATTTTGTACCAAATGCTGTCAATTTTCTTGAATGCTTGGAGTTGCACTCAAATGGAGAACAGTCCATCACACTGCTGACTTGATATTTTTCTCAGGAAGAGAACTACCGATAGGTTGGGTCATGACCCCCTACAGCATCTATAATTGGAATTTTCTGACCAGAATGAAACATGTAATTACTTTATTATATCCTGTAGCCCAAAAATATTGAGGCTGATTGTAGCCATCCATATAACTAGGCTGAGTGAAATTGGCTAACAGCACAGGAAGAAAACCTAGCATCTGTGATTACGTCTGCTTTAGAAGTACTGATATCCTTATTGATCAGACCGTTATGGGAAGCCACAACACACACTGTTGATGAAGTTATACATGGTACAGTTTATTTAGGGGTAATATCGAGCATACATGATTTTCTGGCTGGCAAATCACTAGTATGAGAATTCACTGTTTCTTTTAGGGTGAGACGTTTGAGTTGGAGTTGGGTCCAAATGAAGAAAAGATCCTAGTCTGGACTGCTTAGTGCCTTTGGTTATGTCCTCTTGACTTAATTTAAAGAAGATGGCATTCTAGGAGCCTCTGTGTCTTACTGCTTGTGCTTATATGGACTTTAATGATGGTGTCATATCCCATTGTAGGCATTAAGCCAAGAATTAATGACATACTGTTTCAGCCTCAGTGCATTTCATTAGGACTGGATCATTGCCACGGCGCCTTAAGTCACATTTGTTGGGTTAGTTGGTGGAGGGAAGTGGAATTGAAAGTCTGCCTTCTACGATGAAGGTCAAACACATGGATTTCAGTGCCAAAAAATGTACCATTTGTTTATTCTGTTAGAATTTTTCATCAAGATGATGAGAAGCCAAGGAATCATTATGCTTAGTGGTGATTTGGGCAATTTCTGTCATTCCCTTGAATGCACTTTGCTAGCAAGAGTGAATGGTTGGTTATGTGTGTAGAAGGTATTTTACTTTTTCACAGTCTTGCTGGATTTTTCTGAGGACCTAAGAGCTCCGTTTGCGCAAATGGGTGGGACTGCAGCATATTGTGAAATCCTCTTCCAGTTTTTGCCAATTCAAGTTCATGGGCATTTGTCATTAGAGAGAATTCTTTCAATCTTTCTTTTTCATGCTACTTGTGAATCAGTAGGATATTTTTTCATAATCTATGAATAAGGACAGAAAATCCTGTTCCATTGTGAACAGTTTGGCAGCTTTGTTCAAATTGTTGTATTAGGATAATGGACCTAATAATGACAAGTTGTAAAAAACTTTTCATACTATTATTGTGCAATAATTTAAAGACCTCCAAGGGTTAATGGAAAGAAATTTGTGTTGTGCTATACTGTCAAGGATACCAAGGAATATGAATATGACAATGGACATCTCCTTAGGTTTAAGATGGTCGAGCATAAAGGATTCATCCAGATTGAAAGTGAAAGCATGTGAGTTATACATAGCACAGATGTCTGACAAGACAATATTAGCAACTTTCAGAGCATAACCTGCCCCTTGAGAACATTCTCTTACCTTGGATTGCTTGGAGTGGTGCTACATGATAACTTACTTTCAATTAGCTGTTACATTTCAGTGTTTACATAACCAAACTATACAAATTAGAAAGTTCCAAATGTAATTCTTGTCTATGCTGAGTTAGCTGATTTCAACCAAGGAGACAGTTTCATTCATGTTTGAGATCCTTTGTTATCTGCTGGAAAGTTTGCATGTGTTTAAATTTGCCAAGAACAACATTGGATTCTTCTTGAAGTGCCCAGTGTGGAATAGTCACAACACCTGTGGGACTGCATCTTAGTCCCATAAACAATGCAGAAGAAAAATGAGAGTTCACTTTGTCAACTAGTAATTTAGATACTAGCAGACCAAAGGCATATGCATTCATTCTAATTTAACAAAATAAACGAGTGAAGAATCTCAAGCTTGTTGTTCTGTAAGGGTCTTAAAACCTTGACGCTTAAGAGTACCTTAAGCACCACTCACTATGATAATATTATACAGACTTATTGAGAGAACAGCTTAGGATCTTGAAGGAGGAAAATGTACTGTTTGGGTCTTTGTCATAATCTCTGCTATAATGTTTATCACATTAGTGTACCTTGTAAATAGTTGCTATCATGCAATAAGCTACACCCTGTTTAATGTCATTAGATTAAACTGATTTTTCACACAAAGCCAAGCACACTCTACAGTTCCCTTCCCAAAAAGAAGATAGTGATAGCAAATCTACCGGATATCTCACACTACATGATGAGTGGCAAGGATTTGTCTTATAATACTTGTTAAGACTTTAACTGCTGGGATCTAACAGGTCCATATCTTACAATACAGTTTTAACAGCAGCAAAATAAGATCCTCGATTAATAGAACTGTTTCAGTATTAATCAAGTATAAGATATTAGACGATATGATTAGGGGGCAGTAACTTGTCCCATTAGCAATTAGGTTGGTAAACTAACAAAATCATTCAATTTAAATGTATCTGTCATCCTGGGTTGCGTTCATAACCAGCACAGTGGTGATCTGCTTTCTCTGTGAAGCAGGGATTAAATTTCATCTGGTGAACTGTGCTGACCGAAAATAACCAAACACCAGATTTCTGAGTCATTGGAAGCTTGTCATTAACTGCCAGCATCTGAGTACAAACTACTTACCATGGCCCCACAGTTTAAGTGGTGGAGGCAATTGTTATGACTCAGGAAGGAATTATGGCCCTGTAGGATTTCAGCCAGCATTGGCGTCCTGTCAGTGTACAATTTACAATGTTAATTTTTCACCTTCAGAAAAGCACAGCAAAATAGTTTCAATCATACATTTAATTAAAAGGCAGTAATTCATATTCATCTCATAATTACACAAACTACAGAGAGAGAGAGAGAGAGAGAAAGGGCAAAGGAATTAATGGAGTTACTTTTCAATAGGCTTGACAGTAACTTTATAAATTAGACTTGATAGTGAACCAAGTTAAAACCTATAAAACCATAGGATATAGGAGTTGAATTAGGCCATTCAGCCCATTGACTCTGTTCCAACATTTGATCATAGTTGAATGTTTCTCGAACCCATTCTTCTGCTTCCTCCCAAAACCAATCAAGAATCTACCTATCTTTGTCTTAAAAACACTTAATGACTTGGCCTCCACAACACACTGCAACAATCAGTTCCACAGATTAACCACCTTTTGGCTGAAGATATTCCTCCTCATCTCAGTCCTAAAGGGTCGTCCCTTCACCGTGAGGCTGTGCTCTTGGATTGTAGTCTCTCCTACTAGTGGAAACATCTTCTCCACTTCCACTCCATCCAGTCCTCTCAGTATTCTGTACGTTTCAATCAGATCCAACCTCATCCTTCTAAACTCCATTGGGTACAGACCCAGTGACCTCAACTGCTTCTCATGTGACAAGCCCTTCATAAGAACATAAGAACTAGGAGCAGGAGTAGGCCATCTGGCCCCTCAAGCCTGCCCCGCCATTTAATAAGATCAAGGCTGATCTTTTTGAGATTCAGCTCCACTTACCCGCCCACTCACCACGACCCTTAATTCCTTTACTGTTCTAAAATTTATCTAGCATTGCCTTAAAAACATTCAGCGAGGTAGCTTCAGCAGCTTCACTGGGCAGGGAATTCCACAGATTCACAACCCTTTGGGTGAAGAAGTTCCTCCTGACCTCAGTCCTACATCTGCTTCCCTTTATTTTGAGGCAATGCCCTCTAGTCCTAGTTTCACCTGCTAGCGGAAACAACCTCCCTGCCTCCACCTTATCTATTCCCTTCATAATCTTATATGTTTCTGTAAGATCTCCCCTCATTCTTCTGAATTCCAATGAGTATAATCCCAGTCTACTCAGTCTCTCCTCATAATCCAACCTCTCAACTCTGGAATCAACCGAGTGAATCTCCTCTGCACCCCTCCTGTATATCTGTATACCTCTTCTCAAGTAAGGAGACCAAAACTGCACACAGTACTCCAGGTGTGGCCTCACCAGGACCCTCTACAGCTGCAGCATAGCCTCCCTGTTTTTAAACTCCATCCCTCGAGCAATGGCAGACAGAATTCCATTTGCCTTTTTAATTACCTGTTGCACCTGCAATCCTACTTTTAGCGATTCATGCACAACGTCACCCAAGTCCCTCTGCACAGCAGCGTGCTGCAATTTTTCGCCATTTAAAACATAGTCCATTTTGCTGTTATTCCTACCAAAATGGATGACCTCATACTTATCAACATTATACTCCATCTGCCAGACCTTTGTCCACTCACTTAGACTATCTATATCCCTCTGCAGACTTTCAGTGTCTTCTGCACACTTTGCTCTACCACTCACCTTACTGTCATCTGCAAATTTTGACACACCACACTTAGTCCCCAACTCCAAATCATCTATGTAAATTGTAAACAATTGCAGTCCCAACACTGATCCCTGAGGCACGCCACTAGCCACTGACCGCCAACCAGAAAAACACCCATTTACCCCTACTCTTTGCTTTCTACTGGTCAACCAATCCTCTATCCATGCCAATATATAACCTGTAATACCGTGCAACTTTATCTTTATGTAGCAGCCTTTGGCCTGGCACCTTGTCAAATGCCTTCTGGAAATCCAGATACACCACATCCACAGATTCCCCATTGTCCACCATGCAAGTAATGTCCTCAAAGAATTCCACCAAATTAGTTAAACATGACCTACCCTTCATGAACCCATGCTGGGTGTTCCCAATGGGACAATTTATATCCAGATGTCTTGCTATTTCTTCCTTAATGATAGATTCAAGCATTTTCCCTACTACCGAAGTTGAGCTAACTGGCCTATAGTTACCTGCTTTTTGTCTACTTCCTTTTTTAAACAGTGGCGTCACATTGTCTGTTTTCCAATCTGCAGGAACCACCCCACAATCCAGTTCATCCCCAGATCATTCTTGTAAACCTCCTCTGAACCTCCTCTAGTGTCAGCACATTCTTCCTTAGATGAGGGACCCAAAGCTGCTCACAATATTTCAAATGCATTCTGGTCAGAGCCTTATACAGCCTCAGCAGTACATTTGATGTGTTGAAATTGTATTTACCTTCTTAAGTGCCAGTTGAACCTGCATGTTAACCTGAAGATAATCCTAAACTAGGAATCCCAAGTCCCTTTTGTGCTTCAGATGTTGAAAGCCCTTCTCCTTTGGAAGTAATCTATTCCCCTATTCTTCCTACCAAAGAGCATAACCTCATGCTTTTCAACTTTGTATTCTACCTTTCAGTTTTTTGCCCAGTCTCCTCTCCTCTCCTTCTGCAGCCTCTCTGCTTCCTCAACGCTGCCTGTCTCTTCATCTATCTTTGTATCATCTGCAAACTTAGCAACAATGCCCTCAGTTCTTTCATCCAAATTGTTAATGTATAATGTCAATAGTTGTGGTGCCAACACTGACCCCTGTGGAACTCCACTACTCAGTGGATTGCCATTTTGAAAAAGACTTGTTTATCCCTACTCTCTGTCTTCTGCCGGTCCGCCAATCTTCTATCCACACACAGTTCCATGCTCCTAACAACATGGGGTCTTCTCTTATTGAGCATCGTCTTGTGTGGCACCTAGTCAAAGGCCCTCTGGAAATCCAAATAGATCATGGCCACTGGCTCTCCTTTGTCTAACTTGCTTGTTCTCTTCTTAAAGAACTCTAACAGATTTGTCAGGCATGACCTCCCCTTGACAAAGCCATGCTGACTGAACCCCATTTTACTATTCCAAGTACTCCACAATCTCATTCTCACTATTGGACTCTAAAATCTTACTGAAGTCAGACCAACTGGCCGATAGTTTCCTGTCCTCTGCCTCCCTCCCTTTAAAAGGGATGTTACATTAGCCGTTTTCCAGTCCTCAGGGACTCTCCGTGACTCCAGTGATTTCTGAAAAATCACCACCAATGACTCCACAATCTCCTCAGCTATCTCCTTCAGAACTTTGAGGTGTAGTCCGTCTGGGTGATTTGTCCAGTTTCAGACCTTTCAGCTTCCTCAGAAATTTCTCCTTCATGATGAACATTACACTCACCTCTGCCCTCTGACCCTCTTGAAGTTCTGCTGCTGGTGTCTTCCACTGTGAAAACTGATGCAAAGTACCCATTCAGTTCTGCTGCCATTCCTTATTCCCCATTAGTACTAATCCAGCTTCATTTTCCAGTGGTCCATTGTCCACTTTTGCCTTTCTTACCTTCTAGATATCTAAAAATAAAACTCTTGCAATCTTCCTTTACTTTACTAGCTAGCTTACTTTCATATTTCATTTTCTCTCCCCTTATTGCTTTTATCTTCTGCTAGTTTTTAAATGCTTCCTAATTCTCTGGCATCCCACTAAACTTCATCCTAATTGTTGTCTTGACCTCCCGTTATATATTTCTTCTTCTTTGGGATGAATTTCTGCTGTGCCTCCCAAATTACACCAGAAACTCTTGCCGCTGCTGCTGCACCATCTTACCTGTTAGGCTTCCCTACCATTCAACACTGGCCAGCTCCTTCCTCATATCTTTGTAGTTTCCTTTACTCAATTGTAATGTTGTTACATCTGATTCCAGCTGCTCCCTCTCAAACTGCAGGGTTCTATCATATTATGGTCATTGTCCCCTAGCAGTCCCTTAACCTAAACTCCGTAATCAAGTCTGCCCCATTACACATCACCAAATTCAGAATTGCCTGTTCCGTGTTAGGCTCTATCACAAGCTACTCCAAAATAAACCCATCTTGTAGACATTCCACAAATTCCTTTCCTTGAGATCCAGTACCAATTTGATTTTCCCAGTTCACCTGCATATTTAAGTCCCCCTTGATTATAGTAATAGTGCCTCTCTTACTTGCTTTTTCTATCTCCTGATTTATGTTGTTCTCCACATTCTGACTACTGCCTAGGATGCCTATATACAACTCCTATCGGGGTCATTTCTCCTCTGTAGTCCCTCAACTCTACCACATTGATTCTATATCTTTGACTCTGTATCACTTCTTGCTATTGGTGTAATTTCATTTTTACTAATAAAGCAACCTTGTGCCTTCTGCCCATCTTCCTGTTCTTTTGATAGGATATGTATCCTTGGATATTTAGTTCCCAGCTTTGATCCCCTGTAGCCATGTTTCTTTGATATGCACAAGATCATGACCACCAATTTCAATCTGCACTTCAAGCTCACTTACTTTATCTTGTACCCTGTGTGCATTTAAGTACAACACCCTCAGTCCTGCATTGACTACCCTCCCCTTCTCATAGTTGTCCACTTATCTGATGTGCCTGAATTTAGACACCTGACTCTTTCCGTGCTCTCTATCCTAATATATGTTCTAGAATCTCTACTGAGTCCATCCCCTTTAGTTTGGTCCATGCAACTACATACGCACATATGCCTGGTTCAGCGATTTGCCAGGACACTGGTTTCAGCATTAGACAGGTGGATCCCATTCCATCGGAATAGCTCCTTTCTTCCCTAGCATTGGTGCCAATGTCCCATGAATTCGAACCTGTTTCTCTGACGCCATTTTTACCTCTTTAATCTTGTTGATCCTGTGCCAATTTGCTTGTGGTTCAGGTAGTAATCCAGAGATTCCAGATTAATAGATTAATGATGTACTAGTATAGCATTATCTCGAGATATTTTGTGCCTGGAATGCACTGCCAGTGGAGGTGGTGGAAGCAGGCATGTTGGCAAAGTTTAAGGCATATCTTCATAGACACATGAATGGGAGGTGAACAGAGCGATAGAAACTGCACATGGACAATAAGTGACAGGTATAAATACGGATCAGGAGTTGGCGCAGTCTTGTTGGGCTGGAGGGTGTGTTCTTTTGCCGTATTGTATTGTATATTGCATTTGGTTAGATTACAAACTAAATGCTATTAGATTGAATTCTATAAAAATTCTGAAATTGCTGACATAATTTTATAAATTCATGAATTTAAATCTCTGTTCATCAGTGAGATGTTGATTCTTCAGACATACTGCAATTGCTAAATCTATTCATTTTCAATGATTCTTTTTCAAACACAGGATAATAGTTCAAATTATTATATAACTTTAGTTATATTTTGGATCTCCATAGCTTTTTGACTATATAGTTTATGATTTTGCTGCCATTATTCATCCTTGGTAGGGAAAGGAATGCAAGAGTGAATGAAATAATCTGATTGATTTTAATAGATCATCCAAGTCACTTTGCCTCACCAGCACACACAAATCCATCGGCACAAACAACACGTCCCCATATTAGTGAAACTATTTTTAAAGTTGATTCCAGAAATAACAATGAATGATGAATAATGTGAGCATCTTAGTCGTACTGTTGGATTTGATATGAGTAGGTGTGGATTAAGTGCGCTCACTCATAAGTACCTTGTCATTGTTACTTCTAGAACAAGTATTATACCTAGAGATGTCTTCACTACTTATTCTAAAATTCTATTCCCCTCTCGTCCTGGAATAATGATTCAAACAGATCATGGGATCAGTAAATTTGGAACCTTCTTCTAAAATCATAATCCAAAATACCGAGGCAGCAAAGAAAATCAAAATATTTCTTACATTTTTGGAAACCAGTGAACATTTTCAAGTCTGACTGATGAAGTGTTATATTGGGCTCAAAATGTTAACTCTATCTCTCTCGACAGATACTGAAATATTTCAATAATTGGTGTTTGTGGGACCTTGCTGTTTACAAATTAGCTGCCACTTTTCCTACATTACGTTATTGGCTTCACTGCAGAAGTATTTCATTGATTGTAGAGCAACTTTGGGACATTCTGTTACCATAGGTGGCTGTGTATAAATGAAATTTCTTGTTTTCTTTCGTTAGTTATTGAAGGCCCAGCCACTTGGAAAGTGTGGTGGAGAGAAATGTAATGAAAATAAGCAAAAAAATTCTCATTAAATCTTACATACCTCATGGAGGGATTACATTTTAATGGACTGGATCAACTCTTTTGGTGAGATTTTTCTTTAAGTGCAATTATGTGGAAACACAGTCAGTTCCAACAAGAGTTGTGTCATTATGTGAAATATCATTGATGGTGTTACAGGCCCCTACAGACCAATAACTTTTAAAAACATATTGGAATTCCAATGCCAGGGACTGGCTGAAAACATGACAGGACAAGATTTCATGTATTAAGACCTTTTCCATTTAAAAAAAAACTAAAAGCAGCATTGACCAAACATTTTGTCAGCAATATATGTTCTAGATTATAGATTAGAAACTCGGCTAATATTCCAAAATAATTTTACTTAAGAGTCCCTTCACTTGGGAGTGGCCATGAAAATATTCTTCGGTTTAGGATCAGTTAAACCCATACCCATGGCTATTCCATCTCCAGGCTAATTCTTTAACACCTTATCAAGCCTAAAAGGGCTTCTTCATTTTGGCTAGTTGTGATGAAGAACTACTTTATTAGAAGCATATAATGAGTCACATTCTTCTTGGTGTACTGAAGCTTTTAGCACATTCGAAGATCTCCCACTACATTTGTACTTTACATTGGGAGTTGTTGTTGATGAATCACAAAATGCTCACATCCAAGTTCAATGGGTAATAGGGAAGACAAATAGTGTATTGGCCCTTATTTCAAAGGGAATGGAGTATACAAATAGGGAGGTTTTGTTAAATCTAAACGAGTCAGACTTTGTTTTGTATGGGAAGTTGGGACAAGGTCTCAGACTGAACAAATATCTAAGTGTGATCTCATCGGTATCTTGTCGTGCAACCCTACGACTAAATGTCTGCATGGATCTACTTACAGACTTACCTTTTATTTGTCCTACTAACCACTGCTGATAAAAATGCCTATAATGTTTCATCATCTATCACTGTTACCATCACACTATGTCAGCTTTCTGTCACATGAAATTGTGATTTCAGTTCTCTTGCTATGGATCATGATTACAAAGCTTTATTGGAAAGGGAAAAAATAAAACTGATTATTTAAATGTATATGATATATTTCCGTTGTATTGAAGAATTTGCAGTACAACTGCAGCAATGCAAGCACTTTTTTCAGATTTTGAGATATATTGATCTGCACTTAAGTATATAACGCATAATTTTGTGTAGGCAATGATACAAAACATATCATTCAATCAAAAGTGAGGAGGATAGTAACAGACTTTGGAACACTGATATAGAGCAGATAAAATTGTTGCAGAGAAGTACAAATCATTTTGATAAAAAGAATGGGGAGAGGCAATATAAATTAAATATTACAACTTTAAAGAGGGCTGTGAGTCCAGGAATCTGGCAGTACACACACACACAAGTCTTTGGAAATGGTAGGACAGTTGAGAAGGCCACCCAAAAGACAATGGGATCCTTGGCTTTATAAATAGACAATAAAGGCAAGGAAATTTTGCCAATCCTTAATAAAATATTAGTTAGAGTTATTGGGCTGAATTATAATTCAAAAAAAGGCAAGTTTATGTTGAGGCAGTTTAAATCCTGACCTGTTTATTGACCAAAATCCACTTCTAAATTGCCCATTCTGACTTTAATTAAGCTGAAGGTTGTGCAGGTAGCCAGCCTGATCCAGAAAGGTGGGTTGGAACTTCAAATATGATAATAAGACTTTGAATCTTATCACCATGTAGGTTTTTAAATTTAGCTGCTGCATTGGCAAACCCAGCAATTTTGAGACGGATCCACAAAGTAGTTGTCTTCATGCCTACCTTCTGGGTCAAGGTACTTGCCTGAAAAGCCTTCAAGACTTCCCAAGGACTCTGATAACCAACACAGACCATTGATTCCATCACCCATCATGAGGCCTCTGACAAACACCCCCAGGCTGCTGAACTCACCTCTGAAATTGTCAGCCCACCACCTCCTCCCCTGTCCTATTGGTTCCTCCCCACTCTGATTAATGACCCTCCCAAACAACCACCCTTTCACACATTCGATAGACACTGAGGAATGGCTGTGGGTATGATCAATGACATTAGTGACATTGTTACAACCAGGTGAGGAGTGATTAACTCCTCTCTTCTTCATCTCAATCAGTTCCAACAAAATTTTTATTTCTTTTTTTGTAAGTAACTAATAGACTTCTGATTGTCTATGTTTAATTGATCCAAAATAAAGGAAGACCAATTCCAAGGTTTTAAATGAAAGAAAAGGGAGGTTTATTACCTATTAAACCCAAGTAAACTAAGAAAACACATCAAACACATGCACAAAAATACAGGTATTAAAGCTTGCATTTAAGGTCAGTTGTGTCTTTTTTAAAATCCATTCTTAGTTCATAAAAGTTTCATATAAAAGACAAATGATGAAAGCTAAAATTTGATAGTTCATTTTCACCACAATTGTAACAACATGCAATAGAGTTTAATATTCATAGTTTGCAGTGGAACCCCAAACTGCAGATCTCTCATGACTTTCTGATTGGCCCTTTCCCTACAGACTTGATCAGTACAAAGCCTGCCCTTTTTTGTTTGTTTCCGTACTTGGAACTTTTGGTAGAATGACAAGCATTTGGGAAGGGTGTAAAGGAGATTTACTTGTAACAGCAATGAAAACCTTAAGTTATATGGAAAGGCTAGTGGAACAGGGGCTGTTGCCCTTAGGGCAGAAAAGGTTAATGGGAGATTTTATAGAAGAGTTCAAATACAAGGTTTCTCATAGAATAAAAATGGAGAAACAGATTCCAGTGGCAATAGGGTTGGCAGATAAAGCACAGAGATTTAATTGGCAAAAATAAGCAAGGTCAGCATGACGGAAAAACAATTTACAAAAGAGATGTCAACAATTTAGAATGCATAATTTGCAGAGCAGTGGAAGCACATTTAATGAAAATGTTCTAAACATGATTGCATAAATATGTTAAATGAAAAACATTGTAAGATTAAGAAAAGGGCAGGAAGTGGCAAAAGAGTCAGCACAGGCACTGTGACCCAAATGGCCTCCTTCTGTGTTGTATGATTCAATGACATGTCAGCAGAATTGGAAAGGAATTCAAACACTGTGCTCCTCATAGGCTACAATTATGTTTAGTTTTAAATGATCAAATACAACTGACAAGATAATCAGTACTTTTCAGTTATTAAATATGAAAAAAATTTAGAAAACTACAGGTTTAACTGTGAGAAAAGAATTTGGCAAATGCTTGGCCCCAGTCTCCTTTTTATTATAACCAGTCTGTTTTTTACCCTTCTTGCTATGAGACCATGAGGTTTGTTTAATCCAAGAATGGGTAGGTTTGATCTCTTACCCCCATCCAAATATCTGACTTTACCACCCTCCTTAATCTCTGCCTCCCATTTCCCAGAATCCCCAATCACCTCTGCCCCAATATAATACCCTAAACCTCCACAACATATAACTCCCCTCAGTTACATGGCATCTGCTTCTTAGCTACTGTAGTTCCCAATAGGCAGTCATACTTTTAATCAAACCGGCTGTCAGTTGGAAACCTACTGAACAATTTAGTGCCCTGAGTTTTATTTTGTGGGATGTACAGGAAGCTATGCTTCCAGGTTTTCCAACAAGAAATTTTAATGTGATTTGTCTTCCATGAGGGCAGCACAGTGGTTCAGTGGTTGGCATTGCTGTCTCACAGTGCCAGGGACCTATATTCGATTCCACTCTCAGATGACTGTCTGTGTGGAATTTGCACATTCTCCCCATGTCTGTGTGAGTTTTCTACTCTGGTTTCCTCCCACAGTCCAAAGATGTACAGGTTAGGTGGATTAGCCATGAGAAATACAGGGTTACAGGGATAGGAGTAGGGAGATCATTCTGGATGGGATGCTCTTCAGAAGGTCAGTGTGGACGAGATAGGCTGAATGGCCTGCTTCCACACCATAGGAATTCTATGATTCTGTGTGGCAGACTCAAGTGCCTGTTTTTGACCATATCTGAGTTTTCGTCTCACGATGAAATCTCAGGTGTGTGATTAACCTGGGATATTCCCAATGTAAACAGCAGCAGGTGTATGTACCCTATTCAGCACTTCAGGAACTTGTGTCAAAGGGTATCTTTAGGGAATGAATTCCTCTCACATTTTACAGGCTAGGAAGTACCTGCTTATTGCATCGGTTTCAAATCTGCTTTTGTTCATTACTGAGCTGGAAATGTTGCATTCATTCACTGAGTTGTATCAAACTCACATGCTTGCTTCGGTCCTAAAATAGTAGTAGTGTAACCACCATTCAAAGCAGCTGACACAATCCTGATCAACATGTCATAGAAATCAGTTTACCACATGATTACTTCCACCTGTTTCTTTTTTTACGTTCCGCCTTTTTTGAAGTCCCATATTCTGTTGCTAATTCAGACTCATATCCACCTCGTACAGCTTCTCCATGTTTCAACCCATGAGAACTCCAGTTCCGTTGGAAACAAAATAAAGAAGCAGCATCAATGCCAAAGCAGAAAACATGAAAAACTGAAGGAAAAAAAAACTAGTGGCATAAATAGAGGCAATTCAAGAGAAAAAATAAGAGTGAAGGAGAAATGCCACAAACTTAGCGATAAGACTACTAAAGACGGATATTCTTTTGTTGTATCTCATCAACATATTTAAGAGTACCAAATCAAGCATTTTAGTCAAATCTTATGTCAATTTGAATGAAGTCACTTGGACAGTGCATGCATGAAGGCAGATTTATGATGTTCTCACTATTATCTTTTTGTCGGTGTGTGTTTTTGTGATACAAGTCAGAAGAACTGGCATATTACAGATTATATGGTATGATGCATTTTGCATCAAGATAGCTTGAGTGGAGAGTTAAGCTTTGGGTGTGTTGGTGTCATTCATTGACAGACATTGTAACAGAACCATGCATTACTCAGATATAGTGATTGGATAGTTATTTTTAAAAATCTCAATTTATAAAGCTTCAGTACACCAAGAAGAATGTGACTCATTATGTTCTTCTAATAATGTAGTTCTTCATCACAACTATGCAAAATGAAGAAGCCTATTTAGGCTTGATAAGCTTGTGATGAATTAGCCTGGAGATGGAACAGCTGTGGGTATGGGTTTAACTGATCCTAAACTGAAGAACGTTTTCATGGCCACTGCCAAGTGAAGGGACTCTTAAGTAAAATTATTTTGGATCAGCAGCCAAGCTTCAACTGGGTGCAGGTCAATGAACAAAACTGGCATTAATTTGCCAGAAATTGGCACTTGATTATCAACTTGATTCAGAAAAGCTTTAAAAGGAGGTTAATTTTGGAACTAGAAAACAAAACAAAATGCATAATGTTGTGATGTTGGGTGTTTAAACATATTGTTTGTGCTAACATTGAGTATAGAAAATAAGCTGCAGCTTCCAACATTCACCTTTAGGTGCACCATCTTCTCAAAACCATTTTTGTTCTGAGATGGGAAGAGCTAGACGTACCAAACATTTTTGATACATAACTTGCAACTGAAGTGTTTCAATGTCATTTACAATATCACTTACATTTTTAGTCAAAACAATCATTTTTCTCAATAGTTTTTCAAAATGGTGCCTCTGTAATGAGCACCTTGCTCAGAATATACAATTTTCATTTAAAATTGCTTTTGAGTATTTTGAATCACTTCGAATGATTTGGATTCATATCCAATTTACAAGCACAAAGTTTATAAGATTGCTACAACTGTAAGATCATAAGTTGTAGGACCAGGGGTAGGCCATTCAGCCCATTGAGTCTGCTACGTCATTCATTGAGATCATGGCTGATCTGATAATCCTCAAATCCACTTTCCTGCCGTTTCCTCAAAGCCTTAATTCCCTTAATGATTAAAAAAGTCTGTCTCAGACTTGAATTTACTTATTGACCTTGTCTCAACAGCCCTTGCAGTAAAGAATTCCACAGATTTACTACTCTCCAGTAATATCAGTAATATTTGATCATAATATCACCTGTCTCCACTTCACTCAGTGTCATACAGTCACAGAGTCATACAGCACGTGTATCTGCAGCTGAAACATCCATCCAAACCTTCATCCCTCCAGAGCTATCAATTCCAGTGCTCTCTTGTTTGCAGGCCTCCGATATGCTAGTTCTGAGGAAGGGTCACCGGACCCGAAACGTTAACTCTGTTTTCTCCTTCACAGATGCCGCCAGACCTGCTGAGCTTTTCCAGCAACTTTGTTTTTGTTCCTTTATGCTAGCCTTTGTTAATTTTTGCTGCTCGTATCCTTATTCTCCATGAAGTCCAACTTGTCCATCACATCACTTTCACTGATTTACATTGGCTTCTAGTTTGTCAATACCGGCATGGTGGCTCAGTGGTTAGCACTGCTGCCTCACAGTGCCAGGGACGTGGATTCGATTCCACCCTCAGGCGACTGTCTGTGTGGAGTTTGCGCATTCTCCCCATGTCTGTGTGGGGTTCCTCCAGGTGCTCCAGTTTCCTCCCAAAGTCCAAAGATGTGCAGGCTAGGTGGATTGGCCATGCTAAATTGCCCATCGTGCTCAGGGATGAGTAAATTAGGGGGGTATAGGGGGATGGGTTCTGGTTGGGATCCGCTGAGGCCCGGGGTGGGCATGTTGGGCCAAAGGACCCGTTTCCACATTGTAGGGATTCTATGATCTAAACTTCAGAAACCCCATCCATCTTTGTGCTTGCCTTTCTCTGTTTCTGTGATTCCGTCTAGTATAACAACATGCACCCCTGACACCACCCTCAAAGTGACATTCCTGTTCTTCATTTTCTTGTTTATGCTCACTTTTAAACACCCATTACAGCTTTTAGCGCAAACCATACATATTGGAATTCCCTCCACAAAAGCCTCCACCTCTATTTCATCCTTAAAGGCCTAACTAAAACCTATGTCTTTGTCCAAGGTTATTGATCATCTCTCACAATGCCTCCTTATCTAGTTCATCATCCGTTTTTACTTATATCTTAGGAGTTTTTCTGCACTAAGAGTGCCCTGTAACTACCATGGATGTTTTTACCTTTATCTCAGGAGAGATAGGACCTCAGTTTAATAACTGAATAAGACAATGGCGCTTCTGAATCTGCAGCATTCCCTTATTAGTGGAGGTGAAACAGAATACGAAATACAATGGGCTTGATTTGTATACTTCAGGCAATTAGTGAAAGTTGGGAACATTCCTGGCTTTGTTTGCCCACTTTCACAGAAACTGGTTTTGGAGATGTGATTTTCATTCCGGGGTAAGGAAGCGGTAGAAGTGTGATAGAGTTGTGTGCATAAGAAGTTTACCAGCCTGTCTCTCATCTTTGCATGCTTGAAACATGCTGCTTCACAGCCATGTTGCACCTCAGCATCCACTGGCAACTACCATTGCAATTTGCTGTAAGGACAGTTTGTGTATAGGGACAGACACTCAGCCGATGGATTGGACCAGGTTGCATCTCAGGGCTGCTCCCCTGTTCTCTTCGTGCTCACTCACCATGAATCTATCTGGATGTTCACAACATCCTTCCCTTACCTTGCTTTGCCTTTTTGCAATTTGCCCCCATCAGCCAGAGCTACCAGGCTTGCAGAACTTCTATCTTGCCTTGCTGTTTAACCTAGACACAAAACCAGGAAGCTTGGCATGGTTGTCAGCAGTCCTAAGTTAAGAGAAGAGAGATGCCCTTAAGTCAGAGGTCCTGGTAAAGTCAAGGACAGTGTCTGCAATTAGTGCAGGGGCTTTGGCAGGTCGGTGAGCAACTTAGGGTAGCCAGAGTATGTATGAAGAAGGAACAGCAGTAGGCCTCTAGGCCCTTCAAACCTGCTCCACTGTGGATTAGGATCATGGCTGATTTGATTTTAACCTCAACTCTAGATTCCGGCATATCTCTGATAATTTCTCATCTCCTTGGTAATTGAGAATTCATCTGCCTTAAAAATATTTATAGATTATTCATTCTCTACATTTTCAGGAGGGGAATTCCAAAGATTCACAACCATCTGAGAGAAAAAAGTTTCCTTCTCTCTGTTTTAAATGGGCACCCCTTATTTTTAAACTATGATCACCTAGCCTTGTCTAACTTTTCCTCATAATGCAAATCTTCTTTGAACTTCTTCCAATGCATCAACATCCTTCTGAAGGTATGGTGACCAGTGCTATACATAATATACCAGACACAATCTCATCAATGCCCTACTTAACTTAAGCATAGCCTCCCTATACTTGCATTCAGGACACCCCCCTGTAAGGGGTGAGGAGCCAAATGTCAGGCACTCCACCATCTGTCTTGGCTCAACTTGCCCTATTGTGAACTATTTTCTCTTGAAATGAGAGAAAGGATAGTATCAAGTGACATGCAAGTGAATAGCACAACTTTTAGTGCTGCTGCAGGTGTGGGAAAAGGTGATGTGGTGTCCCGAGTGAATGAGGTTTTGGCAGCGCAGGGTTAGTAATGCGGGAGCTTGGGAGGAGAAGTGAGAATAAGTGAGGGAAGATGCTACACACAATAATGAGTTTTAATGGAAATGGGTACACTAACAGATGAAGTAAGTAAGAAATAGCAGAGACAAGATGGTGACACACTAGTGGAGCGGAGAAGATCATTGACGTGCTTTCTACAGTGTTGGACATTCTTCCAGATGCAAGAAGGCACTGACCCAGGTGCTAATCCTAAACCAGGCCTGTAGAATGTGGTGTCGCAGTCTACTCTGCTGATCCTGGGGGAAGAGACACCCCTCCTCTGCACCACCCTGTCTACCAGTATCTTCAGGCCCCCATCCATAAAGTGAGGTGCCAAAATCCTCTTGTCTGTCAGGTCCAAGGCAAATATTACAAATATATTAAATATATTCTAGAAAAGGAGATACATTTAGATCTCTTGGGTAATCAGCATGGGATTGGGACTACTGGATAGCACTTTCAAAGAGCCAGCACAACCATGATGGGTCAAATGGCCTTTTGTACTGTTTGATTTTATGATCCTGCAATTTTGACTTTTTAAAGCATTTGCCATCAGAGGAGACATGGTTCTGGTACAAACTAGTGGTATTCATTTGACGTTGTAAACTATATTAATGAATAAGATAGTAGGGAAAAAAGTAATACCGGAGTCTATTCCTAATAGATTAAAGTCATATCATGCAAATAAAATAAAACTAATAATCACATATTTCAAATTATCTAGTAATTAGAATTAAATGATTTTGATTTGTAGGAAGTACACTGTAATTCGAATGGAGCAGTCTTTGGATATTGCCATTATATATTACTCCATGAATTATGTTCATAATATTCATAATGGCTTTTCCAGCAGCGAGTTTTCAAATGACATTAATTCATTCTTGGAACAGGGTAATAGCTTAGACAGCCGGAGATGTTTGTTTAACTGCTAGTCAGACGCATGGCAAACATTGCTGCTCAAAAGTGACAACTAATTACATTATAAATAAAATATCCTAAATGAAGTGGACCAAAGAAATGACATGATAGTGATGGATGATCAAATGCTAGAATCACCCTAATAGTCTGCTTCATTATCTGGTAGCATTTAATGAAAGATAAGTAAATAAGATGTAACTAGATCCATCTAGTCAGTGTGATGTTCAACGTAACATCAGTAAAACCTCCTCTGAATATTCACTCCAATTTGCATGTTCCAAAATATAAGGTTGGAAATTATTCCAAGTCAATAATCTATGAATATTTAATATGAAGATCTAATCACATCATTCACATAAATTATTACTATACAGACTAATTTCTAATCTTAGAGTAACAGGTTAGGTATCCTTTGTCCAAAAACCTTAGGACCAATCAAATTTCGGAATTTGGATAAATTTGGTCTTCAAAAAATGGATAGTTGACACTTATCCCAGGTAGTTCTTGTGCCAAGTTACAGTGAAAAAATATGACAAGATGGACTCTGGATTTCAACAGATCCAAACTTTTGCACAGAAAATGTCACCGTGAAAGAAGCTTCTGAGAGCTTATTTGGTTTTGGTTTGAAACTAAGCACGATGATCAGGTAATCAGCACTAAAACCTCAAATAACCCTCCCCAAAGCTCACAGTGGATCAATGCCCTAAACCCCTGAGAGTGATCAGTCTCCCGTTCCCTGACAGTGATTACATCCCCAATCCCCTGACATTGATCCCTCCCACATCACAATAACGACGAATGCCCTTTCATCAAATGTAATCACTTACCCCAACAGCATTGTCCTCCTTTGCTCATTCAAAAAAAATGCTCAATGCCCCCATAGTCACTTATTGATTTTTCTGACAAGTGCTACTCTGGTGCAGTTTGGTACTGAGGCTTGAAATGCCTTGGCAGAGGGGCAAAATTTGAGCAGTGGAGATTGGGGATGTTGGAAGGCATGTGCACGCGCATGTATGTCTGTGTGTGTGTGTGTGTGTGTGTGTATTGGTGGGGTAGGGGTGTTGCAGGGCACTTCACTGGGGAGTTGTCATGCTGATACTCTACTATTTTGGGCCATTGTGGGATGGATGGTCCTATCATCTTCATCTACTTCATCAATGACCTTCCCTCCATCATAAGGTCAGAAGTGGGAATGTTCACCGATGATTGCACGATGTTCAGCACCATTTGTGACTCCTCAGATGCTGAAGCAGTCCATGTCCAAATGCAATAGGATCTGGACAATATCCAGGCTTGAGCTGACAAGTGGAAAGTAACATTTGTGCCACTCAAACGCCAGGCAAAGACCATCTCCAAAAAGAGACAATCTAACCACCTCCCTTTGACATTCAATTCTGTTACCATCACTGATTGCCCAATTATCAACATCCTGGGAACTACCATTGACCACAGACCCAACGGGACGTGCCATATAAATACAGTGGCAGAGCAGGTCAGAGGCTAGGAATACTGCAGCTCACCTCCTGACTCCCCAAAGCTTGTCTGCCATCTACAAGGCACAAGTCAGGAGTGTGATAGAATACACCCCACTTATTGGATTAGTGCAGTTCTAACAACCTACAAGCTTGACACCATCCAGGACAAAGCAGCCCGCTTAAGTGGCACCATATCCACAAACATCCACTCCCTCCGCCACCAAAACTCAAGAGCAGTAGTATGGACTATCTACAAGAGGCACTGCAAAAATTCACAACATCTCCTTCAACAGCACCTTCCAAACCCACAACCACTTCCATCTGGAAGGACAAGGGCCACAGTTATATGGGAACACCACCTGTAAGTTCCCCTCCAAGCCAGTTGCCATCCTGATTTGGAAATATATAGCTGTTCTTTGACTGTCGGTGGGTCAAAGTCCTGGTATTCTCTCCCTAACATCATTGTGGGTCAACCTACAGCAACTGGACTGCAGCAATTCAAGAAGGCAGCTCAGCACCGCCTTCTCAAAGGCAACTAAGGACAGGCTATAAATGCTAGGCAGCCAGTGATGCCCATGTCTCACAAGTGAATAAGAAAAAATTTGACTGCTGGACACCAAAGATTTTAGAATGTGAGAGGGGAGTGGGTGTGGAAAGGGTTCAGTAGCGTTTATGCTTCAGGAGGCGGGGTAAGCAGTGTGTGGTTCAGTGAGGTGATTGGGGGGAGATGTTGTGTATGGTGAGTACTGTTGGGGTGGTGAGCATTGGGGAGCATTGCTGCAGTGCTTTGGCACTCAGCTGATTAATTCAGTTGTGCTGCTCAGCAGCTGCTATATGTGAATGAAATGAATTAGTCACAGACCCATGCAGGGTTTTTCTACTGATCATTAATTTTTAAGGCTCACTTTCACGAGAGGATTTAACAATTGGTCTTCCTACTTCTTTAAATCATATCTGCTGGTGACACCTACACAATACACCACACTCGGTCATTTCACAGGCAACCTATGGTCATGTTTTGCAACACCTTCATTACCTATTGAAAATGAATGGTGCGTCCTTTTTCTTACACTATCGTTAGGGGTGCTTAATGTTCTTTCTGACATGTTTATTGGAAATTTTGCATTGAAAAACACTAAAATCCAAAAGTAAGGTAAGTACCTGTGACTATCAACAGTGTTATTAAACAGATGAATTTGACAGACTACAGGTCAGAGCCAGTTGAGGCACGTTGCTGAAATGTTGGAAGTGAACATAAGTGACGTAATGACCCCAACACTGACCCTGATGGGTTTTCTGTCCCTCATTGTTTGAGTGAATATCATTGTAATTTATTGACTTTTCTGTGGGATTTTATGTGCAAATTGGCTGCTACATTTCCTACATCATAACAGTGACTACTCTTTGAAAGTGCATAATTGGCTCTAAAGTACTTGGTGATGACTTGAGATTGTGGGATATGTTGTACAAATGCAAGTTTTCTTGCTTTTAATCATAAATCAAGTAAATTAAGTAGAAAAGGCATGCAAGATAATCTAACATTCTAAAATCGTAAAGCAAGAACGTCTGGCATTTACAAAGCACCATTTTGAAAACACAGGATGCCCAAGCACCTTAAAGCAAATGTAATATTTTTGCGAAGTGGTCACTGTTGCAATGTGAGAAATGCATCAGCCAATTTGTGCACAGCGAGTTCCGACAATCAGCAAAGCAATAAAACCCAGATAATCTTTTCATTTGAGATGCTGATTGAAGGATAATTATTAGCCAAGATAGTCTAAGTTTCTACCTTTCAGATCCTCAAGTGGGACTTGAACATACATTCTTCTTGCTCAGAGGTGATGGCATCAAATGAGGTGGTCAATTAATGGTCTCCTTGTGGAGATTGTCCACCTGTCATTGCTGGTATTTTACAGATGGTGTAGCTGCTGTGCCATGTGGTGAAACCTTAGGTAAACCCTGGTAATCTGATTGCAGTCTTGGGGTGAAGGAAATATATAAATCCTGCTCAGGCACCCTGTGCCCAATGGAAGCCACCCACAGTTATCAGTGCCCTTGCCTTTTCCCCCGTTAGCATTTTGGTTGTGGCCACCCCCGCCATCTCCTCCCCCCCATCCCCGCACCAACGGTGCCTGACTTGCCTCCAGTGAAATTACTCTATTTATCTTCCCATTCAACTTCCATGCTGCTCCTCATGGGGAAATAGTTACAGTTCCTTCAGTGGTCAGATTTCTAGGTGGCCCTGTTACGATTGGAGAGTTGTTTTTATTTCAGATCTCCAGCATCTGCAGTAGTTTGCTTTTACCTCATCCGTTTCAGTAATTTTGTGAAATAACATGGTTCCTGAGTCTGTGGAGGTACCTCACCCAACTTTTCAGCTGGGGGTGAAGCCAAAACTTCTTCACAAAACTCTAGCCATGGATTATTTAATGTGGAAAGACGTGAAAGCAATACTTGCACTCATTGGGAAAACTACAGCTGGGCACCATAAAGATAAAGGTCTCATGAATAAAACAGTAGAAAATTCAGGAGAAGCTCTTTACGTAGAGAGGAATTCGAATATGCAACTTGCTATTAGAATGAATGATTGAGATGAATAACATAGATACATTTAAGCACATGGAGGGAGAAAGGAATACAAGTTTGTGACAGGGTTCAATAAGAAGGTGTGACTTGAAACTTGCAGACAGCAGTAGTATAACATGTAGTTGGGCCAAGTGGCCTGTTCCTGTGTTGTACATTTAATTTTGTTGCAGTTTTGCATCAATGCATGGAGGACAGTGAGGTTGTGGTGTAGAACTGAAATATGGACTGAAATGAAGGGGGGAGCTTTGTCACTGCTTTATTCTTGTACAAGATCAGAGAATGCAGAAGTGACAATAAATCTAAAGGCAGTGTGTCAGTAAGGGGAATCTGGACACCACAGCTTTTCTCCTGTTTAGGATCTATCTATAATAGCCCATGAACTTTGCAGGATAAAGCTTAGAAATGGCTGCCATTTTCCAGCCTGTTTAGTAGAAATATTTGCACATTACATTACTGTAGGTTTAAAAAAAATCTCAAATGATCATTACTTGGTAACAAGGTAGAGTTGGCATGGGAGAACATTCAATTTTCGTACTACTTTATGATAACATGTATTGATTATACAATCTTTACTTGAGATTACACACAGTGACTATTTTTGTGCATCAATAAAATAGACCAGTCTTTTTACTTTTGGTTTTATGTGCAGGACAGTTGAATTTATGTAGGATAGAAGTTTGCCCTCCCTTGAAGTTGTGAGAAGCAGAAATACTTAGGTGAATTGGCCTTGGAAAGATACTCACCCTTTTTTGGTATCTGACCTATTAAGTTCTGGGCAACATGACAGCATTCTTGATATACCACCAATGCAAACCCTTATATGGTCCAATAAAGGCCTGAGCATGTCACCTTCCTGACTACCTGCACTCTCAACAGACAAGAAACATGGTCAGTTTCCTCATTGGGAAATCAGGGTGATCTTCCTGCTGGGTTTGCTGGGGGAACACCTCCAACTGCCCCAATCAGTGGACAATTGAAGGCACGGATAGAGTGGGGGTAGAGGCAAGAGTTCCTCTCTGAAAGCCTTCACTGCCCTTACTTTTGACACTTACTTTCTTCTCACCCTGTGGTAAAAGATAAAAAAGACTTACCTTCTCACTGCTAGATCCACTGAGGAGTATGCCTCAACCATGGTTCTTAGGACCCAGATGTTTTTGCTCTCTGATCGGGTGGTAGAATCTGGCACCCGGGGAACCAATGTCAAGGCCTGGGATAGACTGAGAAACTCGCTTATTTTCTGCCTGTCGGCTCTTAATGATATGATTGGTGCACAATAGAATGAATTTTCTCAAAGCAGGGAATTTACATGTGTGTCATGACCATCTCTCATGTCTCCTTATCACTAATTCCACCCATTACTTGTGTGCCTCATTCCCATCTACCCCTATTCCCTGCTCCCACCATCTACCCATATCCCAGTAGGTCATGAAGGTAAGCCTTCTTAAAAAATTTTTTTTATCATAGGGTAGAATCACAAGGAGAAGGATGTCAGGGACATCAGAGATAAAGGCAGGGATTTTCCACCTGCTCCCACACTTTAAAAAAAATCAGGTAATCGCACCCATGGCATTCATATGTTCAAGGAATTTCGAAAGGTGTGGAAGTGAGAGTTAGGAGTAATGGTTGAAAGCTTAGCAGAAGATAGAATCCCTACAGCTTGGAAGCAGGCTATTCAGCCCATTGTGTCCACACCGCCTCTCCGAAGAGCATCACACCCAGACACACCCTCCCTACCTTGTCCCTGTAAACCTGCATCTCCCATGGCCAATCCCTCTAACTTGCACATTTTTGGTCTGTGTGAGGAAACCTGACCACACAGAGGAAACCCACGCAGACAATAGGAAGAATGTGCAACCTCCACACAGACAGTTGCTTGAGGTTGGAATCAAACCTGGATCCCTGGCATGTGAGGCAGCAGGTCAGTTGTTCACGGATGGTTCACAGCAAAGATTTTTACAGGTTAAAACAAATGTCTTGCATTTATTTGGCACTTCTCAAATTTTCAAGACACCCCAAAATGTTCTGCAGCCAATTATTTACTTTTGATGTGCAGTTATTTTTGTAATATAGGAACTGTAATGGCCAAATTGAGAGGTTTCACAGACTGCGTTGAGATATTTACCGGGTAGTTTGTTTTGGCGATGTTAGATCATAGAATCATAAATCCCTACAGTGTGGAAACAGGCCCTTTGGCCCAGCAAGTCCACACTGACTCTCAGAGCATCCCACCCAGACCTCTCCCCCTAGAACCCACCTAATCTACACATCCCTCAACACTATGGGCAATTTTCCATGGCCAATCCACCTAGCCTGCACATTTTTAGACTGAGAGAGGAAACCAGAGCGCCTGGAGGAAACCCACGCAGACATGGGGAGAATATGCAAACTCCACACAGACAGTCACCCGAGGGTGGAATCAAACCCGGGTCCCTGGCACTATGAGGTAGCAGTGCTAACCACTGAACCACTGAACCACTGTCCTGCCCCTGACCACTGAGGTACTGTGTGATGGACAATATTGCTCTGGGAGAACTTCCCTGGTGTTCTTCAGATAACACTATGGGATAAGTTACATCTAGTTGATGAGACAACCAGAGATATTGTTTAATGTATCATTGATGAAGCAGTACTTTCAACAGTGGATCTATACCTCAACATTGCATTGGAGCTTCAGCTCAACTTTGTGCTTATGTTTTTGGCATGAGACTAGAACATGGCTTATTTTATTTGTTCACAAAGGCTTAAAATGAGCACAGATGAGTGACTCAGCAGAAATGAGGGTGGGATGGAAGTGGATGTTATTGTGGAAGTGGAAGTAAACACTCTTGATTGGCCCTGTAGTTTAAATGCCAATATTCAGAAATACCTGTTTCAGCCCAGGTAGATGGACAGAGAAGGAGTATGTGTGTGTTTTTCAACATTTCTGTATGTTTATGTATCTGTGTCAAGAACATGTGAGGTTCTATCAACAAGAATAGATTTACATGAAAACTTGTATCTAACTCTCAGCTTCAATGGATTTTACTGGAATGCAGATTAGCAACATGTTTAATGATTGATAAATGCAGTAAGGATTTGATAAATTAACGATATCAAAGCTAGAATTCATTAGTCTCTCATTTTGGTTAAGTAAAACAGCAAGCACTAAATGGCTGAAACCTCTAATACAAACATGATAGACATGCTTGTGGTATGGAACACTTCCTCAATTAAGCTCAAAGCATGTTAATATTACACAGTACATTGTAAGAATATATAACAGATGTGCACATATGAGGAGCACCTATTTGGATTTTAACCTATATGCGAGGCTCCATTTCTGTTCCAGTTTAGGTATAGTTAAGTGAAAACTAGAGTATTTCAATTGACTGATTTATCTACGTCATCAATCTATGAAGCAAATAGTAAATTAACTACAACAAGACCTTGCCCTGACTAATTCTTCAATTTTCTCTCTGAAGACAGGTCTTTGGGGATTATCTGCTAAACAAAGATGTGATCCCAAATTTCATAAACCTTGACTGAAAGTGAATAATTTTAAAGTTTCAAGACATTTCTAGCCTGATAGATTATGAAAATTTTGGGAGTATCTCCTGTAATTAATATCAGGCAAGCAGAGATCAGTGATATCCTAAAATCCCACCTCTATTTGGAAAAGTCATCTGCTTGGACTAAATTCAAAATTGATGACACTGATAATCAAACCCATTTCAAATGACTGTGACCTCACTAGTGAAAAACCACTCACCTCCCTCCCCCACAGCCCTGCCCAGCCTGCCACCCAAATAACTGGCTGTGCTTTCATTTATCAAAACCAAATACTTTGAAATTCCTTCACTTCATCATCTCCTTTGAGACCTTGCTTAAAATGAATTCCTACACCCAAGTGAGTACAACTAACCACTGTTGCAAAGTTGGTATAGTACTTGTGGATTGGAAGGCAGGAAGTTAGAATTTGTTTGTAAAATGATAGGGGGAAGAGTGCATGGTCCCTTTATGAGGTGTGTTTTTTTTAGGCTTGGAGTTTAATAAATATATCTGCAGGCAGAAGCAGTTGCATGGAGAGTTCTTGAAATTTAAATATTGTATCAAAAGGCTATATTGTTAGCCAGCAAAGCAGCATTTTAACCAAGACAACAGAATTTTGAATTTAGCCAATTGATTTAAACAAGGCCCTAGATGCTAAAGCCCAATTAAATTTAAATCTGATGGTTTTCACTACCTCAGACCAATCCTATTGTAAGAACTTAATAGGTCATTAAGCTTATAAGTTATGAGGGCATTTATAATCGGAGTAAGAGCAAACTGCCACCTGTTAGGAGAACAGCTTTCAACAGCCATCAGCTCCAAAGAAAGATAAAATCACAGGTTCTCACAGAAATCTCTAAGATCTCGGAATAAGCACCACCCAAATAAAGGTATGACTGCAATCTTAGCTAATATTCCTGACACAAGAATTCAACAGAGGAAAGCGTTCCTGAGTGCAGGATAGTAAAGAAGGCAAGAAAAAATTCTGGGAGACTCATCCAGGCTTTAATTTCAAGAGATTGAGCTTTAATTTTTTTTATTAATTTGGTTTATATAAGTGGGCCTTATATCTATTGGAACAGCATTTCATTAGAATTGTGTTTTATTCAGGAATAATTAGTAGCTAAGGGGGAATTGTTCGGTTTGTTAGTTGTTCTGTTAATTTGTTCATTGTTAGAATTAGTTAGATAAATTGTTACTTATTGATTTTTGGGTGACTGTCAGGAGTTCATTTCATTTAACCTCTCCTTTATAACAGATTGGGGGAGTGAGAGGCAGATTATACCACTTTTCACACTTCCTTTAACAGATTATAAGGGAAGGTGAGTTTCTCTGGGTGTTTCAGTTTTAGTTTTGAGTGGGGAGTTGACCTCCGCTTCATAACAGAGCCAAGCCGAATAAAGAATGTTCAGAAGGTCGGTGAAAAGCAATTAAGAGATGCAAAGAGGGATGTTGAAAAAAGACTGGCAGCTAAGAGAAATACTAAAGTCTTCTGTAAGCACATTAATAGTAGAATGGTGTTAAAAAGAAAGCAATTAGGGACATAAAAGGGAACTTATATCTGGAGTCAAGAGGCATGGCTGAGATGTTAAATGAATATTTGTATCTGTCTTTACATACAAGGTAGATGCTGCCCAGGCAATGGTGACAGGAGATGAAACACAGTCACTATAAGGATTGTGGATTTAGAAAACAAATTTAAATCATACACAAAGGAAATTTCAGGGCTTTGACACAAATTCATGGGCATTGAGGCTTTGGGCAGCAGGCAAAGGTACCTCACCTGTCTAAGCAGAAATCAACTGTAATATAACACATACTGAAAACAATGTTCAATGAACATTAAGATGAATTTGATACATTTAGAGAAAATAATTTCAAAACTCAGAAATAGCTCACCAATAAGTAGTTTTTACAAAAGAAAAGAATAACAGAGATGTGATTGCACTTGCATGGGTGAAGAGGATGTTTACTAAGATGTTGTCTGGTCTACAGATTTTCAGTTATAAAGACAGGTTGGACAGACTGGGGTTCTTTTCCTTAGAGCAGAGGATATTGTCACAGGACATGATTAAGATGTATCAAATTTTGAGCAGCACTAATAGTGTAGACAGGGAGAAACCTTTTCCCTCGATAGACAGATCATTGACCAGGAGCATAGTTTTAGGTAGGGGGTAGAAAGTTTAAAGGACATAGACACTTTGGTCCAACTTGTCTGTGCCGACCAGACATCCCAATCTGACCTAGTCCCATTTGCCAGCATTTAGCCCATATCCCTCTAAACCTTTCCTATTCACATACCCCCAGATGTCTTTTAAATATTTTCAAGGTGCTGGAGTGGGCAGATAGGTGGCAAATGAAGTTCAATGTAGAGAGGGGTGAGGTGTTCGCCCTTTTACAAGGAACATGAGGAAACAGTATCAAATAAAGGGTACTATTCTAAAGGATATGCAAGAGCAGAGAGAATTGGATGTATCTGTGCATGTATCATTAAAGGTGGCAGGACAGATAGGGAGAGAGCTGTTAATGAAGCATACAGTCTTCTAGGCTTTAGTAAGAGGGTGCAGGAGCAGGAGGTTATACTGAATCTATATCTGGCACTTATTAGATCTTAGCTGAAGTTCTGTGTACCGTTCTAGGTACCACACTATAGGAAGGGTGACAATGCATTACAGAGATTGCAAAAATGCTTTATAAGGTGCTTTTGGGGATGAGAAACTTCAGTTATGAGGATCTTTGAAGAAGTTGGGACAGTTTGCCTTAGAGAGAAGAAAGCTAAGATGCTAAACAGAGATTTGATACAAGTTTTCAAAATCATGGGGGGCCTGGACAGAGTAGATAGGGAGAAACTGTTCCTGTTCATAAATGGATCAAGATCTGTTTTAAAGTATTTGATAAAAGAAGCAAATGTAAGGTGGGGAAAAAAAAATAAATGATTGGTCTGGGTTTGGAATGTACTGCCTGAAATTGTGGTGAAGGCAGGTTCAAGAGGGAATTGGATAAATATTTAAATAGAAACATGTCCAAGATGATGGTGGAAAGACAGGAGTTTGGCACTGAGTCTAAACGTTCAGGGAATCAGGGTAGTCACGCTGTGCCACATGGCTTCTTCTGCATCATAACAATTCTTTGATTCTGTTAAACATTTGGTCACCTTCCTCAACATCTTCATATTGGTCCAGTGTTCATTTTCATCATTGCAACCATGTGAAGTGTTTTGGGATATTTTCTTCATTGAAGATGCTACATCAATGAGAACTGTTGCAAATAAGCAAAAAGAGAAAAGGATAAATACTCAAAAAGGAAAGAAATAATTATGAAAAGAAAAAGGCATGGGCATGAGTCTTCCAAGATTTGACGCAAGTGTAATGCACTAAATGACCACCTCTTGTGTTGTATTACGCTATGTTACCTACTCCTACAATACCTAATAGAAGCACAAAGGCAAATATAAACATGACAGAACCACAAAATCCAGCCTTGAGCAGTTGAGTCTTGATCCTAGATCAAAGTATGGAAAGGGTGCATGAATCAAAAATCAATGTTTTCACTCTTTCAGACATGTCTGCAAACATTTGGCCTACTAAGATTTATGGATACTATTTGGTACTTAGAATTCCAGACCTGAAAATCTAAACTATACATGAAAAGGTTTCCATCTTATCCAATTTCACTGAAGTTATAAAACGGTTTAGGGAACGTAGTGGTCTAGTGGTAACGTCACTGGGCTGTAATGCCAGACTAATGTTCTGGCGAACATGAGTTTGAAACCCATCATAGTGGATTGTGAAATTTGAATTCAATGAGAAATCTGGAATTAATAAAGATAGTATAGCAAATTAGCCATTGTTGACTGTCATTAAAAAAAAATCTGGTTCACTAATGTCCTCTAGGGAAAGAAATCTGCTATATTTACCCGGTCTGGCCTACATGCAACTCCAGACACACAACAACGGGTGACAGCCCACATCCCCCATGAAAATATAATCAGTTTAGCTTTTTTTAGTTAATCAGCGAAAATGTAATGCAAAACCAAAACTAAAAGCTCATTTAGACAGCATCATTTGGTTTCCTTTTTGTTCTGTGCACCAACTACACAGACTAATTAAAAGTCAATTTTGCTAAATTCGTCAATCTATATCATTATTTCAATGTCTGTTGTAACCCTGATTGATATGAAAGAACCACTGAATGTGTTTCTTGCTGGTGTGTCAAGAATTAATTAAAAACTTTAAACTGCACAGATAATACAGAACTGGACTGATATTTGTGATATTGTAAAGAATAAATTGCCCTTGTGGGGAAACCACATCATTTAAATGTAAAATGTAATTATGTGTAAATACGGTTTGGTACCATATGGATTTGCTTTGCTTAATATTGAATATCAAATTATACAAGCATCTAGAAACACATTTCTTTGATATATATTACAGTCTTGAGAGAAATCTGTTCAGTTTTACAGCTGCAATATAATAAGTTGGAGTCTGATTTTAGTACGTTAATGATAAATGCTAAGTTCTTCTTTAACTATCTTTAATGAAAGTTAATTCCTTTTTGAATTTAATAACTCAATCAACTTGCATTAAATTAAACAGAAGAATCAGGAGAATTAAAACAACTTTACATTAGTAATATTTACTTACCATTTGTGGGTAAAGAATCAATCCTACTCTCTTGTTAGTAAGTTTTACATTTTGATTTGATGGCTTTTAGGGTTTTTATGAAGATAAATTTCACCCGAGCAGCTTTCCAAGCAGATGTGTGGTAGGTTCAGCTATTTTGTAATTTTACAAATGAGTATTTTAAGTAACGAATCACTGTATGACCAGTGCTATGGTTCTGACAGATTCTAGAAGGTCAGAATATGGGAAATATTGTGCCGATGAAGAGTTGCTGTTGCTATTGTCTTATAGGTGGGATTTCATGAGAACAATGGAACTCAGCAGTACTAGTCTGCACTGTGTGTTTAAGTGACTGCTGTGTAACACTAACGCGCCATAGTCTTTAAAGGATATTTTGTTTTACTGTTATTAGTTTTTGGTCTAATATGGTCCCATTAAAACTGTGAGACTGTGCATTTGAAGATACAGATGCTATTTCAGAAAATGCATTCATCTGACATTGAAAATAAGAGTTAATCTTACAGCAGTAACGTATTTGAGAGATGGAAATGGTTCCTAAACTCTACAGCATCTGAACTCAGCACAGGAAAGCAAGCAAACAAACAAAAAAAGATGCCACTGGGATTACCCATGCTAATATAATTTCACCCAATGCTCCCTTGTGATAGTAATGCATTCCTACCAGCCTTGTTGTCACAGGATCATAAGATTTTTTAAATTTGAAACACCCAGCTTTTGACAGCCCTTCAGATCCAAATTGATATTTTACATGCAAAATCTTTTATGTATATATAATATATATTCAAAATTCCAATCATACCAGCCTATCCAAAAGGTGAGCCCGGGATGATTTAATCCATGAATTATTCAGTTTTAAGCGGCTGATGGAATTGCTAACTGCGAAGTGTTTCTGTGGCATTCTGCACTGCAGACTCTCCATTACTCCTGTCATTTTATTCATTCCTCCAACTGTGATCTGTTCCCCCGTTTAAGAGCCTGTCCCTCGGGGCACTGGCTCACATACTACATGCATAAAATTGGCAAAATCCTAAATGTGCTTCTGTCTCCTACCGCAGTCTTCACCGGCTGTCGTTTTATTTTTTTGCCTCATTAGATAACATTTACTGGCAATGTCTGCAGATCCTGAACCTGATGTAGAAAAATGTAGAGCTATATCATGGATAAAGGGGTGATGCAAATATTGTAATCCAGGTGATGGTACAGTACTTCCTTTGTTTTCACAACATACTTTTATCTGGATGCTTTTTTTTGCCCTCAGCCGCATTGCATGTATTCAGTGAAATCCATTAGATAGAACAAGCACGTTGATGCATTAATTCCAGAGGTTGAAGCACAGATAAAGGCTGATATTAAAAGACAATTTAATCCACACACAGCGACAAAAAAGGAACAATGAAGCAGTTGGAAGGTCTGGATTTTATAGCTGCTTAAAACCACAACTGGAAATACAAATGTGTACAACTCCATTTTCCTTAGTCTCCAGCATGACATGCACTGCAATCCCCGGGATTCTCCACACGATGGCTAGTGATGTTGGTACTAGACAGCTGCTGCCCTGAATCCAGGAATGATTTGAAGTGAAGTAGGTCAGCAGGTCTGGCCTCTAATTTGAGATCTGTGCTAAGCCAGAGACAGATACTGTTGTCAATCCATGTTATTGCATTCATTCCTGATTTGAGCTAAGACTGGAACATCAAGCTGCATGGCTGCAAAAAAAAAGGCCTTGATGAAATGGTCGATGAAAAGTACTGTATCCTTTGTCCCGACCTTGCAGGTACGTTAGCATGGCATAAGAAACTATTAATAAAGAGCCAGGGAGCGCAAGCCATCCTTCATCAAAGGCTCTCATCCTAGCATTGTGGGCACAGACCTTTTGTGTGGTTCCTTTACTTAACTGAAAGCACTGCATGCCAAGAAAATTAACCTGTAAATCTAGTAGGCAATTTCTTTTGCTATTTCACTCCGGATAAGCTTTTTCTCCCATAAGACTCTCGGCGCAAGTGAAAGAATCCTATTGCTGCTTTGAGCCTGCTGCAGCGTCTGCTTTGCCGCACTGCGACTGGAAATCTGCAGCAGTAAGAGCTAGCTTTCTGGCAGTTGCGATCGTGAAGAAACCAGCAGCACTGTGACACTGCAGTCAGCTGACTTTGCAGTGTTATCATTTCAGTGGTGCTGCGCAGACTTAAACTGGTTCGCGAGTTGGTGCAAGAGGAGTGACCCCTGGTGAAGAAATGGACTCCGCTGGGTACTCACGGAAAAACGACTGGCTTGCTTCTGCTGCGACTTGCCTCAAGATCATCAGTTTAAATAACTTTTGGCAGGAGAGCAGAGGAAGTGGATTCTACTTCCTGTTGATACAATATGTGGATGAAAACCACATTACAGTTTCCCCTTTCCATCAGTGAAATGTCTACATTAATTGCAGTTTTAATTGCATCTGTGAAGAAAATATTTATCCTCTTATTTGCCACAGTGCAGTCCCTGTCTGCATCTTTCCATAGCTATAGTAACCCTTTAGCAGGCATCATAGTATAAATTTCCATTCCAGCTGGCTGCTTGTAATTGGTTCAGTTTAAAATAGCAATTCCCAATGAGGGCTAATTCTCAAAGGTTTACAGTAGGATGTTTACACTATGTATAAAATAAATGATTCAAGTGCTCGGGACTTTGTTCTTTTTAGGGAAATGCTCTGTTTATCATTCACCTCATTTTATACTTGAGAGAACAGACTTTATAAAGATGCCTTTCACTGATTGCAAGTTTCCATTTTCATTCACACAAATGCAAAATAGAGAAAGACAGCTCAATTAAATATTTGTGCAACAAGTATATAGTGGCTCTGTTGAAAAGTACAAGGCAAATGGACAACTGAAGCAGCATAAATATATAAAATGTAAGATTATTCTATCTGTGCCATTTTTAAAAAAAACTACTTTAGATATTCCTGTATCTTTTCAGAATGTTTATACTTATATGTTTATTACTGGGGAGGTGATGGCTTAATGGTGTCATCGCTAGACTGTTAATCCAGAGACCGAGGGAATGTTTAAGTGACCAGGATTTGAACCCTGCTATGGTAGCTGGTGGAATATGAATTCAATAAAAATCTGGAATTAAGGGCCCAACGATGACCATGAAACAATGTCGATTGTTAAGAAAAACCCATCTGGTTCACTGATGTCCTTTAGAGAAGGAACTGCCATCCTTACCTGATCTGGTCTACATATGACTCCAGACCCACAGCGATGTGGTTGATTCATAACTGCCCTCTGGTTAATTAAGGATGGGCAATAAATGCTGGCCTAGCCTATAAATAAATTAAAAAATGAAGAATTTATAAGGGTAATGAAATACCACAAAGGAAAACCAAAGTATGCAACAATCTATTGATATCACAGTTTGCTAACATTGAAAATCAGGATTTGAGATTCCTGTGTTCATTTTACCCTAGTGTTTCTGTCACAAACAGCATACTGGTCACTGACTCCCAGATCTCCTATCAATTCAGTTTTGAGCTAGCTATCAAAATGTGCAAGAATGGCTCAGGAATGAAAAGCACTCCAATTTTCCTTTCTTCAGAGAGTTTGGCCTCCATTTAAAATTAATGGAATAGCTTTTCTAAAGAGTATGTTGGTCCTCATGTGTTACTTCTGTGCTTTAAAATTCTATGATTTGAGACATATCAACCAAATACAAGATCAATGATTCCTAGCAACCTGGTCAATGGTGATTAAAGGGAAAGACTTTAGTGGCTGAGACAAAGGAAGATAGTTGTGATTGTCAGAACTCAATCTTCGCAGCTCTGTGATATTACTTTAGGCACTCCTCAGTGAAATGTCCTTGGCTTAACAGCCATTATTTGCTTCATCAACAAGTGTCCTCCTATTCTAAGATCGGGTTCACTTACTATTCTGTCATCAAACCACCACACCCCTCAACCTTTAGTGGCACCACCATCATTGCATCTGTCGCTGTTGACGTTGTGGGGCCATCACTGGCGAGAACAATATCTATGCCAGTCACATCACCACCATGGATACATGATCAAGGCAAAGACTGGGTAATATGTGATAACAAGGTGTGGAGCTGGATGAACACAGCAGGCCAAGCAGCATCATAGGAGCAGGAAAGCTTGACGTTTCGGGCCTAGACC
>JAHRHZ010000029.1:6479284-6664696 GCA_024137785.1 Ginglymostoma cirratum
ATGGGGGTGCGGCTTGAGGTGGGAGGAGGGGATAGGTGAGAGGAAGAACAGGTTAGGGAGGCGGGGACGAGCTGGGCTGGTTTTGGGATGCGGTTGGGGGAGGGGATGTTCTGAAATAAAAAGGGAGAGAGGGGGAGGCGGATAGAAAATGGATAGAGGAGAGGATAAGTGGAGAGGAGACAGACAAGTCAAAGAGGCGGGGATGGAGCCAGTAAAGGTAGTGTAGGTGGGGAGGTAGGGAGGACATAGGTCAGTCCAGGGAGGACGTTGTTCTGATATTTCTGATGAAGGGTCTAGGCCCGAAACCTCAAGCTTTCCTGCTCCTATGATGCTGCTTGGCCTGCTGTGTTCATCCAGCTCCACACCTTGTTATCTCGGATTCTCCAGCATCTGCAGTACCTATTATCACTGGGTAATATGTGATGAGTGGCTTACCTTATGACCTTTCAACTCTGTAATTAGTGTGCCTCGTCAAAATAATAGCCGACAACTCGGAACTTGCCTGAATAGAAGTAACTGCAACAACAATCAAAAATCTGAAAGTCAGCTAGCAATAAGCATTTAATTTGAACACTGTCGTTGATTTAATATACACCCTTACACTATCAACACTCTGTGGATGCAGCACATACTGACTACATGATGAAATACCACAAGGAAAATGCCACAAGGTCTACTACGGTCATGGAAGCACATTGCCAAAAATGCAACTAAAAAAAACACAGCAGTTGTATGAAGAGACTTGCTCTGAACAGACATGGGAAAGTATAAATAGCACCAGTCACAGAATGTTTGTCTAGGCTTCAGCTCTGCAGAATCTCCTCCTGATGGAATTGGTAATTTGCCCACATAAACAAAGCTGGAGGAGAGAGATGACATGAAATGCTTACAATTCGTAACCTGACAAACTGTGCTCTATGCTTAGAAAGACTTTTAGCAAATTGTTTTGTAGGTTGAAGATGCAAGCATGATGGCTTAGAAAGGAAAGGGTCTAATTTACTCTCTTCTGGCATAAGTGCAAGGCTTAAATTCATTTTAATTAAATTTGAACCTTGAAATATTTTTTCTACTGTGACTGCAAAACAGATGTATGTAAATTATATATATAAATGTGGTAGTTGCTGTTCTGCACATCTTTTCAACAGTAAAAATGTCTGCTAACCCAGATTTTTTTCTGGTTGTTTTGGCAAACCAATTTAGAACTGGAATTAGAATCCCTACAGTGTGGAAACAGGCCCTTTGACCCAACAATTCCACACCAACCCTTGGAGCATCCCACCCAGACCCATCCCCCTGTAACCCACACACCCCTGAACACTATGGGCAGTTTAGCATGGCCAATCCACCTAGCCTGCACATCTTTGGACTGTGGGAGGAAACCAGAGCACCCAGAGGAAACCCATGCAGACATGGTGAGAATGTGCAAACTCCACACAGATAGTCACCTGAGGCTGGAATTGAACCTGGGTCCCTGGTGCTGTGAGGCTGCAGTGCTAACCACTGAGCCACCATGCCACCCCAAATTTAAGCATTAAAAGACTGTAAATTAGTGCCTTAAAAACCTTGAGATTTGGAAATAATTTCATAGATTTGAAAATAATGCTGGAACACTGAAGCTGGGACTGCAGTAAGATCTCTTTGCTTTTGGTACTTTATTTTAGGGACTTTTCAGTTCAGCAATCATATTGCCACCGCTTTGTTCCATCCCACCCCTTATTCTTCAGCCATTTCCTTTCTTGCTAGCCACCCATCTACTATTGTGCACTCCGTCTCCCTGTAGGTCTTATTTTTTGCAGTTCTCACGTTGTTACAAATTCATTTGTTTTATTATTTCAGATTCTTTCAGGTGTTGTTTGGCTTTCCAGGTTGCTACTGCTCCCTGTTTTAATTTTTCAGGCCAGTACCATTCTTGATTTTGATTTCCAGGCAAGTCCTGCTCTTTCTTTTTATAACCACTTCTTATTTCTCTCCTTTGCTGTGATACTTGGCTGCCACTCTCTGGAATTAATCTGCCTCAGCTCACTCTTGCTTGCTTTCTCTCTATTGCTTTAATTCCTGGACTGTCATTCCTGCCCACACTTTTGTTATAAATTAATGAGCAAATGATTCACTTTTATAAGACATTGATACATGCAGATAACATTACATAAATATTATGATGTCTGGTAATTCAACTGAAATTGAAAAATATAATTTCCTTGAGTTATTACTCTGTTTTGACCATTAAGAACAATAAAAGCCTTAAAAGAAGCAACTCACTGTATACTTTGAGATAAGAGCATCATGAGACTCAAATAGCCAGTAGCGGTATATGGATGGGATTGGAACTGGATCATGTCCCACATCTCACTGGACGCTGAAATAACCTTCGATTTTATGCACCAGATAGAAACCCAATATAATTAACAACAAGGTAACATGATGATAGTAACTTATATTGCTCTTCTGTTTGATTACCATCTGGTGTGATGGCCCTTTACCGGGTCTGATCAAATGGTCCTTTACTTAAACTGATTTACATTTTTTAACTGAGAGGATTGCTTTAAAGAAATTGTTTACAACTTGATTAGAATCAACCAGGACATTTGAAGTTTTTATACTTTATCATATAGTTGCTATCGATTCATCATTTATTCAAATATACTTGTTTTATTTTAAAACATAATCAATCTGAAATTATTCAAACTAGCTTCAATAAGTGAAAAGTATGGCTGCATATTGAACTGGGAGATATTAGTTTGTAAAAGTTATGCAAATTTATTGGATTATTTTCTACCATTTGATGGAACAAAATATGTTTTAATGAAAAAGCTCATGAAATTTGGGTTGACTTTTTAAACAAATTCTCTGCTACCAGTTAGCAATTGAAAAAGCTTTTACTGATATATTAAGACCAACTGTGAAATATATGCTTCAATTCTGTGATCTTTGGATTATTGAGAGCTTGCCAAATCTTCTTAAATGATTTTCAACCAAAATGGAACCTGCTGTAACATCAATCCTGGAATAAAGTACTGAAGCATTAGTAAAATATCTAAAATGAGCAAACATTTAAATTATAGAGAAGATAAAGAATGATCAGAGTCACACAAGAAAGGGCATTTCTAGTTGTGTTGGTAAAGTCAATTAGATAGACCTTGATCATATTCATTCATAAGGATGAGCGAGCTGCAAGTTTTTTTCATTCATTCTTGGAATGTGGGTGTCACAGGCAAGGCAAGCCTTCATCGTCCATCCCAGATTACCTAGGATACTGATAAGCTGCCTTCTTGAACCACGCAGTTCATGAGTTATAAGTACATTCACTGTGCTCTTTAGGAAGGCAGTTCCAGTGTTTTGACCCAGTAACAGTGAAAGAATGGTGATACAGTTCCAAGTTGGGGTTGTATGTGGCTTTAACGGTAACATAAAGGTGGTGGTGTTTCTATGCATCTGCTTCCCCTGCGTTTCTAACTGGTGGAAGCACGGGTTTGAAACATGCTGTTGAAGAAAGCTTTAGTGAGTTGCTGCAATGGATCATATAGGTGGAACACACTGCTGCAACTGTATGATAGTGGTGGAGTGAGTGATTTTTGTTTATGTACTTCAGGGAAGATCTGGGGCCCAGAAATGAAAAACAAGATGTTCAATCAGCTGTTCTTTTTACTCTAATTGTTGCTTCTCATTTGCAGAGCACCAGGAATCCCAAAGCAATTACAAAAATTGTGAGCAGTTTTGGGCCCCATACCTAAGGATAGATGTGCTGACATTGGATGGGGTTCAGAGGAGGCTTACAAGAATGATCCCAGGGATGAAGGGCTTGTCATATGAGGAGCATTTGAGGACTCTGAATCTGTACCCGATGGAATTTAGAAAGATGAGGGGGGGAACCTGATTTTAAATTACAGGATACTGAGAGACCTGGATAGAATGGATGTGGAGAAGATATTTCCACTAGTAGGGGGAGACTAGAATTTGGAGGCACGTCCTCAGGGTGAAGGGATGACCCTTTAGAACTGAGATGAGGAGGAATTTCTCCACCTGGAGGGTGGTGACTCTGTGGAACTCATTGCCGCAGAGGGTTATGGAGGTCAAGTCATTGAGTGTAATTAAGACAGAGATAGATAGGTTCATGATCAGTAAGGGGATCGAGGGTTACAGGAAGAAGGCAGGAAAATGGTGTTGAGAAACATATCGGCCATGATCAAGTAGTGCAGCAGACTCAATGGGTTGAATGGCCTAATTCTGTTCTTATATTTCATAGTCCAAATATATCAACTTGAAAGGCAAAAGATGTGCAAAGCAAACTGGATTTATTCTAAGTTGTCAGGACACTAACCTATTTTCTACCTTCCAGATTGTTGTAATAGGAGACTTTGAGCCTCAAGCTTTTCACAATCTCTTCACAGATTCTCCAGAATGCAATATAAAAAATAATCAATACAAACAATATAAACACCATTGAGGCTTGTGAAATTTCCTTGGAAATTGTAAAAAGGCCACAAGTTTAAGAACTAAAACATTTGAACTGAAAAAAATTCTTATTTTGTCCTGCACTATCAAGATCTTTTGCATTCCTTCAAACCAAATAGTAGGAAAAGTACAACAAATTTAAAAAAAGAACTACTTGAGAGACAATTGTGGGAAACAAAATCTTGGATATGTTGGCATGAAGTCATAGCGCTTTTTAAAAACTGCTTTTGGCTCCAAGCAATAAGTGTTATCACAAGAAAAAAAGCTCTAAATAAACCAGTAGACTAGTGTACTAATTATATGGGTCTCAGGAGAATCTGGCCCACAAGAGAGGCTTATCAACTCTCCTGATTCCACAGCCAGCCAATTGTGAATTGTTTGTTTCCATTTGCTTTCTCCTGCTTTCCATCTAAAGAACACCAGAGATAATGAGATAACACAGTGTGCAGCTGGAGGAACACAGCAGGCCAGGCAGCATCAGAGGAGCAGGAAAGCTGACATTTTGGGTCAGGATCCTTCTCCAGAAATGGGGGAGGGCAAAGGGGGCTCTGAAATAAATAGAGGGGGGGTGGGGCTGGGAAAGGTGGGTGGGATGGTGATAGGTGAGTGCAGGTAGGCAGTGGTGGCGATTGGTCAGTGAGGTGGGAGGAGCAGATAGGTAGGAGAGAAGACGGACAGGTCAAGGAGGCGGGGATGAGAGGGAAGGTTGGTCATGGGATGAGGCCAGGGGTGGGGAGATTTTGAAGCTAGTAAAGTCCATATTGAGACCATTGGGTTGTAGGGTCCCAAGGCGGAATATGAGGTGCTGTTCCTCCAGTTTCCAGGTGGCGTCGTTGTGACACTGGGGGAGGCGCAGGATGGACATATCATCCAGGGAGTGGGAGGGGGAATTGAAGTGGTTTGCGACTGGAAGGTGTTGTCGTTTGTTGCGAACCGAACACAGGTACTAGCTTCAAAATCTCCCCATCCCCAGCCTCATCCCATGACCAACCCTCCCTGTTATCCCTGCCTCCTTGACATGTCCATCTTCTCTCCCACCTATCCGGTCCTCCCACCTCACTGATCAATCCCCACCACTGCCTATCTGCACTCACCTATCACCATCCCACCTACCTTCCCCAGCCCCAACACCCCTCTCTCTATTTATTTCAGAGGCCCCTTCCCCCTCCCCCATTTCTGAAGAAGGGTCCTGACCCAAAATGTCAGCTTTCCTGCTCCTCTGACGCTGCCTGGCCTGCTGTGTTCCTCCAGCCATGTTATGATAACACCATGTTATCTCAGACTCCAGCATCAGCAGTTCTTACTATCCCAGAGATAATGAGGTTTACTACATCTATAAAGGTGATTTAACAGGGCACCTTAATTTTTTAGTTACTTGAGCCTTGTATTTATTCATTTACAATAGGTGGCACTGGTAAGGCTACTGATTATTCCTAATTGCTGTTGAGAATAATGGGGTAAGCCACCCTCTCAAACACAACTGAGTAGCTTGCTACATCGCTTCAGAGGGCAGTTCACAGTCAAACACATTGCTGTTGTTTGGAGTCACATATAGGCCAGACATAAAGGAAATTAGTGAAGCAGGTGGGTTTTGACGCCAATCTGGTTGTTGCACTGTCACCCTTATTTTTATTATTTTTCTTTTAATTCTAAAATTTTATGCAAATAATTGAATTGAATTAGCCCAGCTGGGTTGCTGGGATTTGAATTCCTGAGTCTGGATCATTAATCCAGTAACATAACTACTACAAACATATGAAATAGGAGCAGAGGTAGAACAGTTGGCACTTGGCCTATATTTTTAAAATATTCATTCATTGAAGGCAGGTGTCAGTAGCTGAGCCGGTATTTATTGCCCATCCATACTTGGCCTTGAGAAGTTGGTGGTGAGCTGCCTTCTTGGGCCACTGTAATTCATTTGACAAGCACCATGCAATACCTGACCAACCTGTTTGTGTTTCCAATTCCACATTCCCACTTAGCCCCCGATGACCCTTGATTCCCTGGCTTAACAATAATCTATCTATTTATCTACTTCTGTCTTAATGATTCAAGGATAAATATTCAATGAAAATATTCAATAAAATTCAATGATTCTGCTTGTACCGCATTTTGAGGCGGAGGGTTCCAAAGTTGCATAACCCTCCGAGAGTAAAATTTCTCCTAATTTTAAACCCTAATTTTAAACAGTGCCCCATAATTCTGGACTTACCCACAACTGGAAACATTCTTTCTAATTCTGCATTGTCAAGACCATTCAGGATCATATACACGTCAATAAAATCATGCCTCATTCTTTGAAACTCCAGCGAAAGCACGTCAGACTGTTTAACCCATCCTCATAAGGCGACCTGCTAATTTTAAACCCTAATTTTAAACAGTGCCCCATAATTCTGGACTTACCCACAACTGGAAACATTCTTTCTAATTCCGCATTGTCAAGACCATTCAGGATCATATACACTTCAATAAAGTCATGCCTCATTCTTTGAAACTCCAGCGAAAGCAAGTCAGACTGTTTCACCCATCCTCATAAGGCGACCTGCTAATTCCAGGTATAAATCCAGGAAGCTGCCTTATATAACTGGAACATAACATCCTTACTTTCATGTTCAATTCCTCTGTTAAAAAAGGGTAACGTCTTTCAGCCTTCTTTAGTATGTGTTGTGCCTGCGCTCTAACCTTTTGGGACTCATTTACCAGAACACCTAATTCCCTCCTGCATCTCAGACTTCTGCAGTTATTCTTCATTTAAGTAATATTCTGCATTTTTTTGTTCTTCCTGCCAAAGTGAACAACTTCACATTTTTCTGCATTATACTCCATTGCCATTCACTCAACCTATCAATATCTGTCTGTAACTTCCTAAGTTCTCTTCACAACATACTTTCCTACCTATCTCGGTGTCACCTGTGAACTTAGCTATCATAGAATCCCTACAATGTGGAAGCAGGCTTTACGGACCATCAAGTCCACAGTGACACTCCGAAGAGCATCCCACCTTGTCCCACCCCCTTACCCTATCCCAGTAACCCGACATTTCCCATGGCTAATCTACCTAAACAACACATCCCTGGACACAATGGGCAATTTAGCATGGCCAATCCACCTAACCTGCACCTGTGGGAAAAAACTAGAGCACCTGGAGGAAACTCACGCAGACATGGGGAGAATGTGCAAACTCCACACACTCACCCGCCTGAGTCGCTGGCGCTGTGAGGCAGCAGTGCTAACCACTGAGCCACTGTGCCTTCTCTCCTTTCATCCAAGTCATTAATGTAAATTGTAAAAAGTTGACTCCAGAGCACATACTTCTGTGGGACACCACTTCTCATCCTGCCTACCAGACAGTGATCCATTTATGCATGCTGTATTTACTGCCATCCAGCCAATCTTCTGACCATGTTTGGATGTTACCCCCTACACGTTGAGTTTTTATTTTTTGCAATAACCTTTGATGTAACATCTTATGAAATGCCTCTTTGAAGTCTAAGTACATAAGTCTACAGACTACTAATGTACCACACTGTTATTTTTCTTTCACGTAGTTTCCAACCTGAGAAAGTAAATCAGTCAATGGAAACTTGGACCAGCAGTAATTTGGACTATGAATAAAAAAGATATAAAAAATAGAAATGTTAAAATATAAGATGTTCAAGAGAGAAAGAGCCCAAGAAAACAAGATCAGATATATTGCTGAGTATATCCCACACTGCACGGTGCAGTTATGTGTGAAAGGCAACATTTCATTAATGGTCTTCCACTGGTCTCTGAGGAAGTCAAATGACCTTTTCTCAAACTTGATTTTTCTAATGTTCTGACCCAAACAAGTAGCAGTTTTAAACATTTATTTAAAATTCCTGGAATTTATTCTATGACTAAAGCAGGATTAAAAGCAATATCATATATGATTAGAAACCTGTTTAGGTAGTTAGTTAATCTCAGCAGGGCAATTCTACAGATGAGACAATGAAATAGTCCTCCAAACCTACAGAGTGGAAAGATCGGCCACAATGTTTGGCTGTAATCTATTCACTGTTGCAAAATGCACCTGCATGGTTGTAAGCACGAGAATCATTATTTTTCAATGCCTCATGGTTGAATGGGCAACTGATAGATATCATCCATACAAGTGAATTCAGAATGGACTCTCAGGAAGGGTACTGGAAGGTGACATATGACACCTGGACCGATGTAAACAGGGAGGTTGGAATAGGGGGAGAAGTATGCTTTCCTGGGTATGGCTGAACAGGAACTAGAACTTGAAAAAAAATTGTTGAATCTCTTCTCACTCTCTTCATACTCATCATTTAACCTGTTCACCACTTCATTCTCTTTCTGTCCTCACTTCCAAATAGATGTGTTCTCTTCCTTTGCATATCTGGTTGTTAATTTTCATTGTGATATTGAACAGTACAGTTTTGGATGAGCTATTGTTTATGGAGGGTGGAGGATAGGAGGCCAGACAATAAAGCACTGGAATGGTTCAGTCTGGCAATAATGAAAGCAAACTGGAGGGCTTCAACAGCAGATGAAGGATCGCAGGAAGCAGAAGCTTCCAACCTAAGTGCAGCAAAAAGCAACAGAGGGAGAGTTTGTGTGATGGTCTCAATGGAAGAGTCATCTATGCCAGCTTAGTTTTATAAGGTAGGGAGCTTCATGCTGTGATTCATTTGGTTTGTGTGTGATTTTTGTATAGCTGCATGAGAATAGTTAGCAATAGGAGTGCCTGGTGTGTGATGTAATCAGAGATTCCTGGAGTCATAGAGTTATACAGCATGGAAACAGACCCTTCGGCCCAACTAGTCCATGCCAGACATTATCCCAAACTAAACTAGTCATCCAGCCCCACGCCTTGTTATCTCAGATTCTCCAGCATCTGCAGTACCTTTTATCTCTGTTCCACCGATGTGTTCCTGGCCCATATCCCTTCAAACCTTTCCTATTCATGCACCTATCCAAATGTCTTTTAAACATTGTAATCATGCTCGCATCCATCACTTGCTCAGTACGTTCATTCCTCATGCTAACCTGTCTCACACCCTCTCTTTCTCTTCCTTCCTGCCTAATCTTGACAAAAGCTAGAGAAAGATGTGGCAAATAGACCTGACTCATGTCCCAAGTAGAATAGAAACTTAGATATTCTTAGGGCTCATCCTCAAAAACACCCTGATGGCCAAATAAATTGGTTCCTAACTAGGAGTCGAATGATTTCCTGTTTTTCTTTGGTATAATGTGAGCCATGGGGAGGAGCAGAGAAAGTGGAAGAGAATCTAGACAGATTTCAGCTTTAGCAGGACCAATCCTGTGAACATCTGTCCTTACAACTGTTGCTTCCAGCTGCACCCTGTTTCTATGCCACCGAGAATAATAAGCAGGAAAGAAAATAATATTTAAAATACTGTATAATTAAAACAAACATTATGGTTATGTAATATTGCCCTTTTTAGACATGTAAAAACAAATAAGTGGAAATGGTGTAATCTATCCTTTTTAAAACATGTATAGGCCAATAACTTCATGTGCATACGTTAGTGCAAAGGATAAAATCAACTCTAATTATACAAGGAAGACCATCTGCTGTTATAACCTATCTGCGTCAAATGATGACACATTGGTAATGAGCTGAAATCCAAGGTAGCTGATTCACGATAATGTCCCACCTTAGGAAACCTCTTCAAAAGAAGCAAGAAGGACCATTCTTTTGGTTCCATTCATTTTCAATTTCATTGAAACGTAGAAACATAGAAAACGGGAGCAGGAATAGGCCATTCAGCCCTTCAAGTCTGCTCTGCCATTTAATATGATCATGGCTAATCATCCAACTCAGCACCCCTGTTCCTGTTTACTCCCCAGTACACGCTGATCCCTTTAGCAGTAAGATCTATTTCTAAAGCCTTCTTGAAAGTATTCAACATAACTGCTTTCGGTGGCAGAGAATTCCGCAGGCTCATCATTCTCTGAATGAAAAATTTCTCCTCATCTCAGTCCTAAATGGCCTATCCCTATCTTTAAACTGCGAACCCTGGTTCTGGTTTAAATTTATATTTTATTTGATAAATTGCTTGGATTAGATTAGTATTGCCATGCTTATATAATTCAGTGTTTTTTTTTTGTATCCTTACCAGTTATCAATATTCACTAGTTTAAAAAGAGGTGCTGAGATGAACAATTTTTGTCCACAAAATGATTTTGATGAGAATCAACATTCTTTGTACATTCTAGCTTATCACTCATAATATTACAGTCAGGAGCTCAGTCTACATGTTTAGCATTGTTTCATTCTATTAGTGATGGTACATAAGAGAAAATTGACACATGAGCATAAAGTCAGAAAACTGGTAGTCAGAAGGTATGGGAGGTTGATGAATTGAGTTAGCAGGTGGCTTTGAACTGGTATTGCTTGAGAGTTTTAATAAGAATTTAAAAAGGAGGGTGGGGTGATGGATGAAGTGTTTGAGGTGGCATGGAGAATGATGAATGATGGGGAGACAAATGGAAAAGGGTCACACATTGAGTTAGGAAGACATAAGAGGAAATCAAATGTGGTTTTGTGAACAGAAAGTGTAATATAGACCAGCCATTTGATATTCCTTTACAATACCATCCAGTTGCTCTACAATTCAGAATACTCTTTCACCAGAACCCATGTATAATCCTGAATGGATTATTTCCTTCAACAAATGCCTGCACATCCTGTCAATTGACAAAAGGAAAGAGAGCAGGAAAATAAATAAGGGTGAAAAACAATGCAATTGAGGAAAAAAGTCAAAATAAAGAAGCAAATGGAGATACAAAGTGCAAAGAATTAAAACAGAGACAGAATCTGAAGACAGAAAAACAGCAACACACAAATGACAGGCATGGATAATAGAAACCATTCCATATCTTATTGTGAGCAATTAGACTGAAGACCCACTACATGTTAAAACTCTTATGAATGCCATATGCTATCACACACTTTCTTTAAATGTATGCTTCTTAATAATGGTTAAGTTTATTCTGCAACATTTAATTGGCTGTTCTTCTCACAAGATTCATTGCCAGTTTGATTCTTCTAGAACTGCAACCGATCCCAGACAATTCCCTTTAAATATTGTAACCATAATTTGGATTTATATATCACTTGTAATGAAGACAAATGTTGTAGCTTGGGAACTGGATGATTGAAAGCCTGATCACAAATTGCAGACCAAAAGGAAGACTGGAACAAAAAGCTGGAGTCAGAGAAATGGAACATTTAATGGAATGGATGGTGTTGGAGTAGAATAGATAAACTGAAAGAGAAAGCAATTACTGGATATAAACCTGAGCATGACAATTAAGTATAGCTGTAAGAAAGTTTAAACTCCACACAATTACTTCCACTTTCAGCCTCCTGCATTCTGTTCTCTTTATCACATGTCCTGTTTGATCAGTTCTGGCTTTCCAAGAATACACTGGTTTCACAACAGTCAAGAAACCAAGATCTGATCTGTAACTGATGGAGTCTTTATTTCAAGATTCCAATGTGAAATATCATTTAGCTTTAAAGGTACCCACACATTCCTTTATTTGACATTGTAAAATTTCTGTCTTGTGAAACGATGGCCATTGGCTTAACTCCTTAAGTTCATTTATAAGGTGTAAGCATTGCTCGCTAGGCCAGCATTTATTGCCCAACCATAATTGCTGCTGAGAATAAGGTGATGAGTTGCCTTCTTGAATCACCGCGGTCCATACAGCGTAGGTACACCTACAGCACTATTAGGAAAGGAGTTCCAGGATTTTGACTCAGTGACAGTGAAGGAACAGCAACGATACATTTCCAAGTCAGAATGGTCTGTGGTTCAGAGGGAATCTTGCAAGTGGAGGCGTTCGCAAATATCTGCTACCTTTGTCCTTCCTTTGCAACTTTGGCAAATGATGTCTAGAGGTTCTTGGTAAGTTGCTGCATTGCATCTTGTAGATGGTACATACTGCTGGCTCTATATACTGAGGATCGAAAGAAATAATGTTGTTATTGGTGAGCAGTGTGCCAGTCAAGCAGGCTGCTTTGTCCTGAATGGTATCAAGCTTCTGGAGTGTTGTTGGAGTTGGACTCATCCAGGCAAATGAAATGTATTCCATCACACCCTTTACTTGCGCTTTGTATTTAATTTGAAGAGTGAGGAGGTGAATTACTCATCCCATAATTCCCAAGCCTTTGGGTTGCTCTTGTAGCCACAGTATTTATATAATTAGTCCAGTTCAATTTCTTGTCAATGGCAACACCCAGGATGTTTACTGTAAGCAGACAGCCTGATGTATAGTATTTTAATCTAAATAGATTGGAAGGCTTAGATTTGCAAGAAGAACTGTGGGGCTCTTGGTAATAAACTAAATTAAATGAGCTCATTCCTATAAGAAAGTAGCTTAAGGTAGATTGCACTGTATACAAACTAAGAACTATTTTGGTAACATTGATTAATTTGCCTAAAAAAATTGACATTTCCCACGGAATCTTTCCAAGCTAACAATCTAATATGTATTTGGGTAGCAAATTTTTTTAAAGCTGTGTTTGATTTATTTTCAATTTTTAAAAAAAGCCAAGTTTAATCCCATGACTTAATCTACAGTAAAGTGACGAGACAGCAGCAACTCAACAACTCAAGTTATTACACATGTTAAACGAAAGGGCATCTGGTTTGCAATCTGTTTTGCAAAATGAGGACTACACATCTGCTCTGTACTGAACTGACAGGCTCTCTTTTCTGAGACTTTTTAACATTCCTAGTACATGTCCTGTGGAAAACAAAGCAAAATTGTACTCTTGGTACAGATTTTGCTCAATATATAATTTTTCAGTGGTATGTAAACTAACAGAGAAGCAAATTAAATATTTTTACTCAGTTAATTCTGCTTTTCAGAGCCACTATGCCTGTGTTGGCTCTCTGAAAGGGCTATCCAAGTAGTCCCACTCCTTGCCCTTTCCTTTATCCCTGAATTATTTTTTCCCTTTTCAACTTTATATCTAATTTTCTCTTGAAAGTTATGATTAAATCTGTTCCCACCACCTTCTTAAACAGTGTATTCATATCACTGTAAAGATCTCCCATAGCTGCTGACTCATGCTGAATATAGTTCCAAAAATGCTGGAATCTGGACTGTCTTGCACAAGGAGGCCATTCTTTGTTTGTGACCCCAGATTGTCATTCTGACAAACTTTCATTTGGGCAGGAGAGAAGATAATGGCCTAGTGGTATTATCACTGGACTGTTAATCCAGAGACCCAGATAATGTTCTGGGGACCTGGGTTCAAATCCTGCCATAGCAAATGGTGGAATTTGAATGCAATAAATATCTGGAATTAAGAATCTAATGATAACTGTAAATACATTGCCAATTGTTGGAAAAACTCATCTGGTTCACTAATGTCCTTTAGGGAAGGAAACTGCCATTCTTATCTGGTCTGGCCTACATGTGACTCCAGACCTACAGCAATGTAGTTGACTCTTAACTGCTCGATGGGCAATAAATGCTGCCTAGCCAGCAACACCCTCATCCCATGAATGAATAAAGAAAATAAAATAAGATTGATTCAGTTCTTATTTTCCAACAAGTCTCTCGATGACAATAGCAAATGTGGATCCTCTCAGATTTCCGTCTTCTCCTTGCACACCGCCTTTTTCCCTAAGGCAAATAATAACAACCCACTGATGTTCTAGATGAAGACACTCCTGGTTTGGATGATTCAGTGTGTACGCTAAATATACTTTTTACTTTGCGTAAATCTAACTCACTACACAGGTACCCCTCCCTCTTTTCTTTGCAATTCTATATAAAGGAAAGACTGCAAGGAACATTGATGAAGCAGTTTTAAGTTCGGCATCAGGAAGAAGACAGCTGTTAAGCACAACTAAGCTAGGTGTCAATGGTGTTCTCCTAAGTCAGAGCCTCATTGCTGTAGAGTGAAAGTCAGTTTCAGAATGGAATCTGAATTAAAAGGCTGATCTCCTAATTTAGGCGCAAAAAAGTGAAGTGATAGGAAAATGTCTCTTGTGGTCCTTCTATGTAATGAAATATTAGGAAATATTTTGGGTTGAAGCTAACTGGAAACCGGCTAAGTGTCATTTATGGCGAGTTTCATGAAAATTTCTCTCCACAAGTCCTGGTGAGCTTTGTTCTGCTGTTGTCCCCAACTTGCCTCATTAACATAACAGGCCCCTCAGATGCCCTATTTGTCTATAGTAACCCAAATCTCCCATTCAGCATAGGCAGACATACTTGCCATTACCAAGATCCCTATGACCAGTGCTATATTTAAAAGGCCATTTTGCACAAGGTCAGGTGCTGGCAGTCTGGGGCTGCCCTGCATATCCGTGACATTTTACCCAGCCATGAAAATAAGGGAAATTCCTACCTTGTTTTGCAGCTAGAGACCTGAAGGTTCTTCTCATTGGGTGATACAGAGGAGGGTGTCCAGGAGAGATAAAGGATGGCACAACACCAGACTCTGCCAGCTAGTGTGTGAAAGTTACTCAGGCCAGTGCAGTCTCCAAGGTCTGGAGAAATGTGCAGCAATGGCACAAAAAGCTCAATGACCCTCTCTGGCTGGTTAAGTGCCACCATCTTCTCTCAATTATTGCACTCACATCCCACTAATGCTCGACATTCAGCTTCTCACCTTCCATGAAGAGAGATCAGGGTCCTTGCCACCAAGGACTAGGACTGGTCCTGTGGTGACACAGAAACATCCATGTCTCAGCAACCAAGCAAGCAGTATTGCTCTTGATTATTGTACTGCTCTCCCATTAGCTGCACTGTGCATGTATTCTTAATAGGCCATAACTTCTACCAATTGTCCATGACGCATTCTCTCTTTTGTCTCCTGTAGGTATCAGTGGCATTACCACACATTGTGGTCTCTGTGTCTCTGTGATCAAGAAACAGGCCAAGATATCCCCTCATCCACCATTCAGGAAGAGAGCACAAGAAACCATGGAGGAAGCATTGAAACGGTACCACACACCTCCGCCTTCGGCACCATCTTCGGCACCGGCCTCTACTAATGCCCTCACCACTATAAATCCTCATTGGACCTTGCCAATGCAGATGCCACTGATGCTGCCGGATACTGCATTGGTCCAAAGTCAACTCTGCCACCCCCATGAGTCCACCTCAGGCCCAGCTCACCAATGCATTCACTGCCGATGGGTCTTGTACTGGGCCCAAACTCCCCTTCACCGCTGAGCCGGTGCTAGGACCACCTCATTGAAGCAGAAGCCACTGGGAACCCAAACTCACCTCCAAAGCCACCTCCATGAGTCTGCACTGGGCCCACACAAGTCCATGCCAGTCCTACCCAAGACCGCGCGTAGCTGTTGTGGTGGAGGCAAATTTGAGCCCAGCACAAGACCTGGCAGCATCGACAATAGCTGCATTGGTGAAGTGGGCCCGATGTGGACTCATGGCGGTGGCAGAGTCAACTTTGCTCCAGTGCAATACCAACCACTGATGCTGTTGCCATGACTGAGTGCACTGAGCTCATGTAAATTTGAACAGTTTGAGTGATTGGACAAATGCATGGCAGATGAAGTATAATGTGGATAAATATGAGGTTATTCACTTTGATAGAAAACATAGGAAGGCAGTTGATTATCTGAATGGTGATAGATTGGGAAAGGGGGTAGTGCAACAAGACTTGGGCATCCTTGTACACCAGTTCCTGAAAGTAAGCATGCAGGTACAGCAGGTGATTTAAAAGGCAACTAATGTGTTGGCCTTCATTGTGAACGGATTTGAGTACAGGAGCGGGGATGTTTTGTCGCAATTACACAGGGCCTTGGTGAGAGCAACAGTGCAGTTTTGGTCTTCACCTGAGGAAACATGTTCTGGCTATGGAAGGAGTGGAATAAAAGTTTAGCAGACTGATTTTTTGGATGGCAAGACTGATATATGAAGGGAGACATGATTGGTTAGCATTATATTCGCTGGAGTTTACATAGGATAAGGGGGCATCTCATAGAAACCTATTAAATTCCAACAGGAATAGACAGGATAAATGCAGGATGTTCCAACTGGAGAGGGAATCCAGTACCAGGAGTCACAGTTTAATGATATGGGGTAGGATTGAGATAAAGAGAAATTTCTTCAACCAGAAAATAGTGAGCCTGTGGAGTTCTTTGCCACAGAAAAGAGTTCAGCCTAAAACATTGAATATTTTCAAGAAGGAGTTCGGGCTAAGGGAATCAAAATGTATGGGGAGAAGGCGGGAACAGGGTACTGAGTTGGATGATCAGTGACGATCATATTGAATGGAGGACCAGGCCTATTCCTGTTTCTATTTTCTATATTTCAGCCATTACTGGAATTTATTCCTGATACTGTGTGAAATGATCAAGAGTGCCTGGGGCTTGCATTTACACTGCATACAGCAGGTTAATGTCGAAGATTCACAAAGCATTTAGTAATCACAGGTGTGTTTCCGCTTCAGTGTCTGTGTCCATGTAATGCTATTCCTTTTTGAAGGTCCTCACATGTTTTAAACTCAAAGCTCCCTCCCATCATAGAATGAGATACTTACCCTGCTCATTCTGAGTGCAGTGACACTTGTTAGTAACACCATGATGGAGGGAAACATGGAAGGTGGCGGTAAGATGCCTTCTTCAACCGCTTCAGTCCATATATTGTAGGTAGACCCACAATGCCAAAAAGGAATAATTCCAGGATTTCAACCCAACATCATTGAATGAACAACGATAAATTTCCAAGTCAGGATGGTAAGTGGCTTGGAGGGAAACTTGCAGGTAGTTGTATTCCCCTTTATATTCTGCCCTTGACCTTGTAGATGGTAGTAGTCATAATTTTGGGAGGTGCTGTCTCAGGACATTTAGTGAATTTCTGTAGTGCATCGTACACACTGCTGCTAATGAGCTTCGGTGGTGGAGTGAGTAGATATTTGTGGATGTGGTGCTGATCAAGTGGCTGCTTTGTCTTTGATGGTGTCAGGCTTCTTCAGTGCTGCACTCATCCAAGCTAGTGGGAGTATTCCATCACAATCCTGACTTCTGTTGTGTGGATGGTTGACAGGCTTTGGGGAGACTAGTTGGATTGGACACACAGGGCAGACTACGGCCAACTCCCCGAACTGTGGAGGTACAAATCCTTGACAGTGACCATCCAGAACAGCCTACCAACAATGCCCAAGCTCCTGGACAGATATTAGAGACTTCGTCCTCCTGTGCAGGGACCATTGACCGAAGGCTATCACCATTGACCTGACGGAGAGGACTATGCCCTTTAGACTTTGACACATAGCTCCTTGATTGATACACATGCAGTGTGCATGACTCATACATGGCTAGTGTATGGTGCTGGTGTGAGATTGCTGTAGCATGATACTTTACAGCAACATGTCCACCCCTTTAACTGATGACTATTGACAATTATGACAAGCTATCTGTTTTGTGTCTGTGTTGAAAGACAAGGCAAGATAAATGTACTGTGAGCCTTTAAGCTTTGACAAGGTCAGAAATCACACAACACGAGGTTATAGTCCAACAGGTTTTTTGAAAACACAAGCTTTTGGAGTCTTACTCCTTCTTCAGGTGTTAGATGGAGTAAGGCTCCAAAAGCTTGTGTTTTCAAAAAACCTGTTGGACTATAAACTCGTGTCACGTGATATCTGACCTTGTCCACCCCAGTCCAACACCAGCACATCCACATCACACCTTTAAGCTTTGGCTGAGGAGACAAAATGCAAAAAGGCAAGGCAGGTATGCTGCATGCATCGAAGTAGGTACAAATTGAATAGCTGCTAAGAGAGCAAGTGGGCAGTCTTGAGATGCAACTTGGTCCAGTACATGAGTTAGGTGCCTCTCCCTGCATGTAAAGTGGCCTCACTACAGCATTCCAATAAAAGGTGACAGGGCGCTCCAAACTGTAGCATTAAAGTGTAGAGGCATACTTTAAGTGGATCAGAAATGTGTCATGATAAAGATATACATAAACATGGGGTGTGCAGGTACCATGAAAGTCTTCCGAGTCTCCAGACACCTGCTCACACTTTCATGTTCAGAATTTTCAGTGGTTAGTTCCTTTGTAGTGGGTGGGAGGATGAGAAACTGCATAGTAATGAGGTGAGTTTTGGCAATAAGGAGGCAAAGGCCTTTGCTGTTCACTAGTGAGAATCTTGTCCTGTCACCAACACTTGGTTGGAAAACTGGAATTTTTTTTACTCTGGATGTAAACAAAGTCACTCGATTTTCTGAACTTTCTCGCCATGGTTAACATTGCTCGGGGGCTGATAAGATTCCACTCTATTTTTTTTAGGATGTGTACAAAATAGCTAGTGTGTGCTATCAAGAAGGATTAAAAATGATTAGAGGATACATGCAATTCTTTGTTATTATCATGCTGAACTCTGTGCCAGGAAACAAAGTGCACATCTATGCTAAAAAAGCCTTTACAAAACATTTTATTGAAAGTGATGTAAGGCTAATACATTCAGCACTCTATGCAAATATTGAGACATCCTAAGGTTGTGAGAAGTACTATATAAATGGAAGTCTTTTTTCTTTCTTTCCTGAAGGTTTATTTTTAAATACACTTCTTTCTAAATGAAATAGTCACATCTTCCAAACAATGTCACCTTGCACTCAGGTCATTTTCAGGTGTCTTTGGCCTGGCAGTTTGAATTAATTTTGCTCAGCACCACACTGGACAAAGCTGACAGCTGGCCATCTACTGGTAACCAGCTGTGAATGCCAGCTGTGAATCTCCCAGCTTCTATTTTAGAATTTTTGAACATCAGTAAAAATTATAATTTTTATATATATATATATATATGTATTTTCTTTGGATTTCTATATTACAGTTATTTAGTACCTAAATGGCATTTTCCTTTTAATATTGTCCCCTGTCTATTATTATCCAGTTAACACAGCCTTGCTCAGGCCACAGTGCTGATAAGGCTGTTTGAAAAGAAACTACTCCATTATTCAGTGAACACAGAACAAAATATTTGAATAAGTATCTTGTACTACTGGTAAATTATTAATTGAAACAGATGTCCACAGCTGTTATGTATTATATTACAGATAAGATAAGCGGAGTACACCTGCTATATGTAAACAAATCAGGCTATCTACTCCACAGCACTTGAAGTCATACTTCTCAATAAAGGTGTTACATTTTTAACGAACTAAGATTAATCTGGAAAAACTTTAATGTGGGCATTCTGTATAAATTACTTGTTATACAATACCTACATCTGGTTCAAAGTCAGCAACAGCTGAACACACAACGTGAGATGATTGTATGTAATTAGCTTTGCTTTCTACTACATAATAAAGATTCATTTTTAAAAATACTTTTCCTAAAGGCATTTTTTATTGGATACTAACTTCTGTACTTTCCCATTTTGGGGGTTGCATTGTGATTAAGATTATAACTTGGATAGTTTTATGAATAGGTTTTTTTAGATTGAGATGATGAGTGGTTGGACTGGTTTCACTGTTCTTTTTGTTACTTCTTCAGAGAAGTACACGAAAGTGTAGAAGACAAAAGTGTGCAGGTGTGCACATAAATATGAAAGTATTTTGCAGGATAGTTGATTTAATTTAGTTCCTAATTTGCTTCTACATAATGGAAAGCAATGAATAGATAATCAGCCTACTCAGATAGAAACCACACTGTCCCTCCTTTCAACTGTTAATGGTTAACTGGTTACCCTACAAAGCTGTTGTAATTGGTTGTTTGTGTGGCTAGACAGTCACAAACACACTTTAAACCCTCATTTACACATTACTATAATTTCACATCAAAATGTCCTATTTCAGATTGGATGTCTCGATAATCAATTCAACTCTGCTTTGTATCAACAGATATATAGTGATATGTCTTCATTGTGTACATATATTTGATTACAAAAACACTATAGGTTTTAAATGTGGGTTAGTCAGAAAATATTAAAAGTTATTACAGCTGCAATATGAGAAACAGATGGAGAACAACCTATAAAGATTTCTAATACTGGAACAGAATGGTTCAGAGTGACACAAAATATCACTGCAGCTTGCAAGCATTTATTAAACCTTAGGATTAGGTTACAGTCTTGAAGTCACTACTTGATATCTGATATTTGACAGAACATATATATATCATTGGCATTTATTTCATGGCCTATGCACATGTCTTTCCCATGGGCTATCTTATTATGTCCACCCGGGCCACTTCTTTAAACTATATGGTAAGGGTGAATTGACTCCCTAAGCCTGTGGTTCCCAAATCTATTGCTCATAATTCACATTGTGAATTTCTCCTCTTCCAAAGCAACGGTGCTGATTTTGCAGTGGAACTCAGTGCCCTGAGATTGGCTGTGAATTGCCTTGATTCCTGCAGGCATGAATACTTCTCTTGCTATGGTTCAGAGAGGCACAGTCTCAAGGAATGTGCTCTGTGACTCCAGCACAACTTCCATTAGAGCCTGCAAAATGATTTTACATCCACTTGTGTAAGTAGATGGCAACTCAGTTTAATATCTCATAGAAAATACAATATCTCTGATAGCACAGTGCTCCGTCAGTACTGCACTGCAAAATTAACCATGGTTTTATGTTCTTAGATGATGGAAGAATTGGCGATGATGTCATTGAAACATACAAAACTGACACAGTAGGTGCTGAGGTGGTGAAAGTAACTGTGAGCGAGATGGCTTAATCAGGTAAGAGTCCAAAAATCAAATTCTCAATGCTGAGAAAAACTCACTTAAATGGCTGGTGGCAAAAAGCTTACTTCCATGTATTTGCTTTTCATTATTAATCTAACTTGCTGTATTAACATTACACTGGTAATTTTTGTCTCCACAAGCAAGACACTTGACAGCACCTAAATTCTATTGGTAAATCAGAGTGGGTACCTAACAATTTGTCTTGTCAGAATCCATTGCAGCTCATGCAATGGCTGTGCAGGTCATCTAGCTTCCCTTTATATGGAACCATATCTTCTGTACAATGATCACTTGGCACACTCTTCTTGTATTCTTCATCCATGCAACTCAGCATTGGCAAAGCACTAGCCTTACAACAACATCATGCTTGGTCTCAGCCCAAATCAGCCATCACTCCAGAATTTAATGATATACTTTGGAAGTAAGGAACAGTCAGGCCTTGCATGCTTCTGGCAAATCATTTTGTTCTGAGGCACAGCCAGGCATTTAGGGTTGACATGGAGCCAGGCATCTTCTGTGTCTCAACCTGGTTTTTAGTGCATTAAGCCTTCAGCACGTACATAGAAGGAAGGCATATTCTGGGTCTTAGCTAGTTTTTTGGTGCACAAGCTCTTTAGAAGTACTTTAGAGACAAGCAGCCTCTGCTTTTTAGTGCAGAAGAAAAGGCAGGCAGTTTGTGGTCACCCTGAGCACAGAAGAGTAGGGGATGACTTATCATTACTGAACCGTGCGATGTCAATGTCAGAGCTGCAGCATGTGTCAGCAGCTTATACAGGAAACAATGCATTGTTTGAAGAAAATGGTGAAGGTTGAAAGTCAAAGGGGAAGGGTGTGTAGTGGAGTGAGTGGACATGAATCAGTCAGGAGGTACTGCCGCAGTCAGTCAAGGGGCTAGTTCAATTCCAGTCCAGGGGATTGGCCATGGCCAGTCAGGTGCCTGGTCCTACATCAGTCCAGGAATCCATCTCCTTGCAATCTGGGGATTGGTCATAGTAGTTCTCAAGCCAAGTACAATCAGTCCAGGGATTATATGTAGGTCAGTCGGATTATTGATGAGAAATTAGTCCAGGAGATGGGCCATGGTCAGCTGTGGAACTAGTCTGCCAAGTCAGCCTCGGGAATGGACCGTGGTCTGTCATGAATGTTTGGTCAATAATAGACCATGGACTTACTGGGGACAGTTCATAGCATCCTGGGGAAAGTGGGCAGATCAAGTCTCAGGATAGGATTCATTGTAATGGGTTGCTGAGGGAATGGTGACTATGGAAAGGGGCAATTGCAAATAGTGGGGTAGGGCCTCAGTTAATGGGAGAAGACGGTGAGTTCTGAAAGACGGCGGGAGATTGAGTTCAAGTAGGTCACGGTTATTTTAGCCTCCACAGCAGGACGATGTAGGGCCAGCAAGGATATAGGAACTTCTACAGCCATGGGGATCTGGTGGTAAAGTGGGAAAATTAATAGCAATGTGAAGGAGCTCACCAGAAGCATGGGGAGGTTGAAGGGTCATTGGGACCACAGAAACAGCAACACTCAAACGGAATATAAAGAAAGTGGCTTGAAAGCCAACAGAACAATAAATTCACAAAATGGCTTGGACCACATACGAAGTGGGATGAGTAAGTTACTGATTTTTCTTCCAATGGGTGCAGAGTTTGCAACATTCATTTTGAGGACCTGCGAGAAGCAATCATGCCTTCACTGATTAAGCAAAGTTACCCATCTGCCCAATTCTCACTTCATCTGGCCATCAGTAATTGTTGTAGAATGCAGAGAACAATTATGGTCTCAAGCAATCATGAACATAACATTGCGTCTACTGTTTACGGTCCTTGTTATGTAAGCTCAATATACTTTATTGTAATAAGGAGTTTTAAAGCTGAATCATTTGTTGACATTTGGCAATGACAACCAATGGCAAATACTAGAAGACAATGCATCACAGCTGCCATATCCTTACATGGAAAAGTAAATCAGCAAGTACATGGACTGTGATGTGGAGGGGAAGTTGAAAGGTGAGGTGGGGGTTTCATGGTCACTTACTGGCAGATGTCTACTTGCAATGGAGTATAGACACTTTGGTTCTTTACTGTGCATTTGGAAAGGTCACATACTTCAGAGCTCCTTGTTGAATCATGACAGTGACCTCCTTGGAAAGCTTCTGTGTCACACTATGTGAGACTATAACATTCAGCTTAATTCTTTAGGATGAGAAGGCTTAGACATCTCTTCAAAAACACTGTTTCATCCCTCTGACTCTCCTTGCAGGTTATCTGCTCATCGAGCCGAAATGTCCAATTCCATGCCTGTTTTTCTTGTGGCTTTGCCCTTAATGAAAAAGAACAGGAGGAGACAATGGCTAGAATAGCTTCAGCAAGCCCAACATGGGCAGCAATCTCCAGCAGCTGCCACACTGCCCAAAGGGAAAAGTAGCAGATGAAGATTCACCATAGAGGTCCAGATTAATGATTAGAATACATGTTCACAGGTTTTGTTGCAGTTATATGTAAAATCTAAATGGCAATGCCACAAAGTTTAACGCTGTCTTGATTCATCACCTCATGCTATTTGCTGGATGAGGGCTTGTGCTCAAAAGGACTGGGAGATGATACAACTAAGCTTTAAATATGGCACCTGAGGTTTAGAAGCTGGAAGATCCCGACTGTAGTGATCATTTCTATCTCCCTTGGCATGCAGTTCAGCAAGTACCATGCTGAATATCTCACTGGCATAAATAATAAGCTGAGAATGAGCACAGGATAACCCCGCCATGCCATGGTGGAATGATACCATGAAACTTGTGAGCTGCTATGCTTTAAATTCAGATGAGAAAATGCTGACATTTCAGCATAATAACAGTGAAGTGATGTTGAACATTTATAAAGCTCTGTTTAGGCCCCAGTTAGAGTATTGCACCCAGTTCTGGTCACCACACTTTAGGAAAGATGTGTAAGCCTTTGACAGGATGCAGGGGAAATTTATTAGAAAGATCCAAGGGGTCGTACTTTTCTCACAATATTGTGCTGAAAAAGTGACATTGTTCCCTTTGGAGTCGAGGAAATTGAGGAAATATTTCATGGAGGGTGCAGGAAAAATTCTTTCATGAGCTGAAGGTATAAGGATGGGGAGCACAGATTTAAGATTTTGACATGAAATCCAAGGAGAATGTGAAGAAGAAGCATTTTATACAGTGAGCTCTACTTACCTGGAAACTTATACCCGCAAAAAAAATTAAATGGGCACTTGCAGGAAATTGATTTGAAAGGCTATGGGAATCGAGCATTGCTCTTTGAGAAGCTGACATGGACTTGATCCCCAAATGACCTCTTCCTATGCAGCAAATGATTTTATGGCTAATCTTGGCTAGTCTCCCTTTCTCAACTATTATCACCAACATCAGACTTACTGGTCATTCATTTAATTGCTATTTGTGGGATCCTGCTGTATATAAATTGAGTACATTATTTGTATACATAAGTCAGATCACATAAAGTGCTTTGAGAGGTTTTTGTTTCTGAGCAATGTGATAATGCACAACCTAAATGTAAGTGTCTCCTTCTTTTCTGTTAAGTGACTTATTTTTATAACCCTGAAACATTTCAATTGAATGAGGATTTCATGGTACTGCAAATAAAATTCTGGTTATTTAGTTAGCTTTTCCTATTTCTGTATAAGTTCCACAGTTCTTTGACTTTAAAGGTTATCCCACCAATTCATAATGGAGCAAGTCTGTATAATGCTTAGCAATACTGTATCGGAAAATAACTTCCAATCATTTATAAATAAGTTACACAAAATTTTATTTTATGCCTTTCCACTCTTCATGACATCTTGAAGCACCTCACAACCCTTTAATTATTATTGAAGTATAGTTACTTACTTTATTTGAAAAAGCTCAATAATATTCCACAAATAGCAATTGGGATAAATAATCAGATAACCTCTTTGGTTGTCATGGCTGAGAGGTGAATATTGGAGAACTTTTTTTATTGGTACGTGCCATATATGTTTAATAAGTGCCATATATATCTTTTTTGGATTAATCCAAAGAAGAGAAAGAAGTCTCACATTAAAAACTGCATGTTCAACAATGCAACACTCCCTCAACTGTTGCACTGAAATATTAATTAAAGATCATGTGCTTAAATTGTGGAATGTGGACTGAAGGCAAACATTTCCAAATGAGAAACAAGAGAGCTTCCGCTGAGGCAAACATAGTAAAGATTAACCTTTCATCACTCCTGTCCTATCAATTAATGTTGAAATGAGTGAAGTTGGTCAGCCTGCCACCTTGCATCCTTTGTTAAATGCGAGCTCATTGAAAACTCTGCCACCTGTAGCCCAATTTGCAACTCATCACCAGGCACCCCCCGACAACACACCCGACCTCCACCAACAGCCTCCCACGTTCACTGACCTACATTAGTTTCAGATCTGGCACTGCCTTGACTTTAAGATTTTTATCCTTGTTTTAAAATCCCCCCATGATTTTACCACTCTCTACTTCCAGACTGATCTCAAAACTCCATGACCTTGGTCTCGGCTTGGCCTTCTGCAGTTGGATCCTCAGCTTTCTGACCCACAGGCAGTGAAGATGGGTAGCTGCATCTCCTCCACAATAACATTCAACACTGGAGACCCCAAGGATGCGAGCTCAGCTGCCTACTGTACTCCCTTTACACCTACAACTATATTGCCAAATTCTGAACGAACACCATCTACAAGTTCACTGATGACACTACTGTAGTGGGACGGATATCTAACAATGATGACTCAAACTTCAGAAGAGAGATAGAGGTCTTGGTAATGTAGTGCAATGAAAATAATCTGTCTCTCAATGTCAGCAAAACTAAAGAACTGATCATTGACTTCAGAAAGTATGGAGGAGAACATGCCCCATCTACATGAATTGAACCAAGGTTGATAGGGTGAAAAGCATCAAATTCCTCTGAGTGACAATAACAGACTTCCCATGTAAATGCAACAGTCAAGAAGGCATAACTACACCTCTTCTTCCTCAGGTGGTTCAGGAAATTTGGCATGTCCGTAAGGCTGCTCACTAACTTCTACAGGTACACCATTTGAAAGCAGACTGTCCGGGTGCATAATGGCCTGGAATGGCAACTGCTTTGCCCAGGACTGTAAGAAACGACTGAAGGTGGTGTGCACAGCCCACACCATCACTGAAGTCAACCTTCCATCCATAGACTCCGTTCATACAGCTCGCTGCTGTGGAAAGGCTGTTAACATCATCAAAGACCCATTGCACCCTGCTAATGACCTCCTAAAACCTCATCTGTCAGAAGATACAGAAACCTGAATACTTGCACAAGCAGACTCAGGAACAGCTTCTTCCCAGCCGTTATCAGACTGATGAAGGGACTCTCTAGCTTCAAATAACACTGATCTTGCTAACATTGATCTTGCCTGGTGCACACCCTTTTCAAATTTAACCTGTATCCTCTGTCTAAGTCTTTTCGATCTGCACATCCTTTGCTTACTATGATCTGCCTGTACCGCTCATAAACAAAGCTTTTCACTGTATTTCGGTACACGTGACAATAAATCAATCAAAGCTCCTTTAGCCCTACAATCCTCTGAAATCTCTACGCTTCTCCAGTTCAGACCCCGACCTTTCTTCAGTCCATCACCAGCAGCTGTGACCGCAGCTTCCTAGGCCGTATAATCTATGATTCTTTCCCTAAACTTCTCTGCCTCTCCTCCTTTAGGATGCTTCTTTATATGTACGTCTTTGGTCAAACTTTTGCTTACATGTTCTAATTTCTCCTTTCGTGTCTTATTAATTTTTATTTGATCACTATCCTGTGAAGTGGCTTAATTATTAGGTCAAATGTCATATGTAAATGGAAGTTGTCATATTAGTCCTACTACAATGCAAACTAATTTATTTGTTAAGTTACGAAGTATTTTAGAGGTGAAAGGACAATGCAAATTAGCTTCAATAAATATTTCTACTCATTCAAAAATATGATCAGAATACACTAATTGTTGTCTTTACCCTTATTTCTGACAATAAATGTACAGACTAACTTGGACGGGTGCTATTTAACACAAGTGTACAGGTGAAGCCCACACAATTTCTAAGGTGCCATTCTGAATTCCAAGGTTACATTGCAACCGCAACACGGATGATTTTTTCAATGTTATGTTTAATTTGATTGTTAGCTAGTATTCTCGTTTTGAGTTATAAAATGCACAGTGACAATTGATGCATGCATTCATCGCTTAAAGTATGGCCATGCTCATCTGAATGTTAATAACCTTTGACCTCAAAGGATATTAACAAATATTTAATTCATGGTTGATTATCTAGATTGATCATTACTTTGTGTATACTATTATGGATAATCCTTCTCCAACTATTTCGTCTTTCCAAATTACTTGGATATTACTCCATTTTCCACTTTATGGAATGGCCATAGAAGTCAAACAAAGTACATATCACAGTAAATTTTCCTTAGGTTGTGGTAGTGATTTTTTTGTTGCACATAAAAAGGACACTGCTTAAACAATATGTTATTACTTGATTCCCTCTAGGAGCCTTATTGGATCTATGAGGTGATTATGTGCCAAACTGAACATGATGGGAATACAAAAGTAGTTATATCTTGTCAGGGAGAAGTTAAATTGCCTAATCATCCCAGTTCTCCTGTGATGCTGCCTGGCCTGCTGTGTACCTTCAGCTCCATACTGTGTTATCTCAGACTCCAGCATCGGCAGTTCTTACGACCTCTGAAGAAATATTACTTCCTGATTAAGGAATTTCCTAAACATCTTGGCAACAAATGAATATATCATGTGAAAATATGAGTGATGGAGGCCTTGTGGTGCATTGGTGCTGCCCATTGCCTCTCAGCAAGAAATTCTCAGTTCAGGTCCCTTTCCATATCTTGTTGACCAGGAAAGGTGCTGGCTGGGGTGAGTTTGGGATAATCCCTCCTTGCCCTATCTATGGTGGAAGTCATGGCTCTCTGGGTCAGACCTGCCTTTGAATAGAGAACTAAATAAGAGCAGAATATTATGAGTGGTATGTTTGCTTGTGTATAAAATAAAATGAATAAACAAATGTGAAAAATAAAGAATTAGCAGTAAAGACTTACTTTTAAAGGGGCTGCTGTGGTCTTTCTAATTGCCAATCACAAGACATTTCAGCAGAACTATATTTTGGGACCGGATGTTTTAATTTATTCCTCACATGCAGACCTCCATTATTTTTATGGAGAACAAAATTTCTTAACCTGACACCAGAATACGTTGTAATATTAAATATTGAAATTTAATTAAATCTCTAATATTTTAAAGTAATTTCCCTTGGAAGAGAATTTTAAGCAGCTTCACAATAACTGTGTTTGATATATTTAATAACTCTATAGGCCCCACTTAAACCAAAAATGAATTATGATGTGTAACTAGCACTAGTACTGATAGGCAAGTTAATTGATAAATACTTACCTGAAATTCATTGTGTGGAACTGTGTCCTACTAGTTTCAGACGCAATAATGTAACTGATTACTTGTCAATAGTTTGTCAAGATATAATGAAGATCTCATGCAAAAGAACAAGATGCAATTCTAAAAACAAGGATTGTCACTCTGTCCCCAACAAGAACATAGAGTTTCTCAGCGTCAACTCTATGTCCTTTCACCTAGAGATTAATTGCCCTTTGCCATCATTTCCCAGTTATTTGTAGTTAGGTAACTCTCCCTCATCACAGTCAGTTTACTTTCTATGTGGCTCGGTCTCTGTTTGTCCATTTGGGCTCAGAATTAGTTGTGAGTAAATCTGTGTCTTCACTCCCAGAGTGGAAATATATTGAAGTGACTTGTCTGTCCTTTTATAGAACCAACATATTACGCCATCAAAATCATTAATTGAAAATTAGGTGGACTCCATCAGATTGCTGCCCTAATGGTGAAATTCAAGAATGTACTTTATTTAGTTTATCATCATTTCAACGAACACAGGCATCCCAAAGTTTTTTGTCATATCAAGGTAAATTCATAGCTTACCAGTCTGTCATCGCTCCAGCAAGAGTTCAGCAGTGACCTCAGTACAATAACAATGAGAAGGCGATGTTACAAGTTCGTGGCCCTCCTGCTCCTGAGGCAACTGGTTCTGTGATTAACATCCACTTGAGCACCACATCTGCCACATCAAGGTCCCGTCTGTCCTCTCAGGTCGACATAAAAGATGCAATGGCACTATTTTGAAGAAGTGCAGGGTAGGTCTTCCATTTTCCTAGCCAACATATATATTTCAAGCAACATTAATAAAACAGATGATCTGCAAATAGCAACATTCATAAAACAGATGATCTGGAAATGGTCCGTCGTATGTCCTATACTACAACAATGGTTATACTTCAAAAATCATAGCTAATTGGCTGTAAAGAATTTCAGCAGATCGTCAGGGCCTGAAAGGTACTATTTAAATGGAAGACTTTTTTTCCCATTTCTGTGGATTTTATGCTGGTGTGATAAGAGGACACAGAATTTCAGAGTCATAATTTTTCTACATAGATTTGATCCGACTGAACAATTATAATTTGTGCAGCATTGGCTATGTGGTGCCTCCTGTAACTGGCAAATCAGAAGCAGCCAGCTTTATTACTCAGCATTGCTACCGGGGAAACACTGGCTGTTGCCAATATGACAGCGACCCAAGGCCAAACACTGTTTCTGGATCCCAGGCCAGATGAGTGATGACAGAAGGATGTTTACAGGGAGTTGGGGAGATTCTCAGTACGTGCACCCACCTCCTCGTGCAGTATCCCTTGGTAATGCATTGAGTGCCTTTGAATAAAGCCACACCCCTCTCTCCACCCAGTAGCCCACATGCAACACTGCATGGGTTTTCTTGTCATGCTGTCCACATGATCAGCCCCCTAGCCCTCTGCTGCATTAATATCACCAGCTACAGGCTGTAGCCCTTAAGTGTCATTAATTGCCATCCACATTCTTCTTGTTGGAGGCACAAAGGTGATGGGAGCCATACTGGTCATCCCCCCACCTAATTAAAACCTTCAACACTAAACTCATCACAGTGGAGGGCTTTAAATTCCACCATGTGCATCCGGTTTGTGTAACCTGTATACTTGACCAGAAGATTCCTGCTATACCAATACTGACAGATATATTATTAAAAATATTTTTAAAGTTAATCTACTTAGACATATCTCTGGGGCAGGTAATACTTGAATTAGCAATCTTATCACTGCATCATAAGACACCCTTTTTAAGCCTTTTTTCAAAGGAGAGTGAGAGAGGCACCACTGTGATTTGAACTTGGGATCTCCTGTTTATTAGAAATTTGCTATAACACATAGTAACGGTTGGATTGTAATATGCCACTTCTTTGCAAATTGTTATGTTTATTCATTCAAGACCAACTGCTAGTATCTGAGCTGAAGAAAAGAGGGGAAGGGAAGGGTAATTTGGGAGCACAACTTTGTTGTAAGACAGTTTTACAAATTCAAGTGAGTTTTCAGGCCAAATCAATATGAAAGCAGTCATCATAATACATTTGTTAAGTTGACAGATATTAAATGCCGTTAAACATGACTCAAATTTTATTAATTATTTGTTCCTTGAAAAATAGGTATTTAGAACAAGTGATATATAAAGAGGTTATTACAAGGACTTGGCCTGTATGGTTTTGATTGCTTATTTATTGCGGTTGTTTTAGACATAACATTGAACTGCTATCAATATGTGACAATATTTTAGTACAATGGCTGTATTGTATTACAGACTTGGCTGCAGTTGACATTTTTATAATCCTATTTTATGCTGAAATATGAATGATAAGGTGGGTATATTGTACTGGAATCCATGCCTGCAGATGATCTAGATCTATATAACCCATTTTGGACTGTTTGTGTCAATGTTGTGTTTTTTTGCACATTAAAACACACAAATTGAGAGCAAGAGGAAGCCATTTGGCACATCCAAGCTTCCTCTGCCATTTAGTTAGATTATGGTTGGTCTGATTGGGGCCTCTGCTTGTTTGTACCCCTTGACTCCTTCTTCAACCAAGAACCTAAACAACTCAGCCTTAAAGGCATTCAATAAATCTGCTTCCACTGATCTTTGCGGAATTGAAATCCAGACACTAATGACACAGAGAAAAAAATCTTCACCTCTCCATCTATAATGAGAAACCATTCTATTTTAAAACTGTGTCCCCTAGTTCTCTCCTACAAGGGCAAACATCCCTTCATCATTTGGCCTGAGATGTCCCCTCAGAATCTTATATGTTTAAAAAAGATCACCTCATTGTTCTAAAATTCAAAGGCCCAACCATTCCTTCATGCTGCAGTCTAGGGTGCTGTATAAGTACATGCATTTGTGCAACTTACTTTGAGTGGGATCATGTTTTTATGTGGTAGATAAAACATATGACAGAACAGTAAGGTGTAGTGGGTAAAAATAAGCCGATGCAATCTATTCCAGGAACTAATAATGCTGGGGTAAGTTTGGAATGTAATTTAAGTGACATTAAATAGTTCACAATAAATCTGATTTCTAATTATTAAAAGAAACCACTGAATTTATTAATTTTAAAATATCCAATCAAAAATAAGTTTTGTATCAACACTTAAGTTTGGAAATCTGAAATACTCAATCAAATCACAGGTATTTACAAAGTTGCTGCCAGCAAATGACCTTATGGGGTATGTGTACAATTAGATCAAATTAGTTCTAGGTTCTTGGCTGTGGGTTTTTAATCCTGCAAACTCTGAAACTCGGTTTCCACTTTAATCAATATATCAACTGAACAGTCAGGTCACCAAAATTAAACAGAATTCAAGCTCATATGTGTACTTTATCTGAAGGTATAATTTTAGCATTTAAAATACAATAAATACAAACATTCTTTGATTTGTATAATTAGTCACCATTGTCTTGAAAAGCACTGCAAAGAAGACAATTCTCAATAATTATTATACTTAAGAGTTTATATTCACAGTTCACTTTGATTCAGTAGTATTTGCAGGGCAATAAGATTTCATGTTGTGCTTGTGTTTTCACTCCAATTGTAACAATAACTTGTTTTTCTTTGGATTTTGGATGTTATTTGAGTTGGGAGGTCTCTGTGTACTACTTTTAGTTGTACAAACAAAGTTAGGGGTAGTTTTTCCATGGTAAAGACAATGTATTCACTTAGTACCTTAGCCACACTCACTGCCACCATGTGTAGATCCCCTTTATAGTTTCTAATCATTGCTGTCCCTCTTCTTACCGTCTTTTTTTTACTATTTAAATGCCTATAGAAAACTTTTGATTCTTTTTTATGTTGCTGCCGATTTTCTTCTCATATCTGCCCCTCCTATTTCACTTTTGCACTTCCCCTTTGATTCTTGTAATCACTCTGGTTCTCACTTTAATTACTAAACTGACATCTGTCATATGCATTCTCTTCCTACTTCATCTTACTCTCTACCTTTCTTGTTATGTAGAGAATTCTGGGTTTGGTTGTCTCATCTGTCACTATCATGGGAATGAACCTTAACGGAACCTGAATTTTAGCCTTTTTAAAAGATGGCCCATTGTTCTTTTACAATTTTGCTCGTTAATCTCTGAATCTGATTGACCTGGCAGAGGTATGGTCTCACTTCATTGAAATTAGCCACTCTCGAAATAAGTATTTTTACACCAGGCTGCTCTTCTGTTTGTTGTGTACCTTCATCAGAATGTACATGAAAATAATACCATCTGATTAGAGGAAAGAAACAGTTGTCATATCATTGAAATGTTACAAGCTTCTTCATTTGTACACCACATAAACTTCAGAAGTCCCAGGAACTGGCTTACCACTGCCTTCTAAGTCCTCAAAAGAATATAAAACTCTGTCAGTGGTTGAGCAAGTGGGAATGGTGGGGATGGGAGGAGGTCAAGGCCCTACCCCTCCTCCCCTTTCCCAGCCCTCCCTCTGATCATTTTGAGATCAGTCAAAATGAATTTGGAAGACCATTTCTACTACATTTCATGGAATCTCTGTTATACGACCTAACCCCGACCCTCATCATCTCTGCATCGGGGTTAATGTAGCTCCTGACAGTCTTTAGGCTTAGTAAGTTGGCATCTTTCCACTCCCAGCTTGGTACTTTTTCTACAACATTAGCCAAATCTAGCCCTGTCACTGTTGCCTGTTATTTCTTTGTAAATACATGTGTATAAATTACCAGGTTCTCAGTTATCACTTTGCAATTATCAATGTTTGCAGTTTTACAAGATTTTCATTTAGAGCTATACAGAGGAAATACTGAATTGTCAGAGCTTCTGACACTTGGATGAAACATTAAAACTTGAGGCCCTGTCTACCTGTTTAGATGAATGTTAAAGACGCTATGGCATTATTCAAAGAAGAGAATTCTTCTGTACCTTGGTCAGTAACATCAAAACAACTTTTATGTTTCCTTTGTGCTAGTTGTCTGATCTGGCTACATGCAGATTTTCTGCCAGATTTACCAAAACAATGACTACAATTCTTTTGTGAAGCATCTTGACTATTTCTACGAAATGAAAACTATTATATAACATTTTTGTTATAATCAAAGCCAAGATACTAAAATTTAATAGTAGAAAATTGCAGCATACTGGAAAACAAGACAATTGAACATTTAAAAAATGGCCTTGAATAAAAATAAATATGAAACAAATGCACAGGAGCTCAACCTGAAAGAAAAGCTAACTGAATGTGTACCTTCAATGTATATTTTGATGGGATTATCTTTGCCTTATTTGATATTCAATTTTTATTTCAGATTTCTAGCACTTGATGTTTCCTTTACCTCCACAATTATAAAAATATTGCTTCTACATTTTGGTGCATTTGACTTTCTAGTACTCAGGTTCAATTGATCTTGATTATAATGATTCTAGTAACAATTAAGTGCAGGGGCTAGCTATCAATGGTATTAAATAGGCAACCAATTCTTCAAACACCTGCATGCCTAAATTACTCATTTTATGCAGTTGATTTCAAAATATGCTTTTATGCAATTAAAAGCTCAGATAAAATCACAGAAAAACAATTTACATAGATGATTTATAACAATATATGGCATTACTGTTATATTGCGGATGTAGCAAGTGATGGTCAACATTTTGTTTTGAAGCAGCAGTTTATGTTCTAAAAAAGCAGAAAAAGAAAGACACGATTGTACCAAGATATGAAGGCAAGCTGTAATGTACATATAAAGAGTTCAAGATCAAACTCCTTCTGCAATTATGATCAGCTCAGACCTCTTTTGGAAGGGAGTAATGAACTTGAACATTAACGGACACCCTCTTGCATCTGCCAGTTCTGGCAACAGAAGAAAACACAAATTACAAGTTAAAATCAGATTGCCAGTCTATTAGACCTGAGGCTGAGACACACACGCATGCAGCCTATTCATCTGATTGCAGATGGAGTACTTTTCGTGACAAGGAGTTCTTTTCAGTATGATTCCAGCCTGACTTCCCTAACACAATAAGACGTTTTGTTCCTATTCAGTTGCATCAAGCCCGCCTTCACCCTCTGCAAAACAGAAATTTAAACATAAACACCCTTTCTGTCTCCCAGATGAAAAATAATTAACATATTAGCTCATTGTAATTATGCTCACTGTCAAATGTTTTTATTCCACTGTTAAGGAGCTACTGCAGTGAAATGGACAGAACTTCTATACACTTTTAGATTTGGCTTGTCAACTTATTTTGAATGCCTGAGTTAGTGATCCGTGAATAAGCTGAATAACTGCAGGCACTCTTAACATTTAATTGTCCTAACAGGGGTTGATAGTCCAGTTCTATAAAAATACAATTTTGCTAAATGGATAAGAATTTTTTTTTTTTGCCTTTTCTCAATCCTGAACTGACCAGTGAATGGCTTCAAATAAGAAGAAAACTGTGAAGCCCAGAAATCTGAAATAAAAATAGAAATACGGATGGTAAGTGAATTTACATCTGAAAATTTGGGGTACAAACTTTCACTAGAAATCTGATGAAATCTTCTTACGGTTTGTCATCCACCACACATACAATGACCCTCTAACATTACCGAAACATGGAGGGAGGGAGAAGCTGAAAACTTGAGAATACAAAACCTCATTAGGAGTAAGTCTTATCTGAACAAAGTACAGAATTTGGCTAAAAATATCTCAAATTGAATTTGCAATTATGGCCAGGTTTGGAGCCAAGGCATTTGTATGGTTGGGTGGGAGGATGTGGGGATGGGGACTTTGCCATCTTCCCATCTCTGTACACTGAAGGCAGGAAGGGCAGAGGGCATTCCTCCCGTTCAGTATTCAATCAGCAGCAGGCAGGGAACTTCCTTTATGGAAAGCCAAGCTAGTAAACCCTTTTGCCTGGGATTTTAGGAGAAGGAAATTGGTGGCCTCATTCACAGGCACTGTGACAATTGAGAGATCCAGTACACAGAAGGGATGTGACACTCCGAAAGCCAATTCTTGCTCTGGCTTCTGGCTTCTCGTTTCTCGTCCCCCCTCCTTGCTGGTGACACTGCAACCCCCTATCCTACCCATACCCATGTCTATCTTGGGATCCAGCAATGATCCAGTGAGTTCAATACAGGCAGTAGCACTACTCCTAGTGGCACTGGCAGCATTGGAGATCTGCCAGCCATAGTGGCAAGGCTGATCAAGTGTAACTGCACTGCACCTCCCAGAAAGAAACAACACAGGATTCCCTCAGCTCTCCAACAAGTGTGCAGGACCATTTTGCCAATTGTATATCTATACTCATCATGATGATCAGGGTCACTGAATGCAAACTCGAAACGTGTTTATCTTCAATACTGACAGAAGCTACTACCCGCACTGTGTTAGATGTCATCACTTCTAACAGTAGATATAATGCAAGGTACCTGAAACTGCTGATGGTATTTAATAATCAAGTCATTAACAGTGTGGTGATAAATGAAATATCCAAGTTTATTTTATGAGATTAATGAAGGATTATACCCAAACTTTCAGATTTAACTGACTCCTGTGTTTTTTCAACATTCACAGTTTCTGTCTTAATTTCAGAATGCCTACATTCATATCTTCTTGGGATCAGGTGCAGGATGTGATTGAGGCTGCTGTCACTTTGATGCCATTGAACATGAAAACATTTTCAGGCTTTGCTAGTCGACCTTTTGATGCACACCAGAAGTTTCTAGCAAAGAAAACATTAACACAATTAATAGTGATGGCTAAATGCAGAACAAATTGAGATTTGTTTGAAATTTGTTTACATTGATATTGGTGGATTTGGCTGTCCTGTTTCACACTGTTTTGCTTTAGCATCTATCACTTAATGGGGCCTATATTCCCATTTAGCATTGGAAGTTTCACCATTTTGGTTGCTTTTTAACCCTTCCTCTTGTTGCTGACCTTCCATATTATGGCCTCCCCCATTCATTAACCTATCCTCTTGCTGCCAACATTGACTTGTGGCCATTCCTGGTCAATTATCTTTCTCCTACTTCTGGTCTGCCAACTGGTGGCCTCTCCCAGTTATTAGCCCACCTTCTTGCTGCCAATACTATGATTTGTGGTCTTCCCTGGTAAAGATCCTTTCTCTTGCTGCTAAACCTCCAGCTTGTCACCTCTTCCACTCCCCAACCCACCTTCTTGCTGCTCAGCCTCCGATTTATAGCCTTTTCTGCTCCCTAATTCACATCTTGCTGATCCTTGCTCTCATTGAATTTCCTGCTATCCGACTTTCATGTTTGATGCTTCAGTTTCCCAAACCCTCATTGTGAGCTTCAAAGATGCCCCTCCTGCTTCTCACCACTCATCCCCAGAGCCTTCATTTAGAGCAACTTTTAAGAGAACAAAGCTGTCAGCATACGATTCTGGCATCAGGAGGTTCAATGACAGAAAGAATCAGCAAGAGGGTGAGTCAGGGACTGGCAGAGGCCATTAGTTGGAGGGTTGGCAGCAGGTAGGTGGTTTGATGGGTTACATTGCAGGACAGCAGTGAGTGTTTTGAAGGCCCAGCATTAAGAGAATGGATTATGGATTGAGAGAAATTGTGAACCATGAGTAAGTGTGAGGAATGTTCTACATTGACAGGGCATCAAAAGCAGGACATGTGGTGAGCGAGAGATTCTGGAATCAAGATCAAAAGTAGATTTGTGGTAAGTAGCAAGCTACCATAGTGTTTGTCCTAATTTTTTAAAATTTATTTTATTTTACAAATTACAAAGGTACTTGATTTTCCAATGTGTAATTTAGTGATCAAAAGCATTTTAACATTCAGTGTATATTGTTTTAATGTCTTTGTGTTCTAATCAGGAAGGTCATGGAGGACCTAACTATAGCTTTTTCATCAGTTTCAGTGAGATTATGTGATTTGTTCAAAGCAATTTCACTTAAAGTTGCACTTTTCTGGAATACAACTACAACTTTACGTGAGGACACACTGTAATGCATGTGTATTGTGTTTAATAGTGCAGATGCAGAATCAAAAATTATTCTGCAGTATGAATGGGATTACATGTACTTTATTAAATTTCCCAGAGACTAAAATACAGGGGATTGTCCAAAACAATTTGAGATTATCGACACACTAAGCTATGTAATTCGGCGGCGTATGCTATAACCCACAGGCATGGAATGTGATTTCTATCAATCATCAAATAGAAAATAAATTATATGCTCCTGGATACAACACTTATAAAATGTAATCACCTAACATGGGACATGTCTAATTATGACAAACAATATGCAAATCAATCTTGCCAAGTCACCCAATTCATCCAAACCATTGGCCTTTATTTCAAATTAAATGGAGTATAAATAGGGAGGGCTCGCTAAAACTATACAAGACACTAGTTTGACTACAGTGGAATACTGTGAATAGTTTTGATCGCCTTATCTAAGGAAAGATATACTGGCATTGGAGGCAGTCCAAAGAAAGTTCATTAGGTTGATTGTGGGTGTGGGTTATTGTCTTATGAGGAGAGATTGAGTAATTTTGGCCTGTACTCAATTAGATTTCGAAGAATGCGAATGGGATCTCAGAAAAAGGGTCACCCAGTTATGATACAGGAGAGGACCAATTTCGTATCTCAGATGGTAGGCAACCTGTGAGGTTTTTTTAATCATTGTCGGGCTGTACAGGCTGGGTCATTAAGTAGATTTAAGATGGAGAAAGACAGATTTTTAATCAACAAATGAATCAAGGATAATGGGGAAAAGGCAGGAAAGTGGAATGGAGGATTATCAGATCAGCCATTGTCTTTTTTTTAGAAGAAGAATCCCTACAGTGTGGAAACAGGCCCTTTGGCCCAACAAGTCTACACTGACCCTTGAAGCATCCCACCCAGACCCATCCCCCTGTAACCCACACACCCCTGAACACTATGGGCAATTTAGCATGGCCAATCCACCTAGCCTGCACATCTTTGGACTGTGGGAGGAAACCAGAGCACCTGGAGGAAACCCATGCAGGCACAGGGAGAATGTGCAAACTCCACACTGACAGTCACCTGAGGCTGGAATCGAACCTGGGTCCCTGGCGCTGTGAGGCTGCAGCACTAGCCACCAAGCCACTGTGCCGCCCTATTGAATGGCTGAACTCACTCAGCTGACTTCTGTTCCTATATCTCATGGTCTTCTAATATTGTGATATTGACCATGCCCTGAACTGACTCACTGGAAGTAATGTAAATCTTCCATTTTAATTATCCATTTCAGATTTGTCTGTTTATTTAAAACATTTGTAATCATAAATAATATGAGGAAAGTATTAGAAATTCATTCTTAAGCTTTGTTTGACTTTTTGGAGGTAGTGAGACACTTTTCTAAGAAGTTTAAATATCATTAGTGGCATTCTCAGTAGTGGGGTTGTACATTGTGGATTAAGTTATGGAACCATGATTTTTTTTGTCCTATATCCTATATTGTTAGTACCTATCAATTAAAAGGCCACAAACTAACAGGAAAACTGCCATGTAATCAAGATGACAGATTATGATTGATGGTAACTGAAACAGGAGGAACAGTTGAATATTTTAAAAGTAAGAGCTTTTAAAAAAAGCACACTGTTCAGAAAAAGAGAAGTTGCATCAACAGATACGAGAACAATTGATCAAAAGCTTGTTAAAATCTGTTTTTTTAAATGAGTTTCTTAAAGGTGGAGAGAAGCTGAGAAATTTGGGTATGGAATTCCGATCCTAGAGTCCAGACAGATAGCATTATGGGCTGTTGCTTGATTTTGAGAATAATGCCCACTTGGAGTTGTGAATTTCTGCCATGGGAAGAGGCACTTAACTGAATGTGATACTTTTTGATTTCCAGATCATGGGTCACGAAGTCTCAAGAAGTATGGTGACCTAGAGTATAGTGCAGAGGGTATCCTGAAGAGAATTTTCAATCATGGATGTTGCTACTCAAAAACACCTTTGTGCCAACACAAGATCAATGACTTTCAAGCATCTGTTGTCTGTATGCAGGTTCTTGACAAGAAACTCCCAGGTTCATATCCCTATCATCAATTCTCTATTACCAAAGAATTTGGCAAATGGGCCTTGGTAGATGCCTGCACGTTTTGTTTAAACTTTGTTTAATATTTAGATCTTGATCATTGTTAACACTATCTTCACTGGTTGGTGATTGGACTTTGGTACCATTTCAAGCTACGGTGTCTGTGAGATGCAGAATCTTCTTTTATCTGTTTGGTTGTTGAGGATCTTTTGGACCACTCTTTATCTACTTCCTCACCCAACTTTGCCTCCATGACAGCCCTACTGGAATCAAGGAGCTCCTGACAGCATTGCTCAAGGGGCCACTTGAGTGCACAAGCCTCTCCACCAGTTCAAGATCACAATCCTTGGAAGATTGTACACAAATGTACACAAATCCATTGGGGAAGAGAATGAAATTTGGAGTTGCATAAAAACTACAATTGTCAGAGTGCGGAGATCTTGGAGGTTTATAGCCCTAAGGGTTGAGGGCTTTATGAAGAGGTCACAAAGCTAAAGACCAGTGAAGGCTGGGAGAAGGGATGCCAGAAGGCCAGCAGAGGAGAGTATTAGAAAGTCCAGAAGTCACAGAAGCATGGGTCTCTGCAACTGATGGACTAAGGCAGGGGAGGAGACAAAGATGGCCAATACTACAGAGGTTGGAAAAACGTCGTTTTATCTGCAACTTGCACACATCGGTACATGACAGAGTGAAAAGCAGTAAAAAGGAAATGCTATAACATTGTTTCTGTCCGTGATAGGGAATCCACCAAGAGGATGAATTATGATTAAATGACCAAAATGTTACTTTGTGAGCCTGTAACTCTAAATCTCAGCTTCGGTGAGATTAGGGTATTTTAATATTACTGTACCAGCTGGGGTGGAGTGGGGTGATGACAGAAGTACTCTTTACTTTCTCATGAAGGCAGTGCTTTTATGACCTGAAGCCGAGAAAAGTGACTTAATGCATGCACCGTGACAACCGCCTATTGCGTTTATTTTAGTTTATGTGCCGCATTTAGTCTGGCGGGACCTTGAAGAGGGACCTCTTCATCCCCTGGAGACAGAACAATTGTTCGGTATCACTGCAGTTTCGAGGAAAAAAAACAGGCGAGTAAATACCTAAAACAAATGAGCGCCTCTGACTGGAGTAAACAAGCCCCGAGCAGATGGTCACTACCTTACCTGAGCTGGCGGGTCCCCAGGTGTGGCGAGCGGCGCGCTCTGGCACGTGCAGCGCCTCACCTGCTGGCCGCGCCACGCCCCGCGCGCTCCGCACCTGTCGCTGCTCGCACCGCACGTGCCCCTTTGATTGACAGACCTCGCGTGTCAGCTGCCGCCCAGCCTCTTGTTGCTCCTCTCGCTCTCTCTCTCTCTCACACACACACACACACAGCAACAGCTGAACACAAGGGCGCTCGGCAACCGCGAGCAAAGGTTGCCATTGTCTGCCAAGCGCCCGCTTCCCCACCATCCTTTTGTCGCGCTGCAATTTGTAAGAGGCACTGTAAGTTGATTGAGGGGTTGAATTCAAAGAACACTTAAAACAAAAACTTCTGTGTGCATCTTAAACCCAGGAGTTACTTGTTTCCTTGAATAGGAATTCAACGTTGATTTATTAAACCACTCTTTTGGCATCTCTTAGGATTTGCCCCTCCTAATGCACCATGGACAAAACATCAATTCTCGCAGATGCAGTGTGACATTTTTATTTCGAGGTAATCCAACTTACTAACTACGCCAGAAGCATCCTTCATAACCAGAAATCAACAAAAAAAGAACTGTTACCTGCAAATTACGGAAGGATACATCTCACGAAGCGGATTCTAATTCACCCTACCACCTCGCCAGTATAAATCTGCTAACTGCCTCGAGCTCTCTATGTCTTCCACTCTAAACTGTTTCAGTGCAAACCCTTCTGATCCACCTTAGCGGCAATAACTGGAGCTTATGACTGTTCGGCATTTGTTTAATATCCTGCCATTTAATAATGGAAAAAGCAGGTGTTTCAAAACCATTCCCTTTGAAAGTTAGCCCCGAGCTGTAGTTCATTTTTCTTCATCTGCCATTTTTGTTTTGTCTTTTTTTAAATTCAATTTTCCGGAATTTACATTTATGCATGCAATTTGAGTCCACGCTAGTTTCATTACCCTCGCTTGCCGGAGCAGCATTAGGCTTCTTGGCATGGCTGTGCCTTTGCAGGGAGCGATGTGAATTTAAGGGTTGAATCAATTTGTTCGTGGTCTCTGGGGTTCGGCTGGGGTCGGTGGATGGTTGGGTGGGGGGCGGTGGTAGGGCTGAGGGCGGGGAGTGTAATCCTTGCCTTCTAATTGTCATTTCGGATGGAGGTCATTGCTCTGTCTGTCAGTGGGTAAGTCACTGTTACTGATCAGCATTCTCTGGAGAGGAAGGCGGCGCTGATTGAGCTTTCAAGAAAAGGCTCCAGCATGAGCCAATTCTGAGGTTGTGCGCTCATTTGGAGCTCACAAATTGCTTTCTTTATCGCATTTACCAGGAGTCTGTCCATCCTTTGTGGATTTCAAGTGCTGCCTGAAGCAAATTCTGCTGGCGTTTCTGGGGTTTGATTTGCAGAAGCAGCAATGCACTCTTATACTTTCATGAAGTAATGACTCTCAACAGCAACACAGTTCTATGATTTGGTCATTGTTGTTTGCTTGCAGTCAGAAATCCCTTAAAAAGTTTGATTTTTTTCTAAAAAAAACTGGATATACAGTTACAAATGTATGTGGTCCATTGTAATGTTGTTCCTCTGGATTTTACATAGTTATCATCTGCTTGAATTTGGTTAGCTACAGCTAGTGAGAATGGAGGCGGCTACGAGGACGAATCGGCAGCAAGTTGACTGAATAATGCAAGATTCATTTTGTAACTCAAAGTTTCAGTCATATGGAATAACAACCATTCTTTGATTGAAAGGAATGTTTAAAAATCTTCACTGACAGCCTATGACGTGGATTTTTGTCATAATTTGTTGTCAGTGGCACATTGTTAAAATGAAAGAGCGTGCCAGAAATAGGTTTGAGTCAATTCTCAGCTGACTAAAATGACAGAGTCTGTGGAATAGATTCACAGAATCTTACAGTACAGAAGGAGGTCATTTGACCCATCATGCTTGTTCTGGCTCTTTGAGAGAGCTGTACCTGGCTCCTACACCACAGCTTTGGCCCCATAACTTTGCAAATTTGGTTCTCTTCAAAGTCATTTCCAATTGTCAGTTGAACATTCCCAAGGAATCTACTTCCACAACTCTTTCAGATAGTACATTCTAGATTTTAACAATTCTTGTATGGAAAACATCCTCCTAAATTTTTCTAGTTTTTGTACCATTTACATTAAATGTGTATCTTTGGTTGCAAACCCATTTACCAGTGAAAACAGTATATCCTTATTCATGCTCTGCTCTCAAGAACCTCTCATGATTTAGAACATTTCTGTTAGGGGGCCTCTTGTTCTGAGGAGGATGATCCCAACTTGTTCAATCTCTTCAGATAACCAACATCTCTCATGGTACCATCTGAGCAAACCTCCTCTGTATCTTCTGTTAGGTTTTGACATTCATCCTAAATTGTAGTGCCCAGAATTGCTCACAAACCTCTGATGTGGGCCTAACCAGTGATTTGGAAAGTTTTAGCATGATATCTTTGCTTTTGTATTCAATGTCCTAATTGACAAAGACAAGCATTACATATATGTTCTGGATGAACTATCAACATGTTCCGTAACTGTGCCAATACTGTGAGCACGCATCTCAGTGTGATTGTGCTCTTTCATCCTCCCTCAAAATATTTAAATTTAACTTACAATAACTTTCTACATTGATCCTATTAAAGTGCTTCATTCATTTATATACAAATCAATATAACATATGCTGCAAGTATATAATCACCAGGACAATGATTCAAATTTGGATAGAGACTTTTAATAGTTTTCAATTATGCTATTGATTGTGATCCTGGTGACATACTGTGCTACACCTTTTTATTCTTTCATGGGACATGGACATTACTAGTAATGCCAGCATTTACTGTGGGTGTATAATTCACATTAATCTGAGTGGCTCACTAGGACTTTTCAGAGGGCATTTAAATGTCAATCTCATTTACAACATAGAACAATGCAGCATAGGAACGGGCCCTTTGGCCCAAGATGTTGTGTCAAACATGACACCAAATTAAACTAATCCCTTCTGCCTGCCCTTGGTCCATAGCCCTCCATTCATTGAATAATCATATGATTATCTAAAAGTCTCTTAAATGCCCCTATTGTATCTGCCTCCACCACCACTCCTGGCAGCATGTTCCAGACTCCTACTACTCTGTGTAAAAAACTTGCCTCTCACATCTTCTTTGAACTTTCTCCCTCTCACCATAAATGAATGACCCCAAGTTTTAGATATTTCAACTCTGGGAAAAAGATTCTGATTGTCAACTCTATCTATCTCATAATTTTACTGATTTCTATCAAGTCTTCCCTCAACCTCTGCCGCTCCACAGAAAACAACCTGAGTTTTTCTTGCCTCTCCCTATAGCTCATAACCTCTAATCCAGGCAGCATCCTGGTAAACCTCTTATACACCCTCTCCAAAGCCTCCACATCCTTCCCATAATGTGCCAACCAGAATTGAGCATATATTCTAAGTGTGGCCTAATCAAAGTCTTACAAAGTTGCAATATGACATCCTGTCATACTCAACTCGACGGATAAAGGCAAGCATGCCATATACCTTTTTTTCTACCACCCTATCAACTTGTGTGGCCACTTTCAGGGAACTATGGACTTGAACCCCAAGATCCTTCTGTACATCAATGTTGTTCGGTCCTGCCATTATTTGTGTACTTTTCCTTAACGTTTGATCTCCCAAAGTGCAGCACCTCACAATTACCTGGATTAAACTCCATCTGCCATTTCTCCACCCATATCTGCAACTGATCTGTATCCTGCTGTATCCTTTGATAACCTTCTACTCTATACACAACTTCACCAATCTTTGTGTCATCTGCAAACTTACTAACCCACCCATCTACATTTTCATTCAAGTCATTTATATATATAACAAACAGCAGAGGTCTCAGTACAGATCCCTGCAGAAAACCAATAGTTACAAACCTCCAGCCTGAGAAACACCCTTCTACCATTACCCTCTGCTTTCCATGGGCAAGCCAATTCTGAATCCATGTGGCCAAGTCACCGTAGATCCCACGCATCTTAATCTTCTGGATGAGCCTATCATGAGGGACCTTGTCAAAAGTCTTACTAAAATCTATATGTATGGGTGTGGAATCACATGTAGGCCAGGGCAGGCAAGGACAGCAAATTCCTTCCTTACAGGACATTAATGACCCTGATGGGTTTTTACAGCAATACCTCTCAAGACCACCATCATACTGGGGAGATGGTGACACAATGCTAATATGAACCAGTAATCCAATAGTTTGGGGCCATGGATTCAAATCCAACACAGTTACCATTGGAATTTAAATCTAATTAATAAATCTGAAATATAAAGCCATTTCTGTACTGGATACCAATGACAACAATTATAGAGTCATAGAATCATAGGGTACAGACACAGACCCTTAACCCAATCTATTTAACCAATGCTCTTTATGAGCTGAAATCTGACATCTTTACTCAGCCTGACTTACATGTGACTGCAGACCCACAGTAATGTGGTTGACTCTTAACTGTTCTCTGCTATGGCCTAGCAAGCCATTCAGCTTAAAGGCAAGTAGGGGCAGGATGCAAATGTTGACCTTGCCAATGATGGCCATGTCCCATGAAAGAATAAGAAAGAAAAATCCCATTGCAGAATCCACCTGGGCTGATTCCCCAGTGTAATACTAAAGGAGTGCTGTACTGTCAGATGAGCAGTGTTTTAGACGAATCTTAAATTCAAGCTGTCTACATGAAGGTCCTGAGGATATATTTGAAGAACAGAGAGGAATTTCTCCTATAATGGCCGGGGCAATCTTCATTCTTCAGATTACCTCGTCATTATCGTCTGATGTTGGTGTGAGCTCGCAGTCCATTTTACAACACTTCAAAAAGTGCTTCTTTGGTGGTAAAACTCTTTCGGATATCCCCAGATTGTGAAGTGTACTGTGTAAATCTAAGGCGGTTTTAAAAACAGTTGTCAAGTCGTGGTCACATCGTGGATTAGTGGACTCTTTCTGTGTGCAAATTGGCTATCACGTTTCCAATGTTGAAACAGTGTGTACCACTCAAAAAAGGCTTTGGGACATTTTGATAACGGTCTTCTACAAATGTCAGTCTTTCCTACCCAGCTCTTTTTAATCACAGTTGCGATGGCAGAGTAATCACATTCTACTACTCCTCCGCTCCGATATTCTCTGCCATAACCTTTAAGGTTAATAATTAAATGTTAGTGTTGAAACGAACACGCCTGATCACAAGCGGAAGAGCACTCCAATTTTAACAAATATCCCTTCCAATCTCCGACAACCGTGCCGATATTTTCGGAGTCAATATCTGCTTCCTTCACCGGACACAATCTTCACCTCCCCGTTTCATCTACACGCCTCTGATTAATATTGTCGACTACATTTGCTGCGATTAGATCCCATTCAACAAAAAGCGTTGAAGAGGTTCTGCTCGTTTTTTCAACCTGTGGGGCTCGGACGAGACGTTAACCCTTTCCATGCTGTTTTAACTGCTGAGTGCTGATCCATTGAAGACATCATTCAACACTTTCTAATAGTCACTAACCACATTGCAGTGAAACATGTTTACGGTGCAAATAATATAACGTGTTTGAAGATGAGTCCGTTCAGATCAGAGCATGGATTTTTCACACACCCCTACCACTTCAGATTGAACCCCAAGTGCACCTGTTATATTTCAAAAGTGCTGTATTTGGCTGCATTAGATCATTAGATCTTCTTGATGATAATATTAGCAAACAGCTCCCTTATAGCTTTGATAATGAGATAACAAGGTGTAGAGCTGGATGAACACGGCAGGCTAAGCAGCATCAGAGGAGCAGGAAAGCTGACGTTTCGCGCCTAGACCCTTCTTCAGAAATGGTGGAGGGGAAGGGGATTCATCGGCAGTTCCTACTATCTCTCCCTTATAGCTTAGGCAAGTTGGGCACCGACCAACTTGTTTTATAGTCAAGACTGACATAGCAGGAACCAGGCTCTTGTTTGAGGGGCGATGTTTAGATAAGTAGCTTTGCTTTTCGGATACTACTGGGAAAACGCAGCCTTCTTCTGTTAGGTATAACCATCGCGAGTGTCGAGAATAATTTTAGAAAACCCATTGAGTTACACGTGCACGTGCCCGTCTCATCTTTTTTAAAACAAGGCTATGGAGTCAACAACGCAGCTCTAATCAAACCTGGTTAACACAGAATGCCACATAAATTATAAGCCATAGTGACTATGAAAGGAGGAGTTGCTGGCAAGCAAAAGTAAATTGAGAAAATCCAGAAGAAGCTTCTTTTCGTCTTTTAGGTTTCACAAGACAACACAAAAAGGATCGTTCGCTCACCTTATTTTCCCTCCCCCAACCGAAACAGGATCGAAATCACCACGGCCGCCAGACAACTGTATAGGCACAGTGCCGCCACCTAGCGTCGTATATTGGAGTCAACGCAACTTAAGTGTTAAAAGACATGTTGAATCTCAATGTATCACACTTTCGGTTCTATTTTTACGGGTCTGTGCTTATACACAAACAAGTTGAAATCTTAAGTTAATTCAGCTAGGCATTTGCAACTTCTATAGTAAGTTATGTGTGTGGATAACACAAAGACTTCTGTGTGGATCAGAATCTGGATGTAAATTGGTTCGTTTATCGGGTGACAAACATATTTTTACGAGAAAAATATTGGCATGTTTATTATTTTCGATTTAAAAAAGTGTCAGTCTCGTGTCTTTCCATCTTTCGTTCTAACCGAATATATATTCACGCCGTGAGTACCTTGGTGTTAGTCTTAAAACTGTCAATACGGTAAAAGGTGGTCGTCGCCGAATGTATTTGACCAGCCCCTCTACCATGCCCAACCCACATGATGTGCCTCTTATGTTACTGCCAGCGTTACTCCACTTCTCCGGAACGGCGGAGATGGATCAGTCCACTGATGTCTGAGCCAACGCATTCAGGATGTTTCATACCATATAACACTGGACTGCAGAAATGAGTCTTGTAAAAGAGTGAATGAACGGGCTAGCAGTCGTTCATAATCAAAGTGGGAGAAATACACGCAGGCAATAGAGAGATAATGGCAAGTCTCCCCAGCGTTTTGTAAATCGGTTTCAGTGTCTGGCATTTGTTCACGCGAAATTGCAGCGTAGCGATTCAGACACACAGTTCCGTGTCAATTGCCTGAAACTTAACATCAGCCGACTAGGGTGTGTGTAAGTGTGCGAGAAAGAGAGACACATCCAGATAGAAAACTCTTGTGTGTGCGTGTTAAAATATAACACTCACAAAGAAAGGAATCCAGCTTGTGGTTGATTCGTGCCTGAGTCGGTGGGACGGACAAATGCCAGTCTAGGGGAGAGGAAAAAGGCATAATGCAGCTTTAATGTAATGCCAGCGGGGAAGGAAAGAGGGAGGGAAGACTGGGGGGGGGGGGTAGTGCATTTTGCAGCCATGCCCCCTTTAAGTTGTTAGTGTAAACTCGAATGAGGTCAGCCACGGCGCTTCTCATTGCACGCGCCGAGGAGGCAGCAGCCAATGAGGGGGCGCGGGGGCGGGGTAGGCCGCTGGAAGCGTTGGAAACAGACGCGATCCGAATGAGTGACGGCCTCTGATTGGCTGGGACCGGGACACCTTTAACTGGACGTCACAATGCCTAGGACTGGATAAGAAGGGGAAGCGAGTTCGAGTCTGGTTTAAGCAGCAGACACAAGTTTTTTATATAACACAGTCTTCCCGCATGGTCAGAGGGGGAGGAAGGTTGTGCCAAAGTATATACACATTTTATACAAGAAACTAGGTTCTTCTCTGCGAACGCGAGGAGCAGCTTCTTTTCAAAGCACAGCAGCCTCTGTGATAACAGGGGGAAAAAAAAGTACAAGCCAACCAAACTGCTACAGTATAAAAAGCCTTTTTCTTTACCCCTCAGTGCCCTCAATATATATAAACAAAAAAAAAGAGAAAGCATGGTGCAGCAAACGAACAACGCAGAGAACACGGAAGCAGTGCTTGCCGGAGAGTCGACCGACTCCGGTTCTTCAGATCTGGGCATTGCTTGTTCACCCGCGGCGGACTCGGTGGCATCGGATGGGGAGAAGACGGACGAGCCGAGCTGGTGTAAGACCGCCAGTGGGCACATCAAAAGACCCATGAACGCGTTTATGGTCTGGTCGCAGATCGAGAGGAGAAAAATCATGGAGCAGTCGCCGGACATGCACAACGCTGAGATCTCGAAGCGCTTGGGAAAGCGTTGGAAGTTATTGAAAGACAGTGATAAGATCCCTTTCATCCGTGAAGCCGAAAGATTGCGACTCAAGCACATGGCGGACTATCCAGATTATAAATACAGACCGAGAAAGAAGGCAAAAAGTGCCAGCAGCAAACCCGGAGAGAAAGGCGAAAAGATCAACACTAAACCCTCAGCTAAAAAGAGCAGTTGCAGCAATAGTAGCATTAGCAAACCCAGCAAAACGCACAAGATCATCCTGGGTGCGCTCAGCAAGTCTCCGATCATTCACCAGCATCCGCAGTCAGGCACTACTAGCATAAACACTACCAACCAACATTCGGTTTACAAAGCGCGGACAAGCCCCGCTTCCAAGCACCTTGTAGATAAGAAACTGAAAGAGAGGCGGTCGTTCAGGGGCCAGGGCACTACCTCTCCAGCCGCCGTGCCAGCCAGCCCGACCCTCAGTTCTTCAGCCGAGCCCAGCGACCCGGTCAGTTTCTATGAAGATCTGGTAAGTGGGAGCAGGGTGCGGGTCCCAGATTCACCCAAAGACCAACGCAAGCACCCTGGCAATTTGCGATCCATCTCGCCGACCCCCTCCACCTCCCACTCCAGCTCTTCGTCGTCTATGGCCTCGTCTTCCGACGAAGAATTTGAGGACGATCTCATGGACCTTAGTTCCAGCCCCACTTTCGAGAGCATGACGCTGGGCAACTTGAGTTCATCCCTGGATCGAGATTTGGAGTTTAATTTTGAGCAGGAGTCCGCGTCTCACTTTGAGTTCCCAGACTACTGCACGCCAGAGGTGAGCGAAATGATTTCAGGCGACTGGCTGGAGTCGAGTATTTCAAACCTAGTGTTCACGTATTAGAAAGCGACAAGTGAAAGAAGCGGACTGTTGCTGTTTTATCTTGGAGGGGGAGAAAAAGGGATCGTGAAATAAAATAATTGTGATCCAAGTGCTGTAAAACTGCGTGATTCTAACGTTTGATCGCAAGTCTTCAGCAAAATGTAAGAAAATGTGCCGACGTGTTTTAGGAGCGATTGAGATTCCGTTGAAAATAAAATGCCCAGTCTCGACTCTGGACTGAAAAGGAAAACCTGAAATTGATTTGCACGTACGGGAGGGAACGCGGGCTTCGCATTAAGGCAGCAGGTTTAAAGCTGTGGCGGTGAAATGAAATCGCCAAAATCAAATTATATTGGTACAGACAAACACGCAAAGTCGGGAGATCTACATGCGAAGAGAGTGTTTCATGAGAAGAATGGTGGCGTTGGATTACTGCATTTCGCTGGGTTCATACCATGTTGTGCTGTATCGTTCCAGATTCTGTACAGACTTGAACACTTACTAGCGTTAGGGCGAATCAAATCAGATAGAGGGCGCTCTGTATGATTCCAACCAAGTCACCAGCTCTTTTACCCCTTATCACTTAACCCTACTCCAATCTGCGCTGGACTGTATTTTCTGGACCAAAATTCCTTAAAAGTTCCATGTTCCACAACAATTTACAACAAACATGAACTTCTTATCACCGATGTTTCATCCTCGTATTGTTTTGTTTCCCTTGTAAATGCAACCAGAAACCATTTTATATGGATGTATTTATACTGGCCAAACATTTTGACTTTTTTTCGTAGGCCTGTTAATTACCTGCACCGTTTTATCTCCTTCACTGAAGGGCTAGAGTTAAACTTTTAATTTTATATTTAAATGTAGACTTTGACACTTTTAAAACAAAAGACAGAGAAAGATGAGACGTTTGATTATTTTCTCAGTGTATTTTTGTAAAAAATATAAAGGGGGTGTTAATCGGTGTTTATTGCTGTTTGGATTTCCTGATTATGAACAAAGAGGTCGATGCCACAGCGATGCCTCTTTTTTTTAATTCCACATGTTTACACTTCAATGTGCAGGTTTTGTAGGCTGCGGTTACCTTCATGTTGGGACTGTATTTGATGTTAAGACCTACACTGTCCCTTCCCGCCCACTGTAGCCTTTTTTTAAAAAAATGCCAACTTGATAGTATTTAAAATGGAAACCCATTTAAACACTTTTACCCAGAAACTGATGACCATTCCTTTTAAAATTTCTAATGGCTGCAGTCATCTTCCACGTATATATAAATATTAGTAAAACGTTAAGGGGAGTAGGTGAACCGTGATTTTGTAATTGTTACGATGCTTCTGAAATTCAGCACCAATACAAACAAAAAGGATGCTGCAACTTCGCACCAATTATGTGGCGCTCCTTAAATTGCGCTCAACTACTGGATATAAGATGTTGATTTGAGTCCGCGACACTATGCTGCGTTTCTCATGCTGTAATAATGATAATTATTATTAACTTGTCGGCTGAATATATTGTTTTGGCATGAAGCTAGCATATATAATTCCGAAATCAGGTTTAGCTGTTGTGTCTTTTTTGATGGGGGAGGGGTTTGCAAGAGAAGTGAGAACACCTTTGTACATTTAAATCTGTATTATATAAAACACAAGGACTGTGTGTTTCTTCTATGTGTCCAAACTACCGTGACAGGCACTAAGGTAGCAACCGCGAAAACAAAAATCTTGGTAGCTGCCCGATTGTTAGGGGTTCTTAAAAAATCTTTTATTTTAATTATTTTTAATTTTTCATCCATCCTGTGCAATATACTGTGTATAGTCTGTCAGATGATCATGCCTCAACAATTTTTTTAAAAGGTCATGCCAGCTAATCGTGTCAAGTCACTGCCTGTCAGATTGTTGATATACTCTTGTAAATAGTCTTTTTTTTCTGAGAGAGAAGGAAATAAAATCAGCTGGAACTGAACCCTAATCACCGAGTCCCTGTTTTACTGCAAAGGAGAACGGGGGAAGGAGAAAGAGCGCCAATCTACTAAAAACTAGTTTACGTACACTAGACGTGTCCACGCACCAAACGTGACTAAAACATCCAAAACATTATTCCAAACACTGAGAATTACGAGCTAGCAAAAAAGAGTTCCAAAATCCCAACACGAAAGCACTGTCTATGTTTTTATGTATGTGAGGGGGGACAAAAAAGTCAGTAAAAATGTTAATTTTCACTTTATTCTTGTCAATTTCGAAATAAACATGCCACGCATCTCTCTATATTGTCTGAGTGGTGGTCTTTAACTCTTGTGGCATAGAGAATTGTTTGAAATGAGAACATTTTTAAAATCAGAGCTGGGATTCTTAACCAGAAGATACAAAATGTGAGCTTACAAACAATATTTCAGGAAAAGCTTTTCTCCCCCAGAAAAGAAATGCCCGCCATGTCTCACACATAATCTACCTTCCGTTTGAGTCCGAACGCCCTTTTTCCCTCGAAACAGATGTGAGGCCGCGAGGTTAAGATCCAAGACGTGAGTTTAGTTAGAGGCATTCGGGGGTTACTTTCCCATCCGGAGCTCTTCAAATCCTGTAATTTAAACACTCACTTCAGGATGAACGGCTGCCTGATTTTCCCAGGAAGTCCGTGATTAGACGGGCGGAGGAGGAGGTGGGGGCGGGGAGGTTGTATAGTCTGGACCAGAAAGAGGTAATGCCGTCTCAACAACGTGTGGCCTGTGCACTGCAACTGGATATGGGGCTATTCACAAAGCTTCACAATAAAGTTAGCACTACGGAGGCCGCAGGGTTTCAGTGGACTGTAGCAAGTGAATGCGACATAAATGCTTTAGGAATTGAAACAGCAGCTCATTTTTACAGTCGTCTTTTGCTGGCCAGCCAAGGGAAAGAAACATCCTTCGTATTTTTTAAGACACTACACTCGTACCAGTAGTTGTTGTCTTCGATTTATAAGGATACATTTGTTTCAATCAGTATTATGAACCCAACCCCCACCTCTAACAGGCAAAATCAAACTCCTCTCCTCGCCGAAAGCTCCCAACCCCCAACACAAACCACAACAAAAGAGTCAGTACATTCCCCTCACAACTCAGTATGGGGGTGGGGGCGAGGGTCTTTCACACGAATATTAAAACCCTTTGAGCGAAACAGTCCTAACCCTAGCAAACAGTGAATGCTCTGGGGACAGTCGGGCGGGGGAGGAGGGGATGGTAGAGGAGTGGGTAACATCACGGCAAAGGCATTCCTGCTTTCGGCACGCAAAAGACGAGCGGGATCCATTTTCCAACAACAGAATACTTAAAATATAATTAGGAAACACGCCTCCCAGTCCAAGATGATTGCAATAAAAGTTTTAACAAGACATAAACTACAACCGTGCGGGAAAGATATGTTGTTAAATGAGCATTACGGTACCTCTTGAGAAAGATTTCTTTGACCTAAGAGGGTCAAAGTTACAGGTCAGACCTTGAGTGGCATCGGCCAGACTGTGAGGCAGAGTCTACACACACGGGTCGGTGGGAAAAGGGTGGCGTAAACTCTTATATGAATATGAAATAAGCTTTTGAGTAGACGGGATCCCTGCTCATTTTTTTACGGGACTTGCGAGATTCCAAAGCGATGGAAGAAATTTTAGGAGAACCGTTTTCGCCAGAATAACAGGAGAAGCACATGTGAATAGCTTTTCAGTCATTGTAACAGTCCACAAGTAAAAGATGGCGACCACTATCCAACGCTCGAGCTGTGTCCTTGGGTGCACTCGAGTGAATTCTGTGGAATAAAGGAATCGAATTGTAAGGAGTGCGCGACTTCATGTCTCAAAAAAGGCCTGAAAATCAGTGATGCCGTCCACGCCAGAGGTTGAGCAAAACAATTACATTTTAATGATATATGTGTAGATATTGTCACGACTGCTGATTTGCAGTTGCCTTTCCCACTTTAAAAAAAATGGCCAAAACTGCTTATTTAGGGGTAAGAGATGCGAAAACGTTAACCTTATGTAGGGACTATTAAAGGTAACAGAAAGACTAGGCCGATTTTGTTGCAGTGGAGTAGCGAGCCTAATAACGTTGGCAAATTTCGAAGTACATAGTCAGAAGCTAATGTCTTCTAACAAAAAATAATTCTAAATTTCAGGCACCAAAATCGCCCTTCGCCATGTTTCATCTGGAATCTTGAGTGGCATAATGTCTGCATTGATGCATTTTAAAGACCACGACCTAGCAAAATAATACAGGTTTCAGCAGTTCTGCACCTGGAGCTAAAAAATAGTCTCGTGTTTTAAAACAAAGGAATTAAGTAAAGTTAGCAGCGCAAATAAAATAGCGAGGCTTTCCTGCAGCATTGTTTAAAGCAAGCGTTAGGGTAAACTTTAATTATTTTGGAACTGGCAGTAGCTAATTTGGTTTTTGCATCTTACTTTTTCAATAGATTGTCGAAGGACACACTGTTGACTATCAGAATTAGCACATGTCGAGGGCGAGAGGAATCTGTGATCTTGTTTAGGTCCAGATTTTTTTAAAAATTTAGGTCCAGGTTATTCGTTGTTTAGGTCACTTGAAGCTACCGGCTTGTTTAGGTTAGGGTTATTCCTTGTTCAGGTTAGTCGAAATTGTGGCTTGTTTAGGGTTATACTTTGTTCAGGTTAGTTGAAGTTGTGGCTTGTTTAAGTTAGGAATATTTCTTGTTCAGATTAGGTGATGTTGAGGTTTGTTTAGGTGATGGTCATATCTCCTTCAGGTTAGTTGATGTTACCGGCTTGGCTAAGTCCAGGTTATTACTCGTTCAGGTTAGTTGAAGTTGTGGCTTGTTTAGGGTTGGTGTAAAGTTAGGTTTGGGATATCTACAGGTTTGTTGAAATTTACCATTAGATCAAACTGTCATCTCTACATTTAGAACTCAGGTTTGTTTAGGTATGGAGTTAGACACTTTTAATTTTGTTTAAGTTCTTGTATAGTTTGTTTTATTTATTTTTTAGGCCTTGTGTTGGGAGGAGGTGTGGGTTTCGGTTTATGGTTAAGAGTTGTTTTGGTTTACAACAATGAACGTTTACCTTTAGGTTTTATTTAGATTTCGGTTTGGAGACGTTGCCATCCTAAAGTTTGGGGTTAGGTTTGGTTATGTTTATGATTAGGTCTTGTTTAGATTTATGATTAGTTCTTATTTAGGTTTAGGCTTAGGAGAGTCCGAAGTCTTTAGGTTTAGTGTTACATTTTGTTTATTGTTAGAATCCGCTGTTGTTTAGGGCTATGGTTAGATTCCTGGTAGAGGTAAAAAAAGCTGCGGGTTTTAGTTCTCGGAGTAATTCTTATTTAGTTTTAGGTTACAAAGAAGTTGCAATCTTTTTTTCCAAGTTAAGGTTGACGGATGTAAAATCGCTGTCTCAAGCTAGGCTGACAAAATAAGCAGATTGGAATGTGCCTTATCACGAAAGTGGGAGTTCTTGAATTAATGAATATTGTTTGCAGAGTACATTTGCAGTAAAATACCGACTATCGATTCGAGTTTCATGATAAGACAGTTCGACTTTGTAGGTAGTATCCCATTTGTGAAAGCACAATAAGTTAAAAGTTATCAATCCTTACATAAAAGCAACGGTACTTTCAAATTCTGCATTAATTAATACCGTTTGAAGTTTTGCAACACTGTCCCTATTATTATTGCAGTCGACAAACATCCAGCACAGAACTGGAGGAAACAGATAAGCACATTTGACACCATTCTGAAACGTGTGTCCAACACGCATGTGACTTTAGTATTCCATTTAAAACCGAATGCTTCTTGTCGCAGCTTCTGTAAGTGTTCATTACATCATAACCTCTGAGTGTCTTGGAGCCTGCTTTTAGCAATCAATTATAATTTTGGTTTGTCTCTAATTGTATCAGGGAATGAATCAATTAAAGCAGACTTTTAAAGGAATGTTGTTTTTCATGGACAATTTTCGCATAGGGACAGCAAATGAGTAAATTTATCTCATTTCTCCTGCTTTGCTCGTCTTCCTAGATCATGGCGGATAGCAATGTAATCTCTCTTCCCAACCCCAGTCCTCAGCAACCCTTAAACACTTCGTTCTTTCCCAGCCATGTCTCCGCAGCGCGTGGCAACGGAAACGGGGTATTTTCTGTACAAGTGAGAAGATTCTGAATCCGAATGGTGTATTTAAGATGGAAAACAATCCATTCATTCGTGCACAAAAAAAGAGACTCCTCTTTAGGAATATTAATGGACAGTTATTAAAATACTTATTATGTCGACAAGCAGGAGAACTTGATGAATCTATTGCTCATACAATTAAAGACATTTTTAAAAAAAATTAATCGCGTTCAATCACATCATCCGTGCAGGACATACTACTCCTAAAATCATAGAATCGTTACAGCACAGGAGGAGGCCATTCGTCCCATTGAGGTGATACTGGCTCTGTGCAAGAGCAATTCAGTTAGTCACCCTCTGCTTTGCTCCTGCAGAACTGTTTCTCCTCTTAAGGTTCCTTTGTAGGTCGGCATTGAATGCGCCTCCTCCTCAAGCAGCAGCTAAAAAGATTTTCATCATGTATCCTCTGGTTATTTTATTTCCATTAGTTTTAATTATTTGATGTCTTGGTATTGAAGTGGCATTTCTATGAGTTTCTATTATACAGAGCACTGGTGAAACCACCTCTTGGGTACTGCATACAGTATTGGTCACCTTATTTAAGGAAGAATATAAATTGGAAGCAGTTTATGGAAGGTGAACTAAACATATAATTGGAATGGTTGAGTTTTATGAAGAAACGTTTGACTTTATCCTTTAGAGTTTAGAAGAGTAAAAGATGAGTTGATTGAAATGCATAAGATCCTGAGGGAACCTGAGGTGATAGATGCAGAAAAAAAAATCTCTTCTTGTGGGAGACTCTAAGATGGGGGGTGGCAGTTTAAAAGTAAGGGCTTACCCATTTAGGACAGAGATGAGGACTTGTTTTGTTCTCAGTGGATTCTCAAAAGGGGATGGATGCGGAGTTTTAAAATGCATTTAAGGCAGAGGTGGATAGATTCTTGATAAACAGGAGAGTGAAAAGTTATCCAGATATGCAGGTAAGATCAACCATTATCTTATTGAATGGCAAAGCAGGCTTGAGTGACCAAGTGCCCCACTGCTCCTAATTCATTTGTTTGTATGTATGTATGTTTGTGTAAGTGTGATGTAGCAAATTTTTCACCCTTCTTGACCTATCTGTACATTTTGACATTACTGACCATGTCATCATCCTTCAACTGGTCTCCTCCTTTGTCTGGATTAATGGGATTGCCTTTCCCTGATTTCATTGCTATCTCTCTTAAAGTTGCCAGAACATCGCTTACAATTGCTCTTTTTGATCTATAGCATTTGGTTTCCTTGCTCCTCGAATTTCTTATCCATTCTGCCACTCTGCAGTACCATCCAAAAACACGCCAAGCCAACTCAGTCATCCCATCAATACTTTTGTTTTACGGCACTGCTCTTCTGACTTTAGGTATTGGATAAACAGATATTTTTTTTCCAACTAAATATGGGAAAAATGAAACAACTGGCTTTGCTCCATGCTATAATTCTGTTCTGTAGCCACTGGCCCTGTTATTGTTCCTGACCACAGGGATAATTATAGAGTCATAGAATTGTACAGCATAGAAACAGGCCCTTCAGTCCAACTCGTCCGTGCTGACCTGATATCCTAAATTAAGCTAGTCCCATTTGCCAGCATTTGACGCATATTCCTCTAAGCTCTTCCTGTTCATGTACCGGTGCAGATGCCTTTTAAAAGTTTTAATTTATCAGCCCCCATCGCTTTCTCTTGCAGCTCATTCCATGCATGCACCACCCTCTGCATGAAAAAGTGGCCCCTGAGGTCCCTTTTATATCTTTCCCCTCTAATCTTAAACCTCTGCCCACTTTCTTATTTAACGCTGAGCTGAATGTTAAACTAATATCTTGTCCATCATCAAGACTAGCTATAACATCTCTATAACTTTACCCATTTCAGGTCCTATTCATTATCATGTGCTGTTGAAACCTCATCAATGTTTTTATTACAATCATATTTGACTATTTCAATATTTTTTGAGCTGACCTCCCACCTGGAATCCCCAGCAAGCATATGTTCATACAATCACTGCTACCCGTATCTTAGTTTATACTTTAGCATTATAGGATGATTGTAACTCATGAGGCCATTCAATTTGTCATTTCCATGCTGGCTGTTTATAAGAGCTGCTCAGCTAGTTCCCCTGTTTTTGTTTATATCTGCAAATCTTTTCCCTTCAGATATATATTAATTTCCTTTTGAAAATCCCTTTGAAAGATGGGGAAGGGGCTGAAGCCATGGAGAGGTGTTTAAAAAAAGGAATGGGAGCAAGTATGTGTCAACGAGTACAAGTTTGATAGGTGAAGTGGGTTTTAGTGGCAAAGGAGGAGAAGGCAGATTAGACACCAAACCAGTTACATACACATGGAGGCAGAGAGCATGGCTGAGGTATTAAAACATTACTTCACATCTCTCTTTACAAAGGAAAACAAAATGCTGTCAAAGTCATAGTGAAAGAGGAGATACTGAAGCAGTTAAAAATTGATAAAGTGGATGTAATAGAAACTGAAAAAGCTTCAGCTTCATCAATCTATACACATACTTGAGGTCTCCCATCTCAGGGAACCATGAAATTTTCCTGCAACCTCTTCAATGCCTTCACATCCTTCCAAAAGTGTCATCTCCAGTCTGGACACAATACTCCCGTTGAGGTTGAACCAGTGTTTTATAACAGTTTATCATAAGCTTCATGCCTTTGTATTCCATGCCTCCATTTATTAAGCTCAGGACCCTGTGTATCTTATTAACCACTTTCTCAACTTGCCCTGCCACCTTCAATACATGTATACCTTTAGATCCATCTACTCCTGTAAGTACTTTGGAACTGCACCCTTTGTTTTAAATTGCTTTCAACATTCTTCCTAGCAAAATGTACAATTTCTCACTTCACTATATTACATTTCATCTGCCATCTGTCTGCCCATTCCACCAGCCTGTCTGTGTCTTCTTGAGGTTTAGCACTATCCTCAATACTGTCCACAATACTTTCAAGTTTTGCAAACATGCTGTGTGGACCATAATCTAGTTCAGTAAGATTTGTCAAATAAAGAAGTGGTCTTCATGCTGATGCCTGGAAAATCCCATAACATACCTTCCTCTAGTCTGAAAAATACCCATACACCACTTATCTGTTTTCTGTTACTCAGCTAACATTCTATCCATGATGCCACTATCCTTTTTATTCCGTCGGATTCAACTTTGCTGGCAAGTCTATTACATGGCACTTTATCAAGTGCCTCTTGAAAGTCCATGCATATTACCCCCATCAAACCTCTCTGTTACTTCCCCAAAAAATACTCAAATTAGTTAGACATAATTTGCCCTTAACAAATCCATACTAACTTTTTAAAAAATTAATTCATGTTTGACTAACTGACCATTTGTTTCGTTCTAGATTATCATTTGTAAATGCTTCTCCATCAATGATTTTGACTGGACTGTAATGGTAATTGTAGGGTTTATCCTTACAGCCTTTTGAACAAGGGTGGAACATTCTCTGGCACCAGCTGAATATTTACTGAATACTGGAAGCTTATCATCAGTGCCACTATAGATTTTACCCCAACTTCCTCAGTCACCTCAGAAGCATCTGACTCAGTCCTGGTGATGTGGCATTTTTAAGTACAGTTAATAGTCGTAATTTAACAATTTCTGGCTGCTTCAGTATCTCTGCTTTCATTACAACTTTGGCAGCATTTTCTTCCTTTGTAAAGAAAGAAGCAAATTAATAATTTAATACCTCAGCCATGCTCCTTGCCTCCATGTGTATATTACCTGTTTGGTATCTAATTTGCCTTCCCCCTTTACCACTAAAATCCCCTTCACCCATCAACATTGACCCATACTTGCTCGCATATCCTTTTTTTTAAATATCCCTGCATGGGTTCAGCCCCCTTCCCATCTATGTATTCTATCCAGCTCTACAATCTTGTGGGAGGCATTTTGAATTGCCTGATCCGTACAGTTGGAACTCTCTCATTAAACCTCACTGTCTTTCTATACCTCTCTTCTTGCCTTGAGACAAGCCATAAAGCTGATGTCTTTGACCAAGTAATTGGCCACCTGTGCTCACATATGTTTGTATCCCAGGGTGTAAAATTTTCTTTGATAATTGCCCCTGTGAAGAAACTTGGAACATTTTGCTACTTTAAGTTGAACAAATTCAGTTATTTCTGGACTGTAGTTAAAGTCATAGAGATCAACAACACAGAAGAAGACCTTTTGGCTCGTCAAGTCTGCATCAGTCAAAAACAACCACCTTACTATTCTAATCCCATTTTCCAACACTTGGCCTATAGCCTTGTATGCCTTGACATTTCTAGTGCACATCTGAATACTTCTTAAATGTTATGAGAGTTTCTGCCTCTAAACCATTATCGGCAGTGAGTTCTAGATTCTCACCAACCTCTGGGTGATTTTCTTTATCCTCACATCTCTGAAACCTTTTGCCTGCTATCTTAAATTTGTGTCTCCAGTCACTGATCTGTCCAATAAGGGGAAAAGTTTATTCTTGTTCTGAAGCAGGGTCACTGGACTCAAAATATTAACTCAGTTTTCTCTCCCCAGATGCTGCCATACCTGCTGAGTTTTTCCAGCAATTCTTGTTTTTCTTTCAGATTAATAACATCAGCTGTTCTTTGCTTTATTTCTTTCTGTCAACCCTATCTATACCCCTCATCATTTTATATATCTTAATCATGGCCCTCTCCATCTCCTCTGCTCAAAGGGTAGGTGATGGCCTAGTAGAATTATCGCTAAACAATTAATCAAAAGACCCAGGTGATGTTCAGGGGACCTGGGGTTGAGTCCCACCATGGCAGATGGTGTAATTTGAATTCAATAATAATGACCAAGAAACCATTGTTGATTGTTGTAAAAACCCATCTGGTTCACTAATGTCCCTTAGGGAAGGAAATCTGTCATCCTTACCTGGTTCTGGCCTACCTATGACTCCAGACCCGCAGCAATGTAGTTGACTCTTAACTCTCCTCTGGGCAATAAATACTGGCCCAGTCAGTGATGTCCACATCCTGTGGTTGAATTAACAAAAAACAACTCCAGTCAATCTAATTTTTAAATCCAGGCAACATCCTGGTAAATCTCCTCTGCACCTTCTCCAATGTAATCACACTCCCTCTTATAATGTGGATTCCAGAATTGCACACAATCCTCTAGCTGTGGCCTAACCAATGTTTTATACAGTCCAGCATAACCTCCCTGCTCTTAGACTCCATGCCTTGGCTAATAAAGGCAAGTATCCTAACCACCCATTCTGCTACCCTAGGCACTGGTAGACATGCACCCCCTGGTTCTTCTGATCCTCAGCGCTTTCCTGGGTTCTACTATTCATCATGTAGTCGTTGCCTTGTCTGCCGTGCCCAAGTGTGTCACCACAGACATATCCAGATTGAATTCCAATTGGCCATGTATCAGCCCATCTGACCAGCCAGTCTATATCGTCCTGTAATCTAAGGCTATCCTCCTGACTTTTTGCCACCCCATCAATTTTCCGATCTTCCGCAAATTTTACCGGTTAATCCTCCTGCACGTGGTTGTATGGTGCTATGGAAACACAATCGTATTTAAAGAAACACGTGAGCTGAAGCGTTTAGCCCGATTTGTTTTATATTCCATCCAGACTTCTCAAATTGTGACATTCGTGCAATACATTTGACTAAATGCTACCGACATTGTTGTTTCAACTGCTGCATTTCACATCCGTGCCATTCGTGGACTTGTTTTTAATGACTGTTAAAAGTTGACACGCCTTTTACTAGTTTTTAATTATAGTATTTTCCTTTAATGTTTTTATTTTGCAAAATAATGTTTTATTTTGTTTAGGAGCGGTCTGGAGGATTGAGTCTCCCGGGTTCCTGACCTTCCTCTCACAGGTCAAAGTGGGAGGCTCCCAGCCTACTCAAAGCTGGGAGACTGATGACACAGACCCCGGATGTTTCAGCAGCCCAGGTCCTCCCACTTTTCCAAGTGATGGAACTTGGCGAAGACAGAGAGGTGTTTGTAAATGTCTTCGACATCGTTTGCGAACGGCAATCCAAACGTCCATATTGGGCCATAGGAAGAAACCACAAACTTCCAGAAAATTCTTTTTTTTTAATCAGTAATTGCTAGCGTTGTGACATGACGGCCTGTATTTCTCAAAAACAGTCTGGATTCTGCTGATGGGTGTTCGGAAAATTGCATTATTGTGAGATGAATCAAACCACCGGAGAAATATATAGCCACAGTGATGCCTCCAACACATTATTGCGCGTAACCAGGAGAACACGTCGTCCAATAAACGAAATTGTTCTGTATTTAAAGGGTTAACGACTTTTGGCTGAATGATAATTGTATGATTCCCATACGTGTGCCTGTAAATGAGTAAATGTGTATATAGAACCCTTGTCTGAGTAAATATGTAAATATCTCTCCATATTTGAATACCTTTCTCAAGATATACATAATTATCGCGTATGCAGAAACGAAATTATGCTGCTGGCACTTACATAGTCAGCGTGAAACCACCAACTCTTGTTAAAAGAAACCCAAGTACTCAACTCCCTTCCATCCCTCCCTCTCTACAAAAGAGAAGAGACAGTCGATCTGCTAATTGCGCAGAAAGTGCTCCAGGCAGAGATTCTGTGCTATTGTCTGTTTCACGGTGCTTTCATGGTAGCGAAATCGGAATCGAAGCCCATTACATGGGTCACGCCGTACTCGTCCCAGGCACGACATTCTCATGAACTATAACGGCGGTTCTGGAAAACGTCTCCGTGGAAATTACTCCACCACTGCAAAGGTGACAGATCCACATCCAGTGTACTCGTCCTCTGTGCCTGCAAGAGATATGATTTCTTAAACGGTAGTGTATACTCTCACGTTCACAATGTAGATCTAAACACATGTTTACTGTCGGTAATGCATCAGCTTTGAGCAAGTCCAGATTTCTCCTCGTTTCATCCAAAATGCCCTATCCCTCTTACTAACGATTTTAAAAAATTGTTTTCCATCGCAATGGCCTTTGCTGCAATGAGGGTGGCGAGCCGGGGAGCGCTTCTTAATACAGAGGATAGAATGAAATCAGGAACGACTGTCCCGCACCCCCGCTCCAAATAAACTGTTTGCCCATATCTTTTTTGAAGTCAAAACTGTGATAGACAAATGGATTCAGAAAGATGGAACAAGGGTGGGCAAAGTGAATCACAACCGAGATCCCTATTATCTTGCAGAATGAGACAACATGTTCCGGGAGGTGAATGACGACTTCTTATAAAACAAAATAGAATAAACCATGAGATAACAAGGTATAGAGCTGGATGAACACAGCAGGCCAAGCAGCATCTGAGGAGCCGGAAGGCTGACGTTTCCCGCCCAGCCCAATGCAATAGGCGCAGCACCATCGGCTAGTTCCTGAGAGCAGCCGGCCAAGCACACAGTACCTGAGGGCACAAGGGCGCTGACCAAATGCACCAGCTCCAAGTCAAACGTCACATTGTACTAAACAAAAAAACTTCGCCGGTCGGTGGTGGGATGAGAAGATGGGCTACTTGGTGACCTATTACATTGGACACTTTTTTCTTTACGCAGCAAGGGAGAGGACGTTAGATTAGATACACGTCAACCAACCACAATAGAAAATACTCAAAGATCATTGAATTTGGCAAAGAGCAAAAAAAAATTGCAATAAAATCAACGGCAGCAAAAAGAAAACGATTTGGAGCCAAAACGAAGGCACGTGTCATCAATTTATTCGAAAGAATGACTAGATTCCTTACTAGCAATATAGTTACCAGAAGTTAATAGGGTGTAAAAGCAAACACTGTGTAAATGCAAAAGGTGCGATTATTTAATCCAGTACCCAGAAAGTACACAAAAGGCTACGGCGCACAGATGTTGTTTAGCCCTAGCTCCCAGCGTTGAAGTGGTGCTCAGTGACTACCCAAAATGAAGACTATTTGCTTCTCCTGAGGATTTCCACAGACAGAAACACTTGATATCTGTTTCGAAGGAGTCAAACGCGAAGCGCATTTACTAGCTGACAGCAATTGAACCAGATATATTCCTGATGATTCACTGTCAAGTATAATATGTAGAATGTGTAATATTTTTAATGCTTCGAGGTTGTCTCGATCGTGGTATAGAGGCCCCGGATCAGTCGGATTCAGAAATGATCTCTGCATGGGTTCAAAGCAGCGACCCTGTCAAGAAGGTGGTTTTGGGGGAATACATTTTGGCGGGTTTATAATGCTCAGATATAACGCTGCAATTGTCATTGGTTAACACAAAACTGTACACGTCTTGTCAATGAAAACGTAACAGAAAAAACTAACGAGTTACCAACCTTTCCGCATCGGGTCAAAGGACTGGGGGACTTTACTAACGCCAAAACTGACTGAACACTGCCAACGTCTTCGTCCCGAATATAATCGAAATTTTTATCTCAATGACTTCACAGAAAATGTACAACAAACTGCACTCAGAATTACGCCTCGAGTGTCGCAGAAATATCTCAGGATGCCTCACAAACAAAATTTGACAGCCGGCCACACAAAGAGACAGGCTTGGTCAACAAGGGAGATTCAGAGGACTGGTTTATTGGAGTAGAGACAGAGAGGTATAGGGAGGAAACTTCAAAGCGAAGTTGGCATTAGAAGGCATTGCCACCAATACTGGGATAAAGCGCATTGGGGATGGCTCGGCTTTGAAGGACACAGGGTTATAGGCTGGAGGAGCCTGCGGAAATAACGAGGGATAAAACACTGGAGAGACTTGTAAACAAGACCGAGAGAGTTAAAATCAAGGAGGTGCCGGTCGGAAGGCCAACTGTGATGAGCAAACATTGGGGTGATGGGTGAAAGGAACTCGGCGCCTCGGTTCGTGCTCAGCAGAGGTTTGGATGCCGTCCATACGAAGTACTGGGATTGAGGTCAGTTAGGAGAGGAATAGTCTTGTGTCAATGTAACAAAGGCGTGGATGAAGAATGGCTGATTCAGAAACGTGGGTGCAGGAAGTCGATCTCGGGGCAGAACATCCTGTTTCTTGGTTAGTGGGCTGACTTCATTGTGTCTCAGTGAGCCAAAGGACTGCATGTAAAACTGGAGAACAGTGTGTGGTCCCCCTCCACTCCCCTGCTGCGTTATTGTAGCGGAGGATAAACATGGTAAAAAAAAATTCCCGCGGCACTATTTGAAAGAGTGCAGGGAATTTCTCATGGTATCCTGCTCAACAAATATCTTTTCATCAACACCGGCGAGCAGATGAATGTGTTCATGAACTCAGCGCTATCAGTAAACTGGCATGCCCATAGCGTGAAAGGTGCTACATCAACACGCAGGATTTCCAATTTTCACACATATACGCCGCATGGAAACCAATGCACTTTAACATCAACGGTCATATTTTCTTGCTCTGTTGATACACCTTCTCCTGTTCGCTGCCTCAAGGCAGATTTGACCCACAGTGTCATTATATCCACCAAGGGAGATCTGCCCAGATAGGAATCGATCACCAATGCTGTTGGCACCAATCGATCGAAACCCAGCCCGCTAAGGATTTTGGCCTGCTCAGGCAATAGACACTGTTACGTGGTTGGTATAGGCTCAAATTTCCTTCTATCACACAGCTGATCATTAATTTCAGAGAACAAGGTGTAGAGCTGGATGAACACAGCAGGCCAAGCAGCATTAGAGGAGCAGGAAAGCTGACCTTTCGGGTCTGGACCCTTCTTCATAAAGCTTTCCTGCTCCTCTGATGTTGTGTTCATTTAGCTCTACACCTTGTTATCTCAGATTCTCCAGCATCTGCAGTTCCTACTATCTCTGATCATGAATCTCTCCGGCTTTTACCATTGGCCTACGTGGGAAGGATTCACAGTATGGTCACATTGTGAATACACCTTCCTTACAGTCAAACTTAGGGTGGGATTTGAATTCGGAGTTTCTGCTTCAGAGGCTCGAACGCGAACGGCTGCAGCGTAAGAACGCTTCCATTTCTATAGCGCCTTCAATGCAGAGAAATACTCGGTGGCGGGAGCATCACTGGAGCCACACAAAGATATACGGATAGATGATTGAAAGCTCGGTCAAGGTCCTAGGATTTAAAAAAAATACTATATGGAAAGAGGAGAGAGCCAGAGAGTAAAGATTTAGGACAGCGATTCCAGCGTATAGGAGCGAAGCATGTCCAAGAGAAAACATATGAGCAGGATGGGACTTGAACCTAATACGACAGGGGCAATTAACAATCTAGTGTCACTACAACACGTGATACATGTCCATTCACCCATAATATTATTTGAGTAGACCGAGTACAAATCCTTCTGTTAAAGGTCAGAGGCGCGTAAAGCTACAAACATGCGGACTGAGTTAATGTAATTTCCATTTCCTTTGGGTTGATAAACGGACTGCGGTGTGATGGATAAAACGGTTACAATCTGACGCGGTGTTGATGAGAATCAAGCAGAAATTATATTCTACTTAACATATAAGGAGTATTAAAATTATGATGCCAATCAATAAACAATGAAAACAATTACAGCTTTGAAACGATGTTCAGCTGATTCAACCAGCCACAAGTGTTTTTAAATCAGGAGGTTCGGGTTGGTCGCATCGTCTTGTCCAGTAAAGCGGGGCTCCCTCTCTCTCACACACACATTGACACATCCTTAATGCAACTCCTCACCCCCCCACCCCCAAACCCGCTTCTTCCACCACATACTTCCGCCGACTCGTCGACCACAATTACCCCCCTCCCCTGCTCATAACTTGTAAAAGATTTTCCAAAAGATAAAGATCTGCACGTCCTTGTCGAGAGCTTGCAGTTGGGGAATCTTGAAAGGTTTTGCAGCTGCAGAGAATGAGTGATGGCCCACGTAGCCGTCAGAACACAGTAAGTACCTCGGTGATGAATGGAACCTCTTCGTGGCAAAACGGCTATTTGTGTCGGAGAGTCACAGGTTTTGATGCTAAAGTGGCATGTTTTCTTGCGCCCCTGGGAATATAAAGTCCATGGAGGCCCTCACAATGTAAACTCCTAACTCAAAATGTTCACATCAGATCGAACGATATCCGTCTCAAATGTCCATTTTGAATTTGGACCAGATTTAGGGGAAAGTTAGATAGTACGCAAGGGACGAAGCGATGGAAGGAGATAGTGAGAGGGTGAGATGAAGTAAATAGAATAGGTTAAGACTGGTGCGGGTCATAGCACTGTCAGGCTTGAATTACCTATTCCTTTGGTGTAAATGGTATTTAAGACCGTAAAACCATAAGACATAGGAACAGAATAGGCTGCTCAGTAGGATCATGGCTGATCTGATACCCCTCACGTCCACTTTCCTGCCTCCTGCCCTTTCCTCATAACCCTTGCTTCCCCTACTGATCAAGAATTTACCTCAGCTTTAAATATACACGAAGACCCTGCACTACCTCCCCCCCCACCCCCTCGCCCAGATTTCTGTGGCAAGGAGCTCCAAAGACTCACAACCACCTGAGAGAAGAAATTCCTCCTCATCTTAGTCTTAAATTGATGCCCCCATAATTCTGAGACTATACTTTTTGGTCTTAGACCCTCCCGTGAGGGGAAACATCCTCTCAGCACTTACCGTGTCAAGTGCCTGAAGGATCCTAAGTGTCTCGTAGAGAACATCTCTCATTCTTCAAAAGTCCGATGACTCCCAACTTGTTTAACCCTTGCTCATAAGACAATCCCTCCATAGTAGCGATCATCCTCGTGAACTTTCTCTGAATGTCTCCAAAGAAACACCTTTCCTTAATTTGTGGCATGGGAATTGACGTCAAATGCTCATAGCTACCCACAGGCAAAATAGTCCTTCCAATTGCAAAACAGTCACATAATATTGATTTTCTTTCAAATCTTTATTCACGAATTCCAAACCAGAACACAACATCAATTTGATGGTCTTGAATGTACAATACGTTTCTACATACTTGGATGAACTAAAAACACGCACAGAGAGCAGTACCGTTACTATACTCATTGATCCCCTACATGGCTTTATCGCATTCTACTTCGAAAACAACTCATTGGGTCTCTCAATCAGAGATAGTAAGAACTGAAGAAGGTCCCGACCCGAAACGTCGGCTTTCCTGCTCCTCTGATTCTGCCTGGCCTGCTGTGTTCCTCCAGCTCCACAATGTGTTATCTCATTGGGTCTGTAATGTTCACTTATTTACATAGTCCAACTGTAACGGTGTCAAAATCCTAGAGCTCCTTTCCTTTTAGCATTACACCCCGAGGACTACAGCGGTTCAAGAAGGCAGCTCACCACCACCTTCTCCAGGTCATTTAGGAAGGGGCAATAAACGTTGGCCTAGCCAGGACGCCCACGTGAGAAGAATAGAAAGCACATAGACATGTCAACATGTCCAGATTAGTGCCTATTGGATAGTTTTTGAAGACAATGTTTCAGCCAAAGTTGGTAATTTCACAGGCAGAAACACTGGTAATCGAACTGACGCTTTTTGATTAAGGTGCCACAGAGGTTTCAGCCAAAGCATCCCACCTCTAAAAGAACGAGTGAAGGTAAAGTCCATCCTGTGTTTTTGGAATTTTAAAGTGCATTAGTAGGCTTTGAAAAATTACCGTACCCTACTGCTAAAACTTCACATCAGGAGACTCCTCGAAATTTAACAGAGCGCAATTGAGAAAGTGACACACAAACCTATTGGAATTCATCCCACACAGTCAACAAGAGTCTGCATTCTTCTGGCGACTTGCAGATTTAAAATGCAATCAACTGGAATTGTGTTATATTTTCATGTTAGACTGGAGTTGTTTATAAGGTCGCCAGAAATAGTAATAGGCTCGTACGTCTGACATAAATTCCCAGCTTCAAGTTATAGAAATAAGTGATACTAAAAAGTCGATGGCTTCGAGCAACCGAATAATGCATTCGATCTTTTGCTCTACATTCCTCATAAATCGAATGAAATGTGGTTTGAGTTTTTGGACCTTTAATAAAAAAAGTCTTAAGATCTCTGGAATCACTAGGTGGCTTGTGCAATGAAGGCAAATCAATACCAGCACGTTTTCCCGATTTTAATGGTATACCGACCAGAACTTGATCTAACAGTTGCCCATCTTGAAGCCGTCATGCTATTTAATCGCAGGGGACAGGATCTAAAACGCTACCGGCGGAACCTTCTCGGGCTCTGCCGGAAGTGAACCATGGTGAGAAATTTGGGAGAATACTCGAAGATGTGCAGGGAGGCCTTTCTTGAAATCCAGACTGAAAAGAGCAATTATCAGCTAGTCTAGGAAGTCCAGGTCAGATTCTGTAGTGAGCTGCAAGAGGAGTATTAACGGAGATTATCATTTATGATCTCCTACATTACAACCTAATATTGCCTCATTAATATGCAGGTTCCCATTCTTCCAGCAGCCTAGATAGATCCCGAGCATTCCTGGCATAAAAGTCAGAACCGGTACCTGGCAAACCTGTCCTCCATGTTGGACAAGTGGCAGCAACACCTTGGGGCATGCGCCCTGTGTAGCAGCTGCGTGCAAATCGTATTCCTGATGCTGGCATCTGACATGTGCCAGCCTCTCTGCTTACTGTATGCTTACTGTGTCAACTAACTGTACCTTCTGCAATTTAATGTTGCACTTAGGAGCACACTGGCACTTCTCATACCAGTGCTGCAGCAAGGACATTGTGCCAGGTTGGACAGGCACCCAGTTCACAAACTGGACCAGGGGGCATCTCAGGGCTGCTCACTGTGTTCTGCACACACTCACTCTGTGCCAACCTGAATGCCTGCAGCATTCCTGACTCACTGCCTTTTTGTGCTTTGCTCCCTCAGCCAGACTTTACAGGCTCACAATATTTTTGTCTTGTCATGCTGTTTAGTGCAGACACAAATCCAGGCAACCTGTTGTGGTTCTCAGCACTCATCACTTATGGAGTCTGAACATGTTGCTGTATGGTACCTTGCTACATTATGTGCCAACTGCTTACGTGAGAAACACACAGCATGTGCATTAACCCAAATGGCCACTTCTGAAACGTGAAGGGAAGTGATCAAATCAAGGGGGCTACTGTCAATCAGGGGATTCTGGTACAGTCAGTCAAGGCCAGTATTCACTGACTGCCCAGGGGCTTATCCATGATCAATCATTCACATAGGGCCATCAGGGTTAATGGCTCCGTCTCACAACAGCTCAGGGAATTGGTCATAGTCAAACCTGGAGAACAAGTACAAGCAGTCAGGGGGGTGCGTATTTCATCAGTTTGGGATCTGCACAGGGACATTAAATGGTATGGTCAGTCATTAATCAGGCTGTGCATCCAAATCAATCAAGGTAGTGGTCCATAGTCAGCTGGGAGTTTGTTCAATAAACATCAAGGAGGGGGATGGTATCAGGGAACATTGTGTGGTAGGGAGTGGGTGCAATCAGTGCTTGGGATTGGAGACAGCAATCTGAGACATTGAAAGGACTAGGATGCTGATGAGGGAAAATTCAACACCTAAGAGGAGGACCTGGTAGTGCATGGAAGGACATGGAATACTGGGGGAGGGGTGTTATAGGCTATGATTAACCATTGTGACTTTGACACGGGCAGTGTACAACACAAGGGTGGGCAGGACCCAATTGCAGGGATGGGCACAGGAATGAGGATGAAAATTGCAGTTGTAGCTCTAGGTGATGGGTGGGAATGTGTGAGGGATGAGTTGGGATGGGCTGTCCAGAGACAGCCAGGTAGAAAGGGACATGGAGTACCGGGGAGTTGCTTAATGACCAGGCCAAGCCTAGGACACAGTGCTGAGCGTGCCCTGCATTATCTTCCATGATATCTCCACTTCTGAGGGCACTCTACCAATGAAAAATAGCTGCAAACATTCCCAGAGTAGGTATGATCCATGCTGTTCTTTGGGCTATAGCACAAGCTTCACTTGTGAATGATGAGAGGTCCTTCAAGGGGCAATTGCATCAATTATGTAGTTGCAGAGTGCAGATTGAAGTCATTTGCAATCATATCATGTGATGATATGAGATGCAGTGTACAACTATGGGGGTTGCAAAAGCTGATCACCAGCAATCTTGACAATGTTATTTGTTCATGCAGATTGAAGATAAAGATCTCTGTGAAGCAGAACTAATCCCAGGCAACCTTAAAAGAGACACCTGATGGCTACAAAACACAAAGCTAATGAAAATCCTCATAGGCTGCACAGAGGCATGGAACTGATTCCCTCTCAACTGGATCTGTACATGTAATGTAAGATACTTTTATGTGTGAAGATGTCTTTCATAGTTGATGTGGGGCTGGGAGTGGAAAGATTCAGTATTCATGCAGCATTTGCAATGACCTACTGTCTCATTGTGACATGACTGGTGGTGTTTTTATCGGAATAAGAACCAACGTCAAAGTACATAAGACCATATGATACAGGAGCAGAACTAGGCCATTCAACCCATCAAGCCTGCTGTGCCATTCGCTCATGGCTTATATGTTTGTCAATCCCATTCTCCTGCCTTATCCCACCATTTTTAATCCCCTTATTAATCAAGAACTTATCTATCTCTGTCTTAATACACTCAATGACTTGGCCTCCATAGCGTCTGTGGCAATGAGTTTCATCCTCTGGCTGAAGAAATTCTTCCTCCTCTCAGTTCTAACAGGTCATTCTCTTCACTCTGAGGCTGTACCCTCAGGTCCTAATCTCTCCTCCTAGAGGAAACAACTTTTCCATGTCCACTCCCAATACTCTCAGTATTGTGTAATTTTTAATCAGATTCTCCTCTGATCCTTCTAAACTACATAGAGTACAGACCTGGAGTTCTTAACTGCTCCTCATTTGACAAGACCTCATTCTCGAGATCATTCTTGTGAACCTCCTCTGGATCCTCTTCAAGGCCAATACATCTCTGTCTAGATGCAAGGTCTAAAACTATCCACAATATTCCAAATGCAGTCTGACAAAAGCCCTACAAAGAATACATTTCCACTCCTATATTCCTGCCCTCTCAAAATCAATGCTAACATTGCATTTGCCTTTTTAACTGCCAACTGAACCTGCATGTTAACGCTAACAGAATCCTGAACTAAGACTCCCAAGACCCTTCTTGCTTCAGATTTCCAAAGCCTTTTCCCATCTTGGAAATAATCTGTGCCTCTATTCTCTCTACAAAAGTGCATGACGTCATAATTCCCACATTGTATTCCATCTGCCACTTCTTTGTCCCTTCTTCTAGCATGTCCAAGTCCTTTTGCAGCCTACCCACCTCCTCAACACCACCGGACCTTTCACCTATATTTGCGTCATCTGCAAACTTAGCAACAATGACCTCAGCTCATTCATCCAGATCGTCAATGTATGATGTGAATAGTTGTGGTCCCAATACTGAACCCTGTGGAACTCCAATAGTCACCAGCTACCATCCTGAAAAACACCACTTTATTCTCACTCTGTGCTTTCTGCCAGTCAACAAATCCTCTATCAATGCCAGTATCTTGCCCCTAACAATATGGGTTCTTATCTTATTTAGCAAGAAAAGATTCAAATTCTCTATCTGCTATGGCACAGTTTCGCCTCACATCCCCAGATCATTGGGTGTCTGGAGTGATAGTCTAGTGATAATATCCTTCAGCCATCTCAACTCTTTAATATTGAATTATTCCGCTGTTAGAGTGCTTCATGTCCCACTTAAGGAGCAGTATGTTAAGCTGTCATTTGTGAGTGATACTGACTGGTCACATCGCTAAGGACCTGTTTAAGCCCTTATGCTGTCTATTCAGGTTCATCGCAGATGTGACTGATGGACCCAGTCATAGCAAGGCTATCGTTAGAGTGTCGCAAAATCTCTGAGAAATGAAACAGGAACAGAGGCATCAGCAAGCCCAAGGCCAACAGCCACCTACAGCGAATGCCAAATAGCCTGCACATGAATACATGCATCTGAAAGCCCCATCAGGATAAGCAGGAGATACAGGAAAGCCAGAGTCTATAGTCCTCACCGTTTCCTCGGGATGACAGATGCACAGTATCAGCACAGACTGAGGATTTCCTGGGACACCGTCACATAACTATGTCACCTGCTGGAACAAGACCTGTGACATGAAGGGGTGGGTGGCCATCCCTATCCTGGAGACCGGCAAGATAACATTTGCATTGAACTTGTCTGCAACTAACTCCTTCCGAGAAACCACCGGGGACTTGTGTGGGATCTCTCAACTGTCCATTCAAAAATGTATTAATGCTGTTATCAATGCAATTTGTGCCAGATCTCACTACTTCATCTCCTTCCCCTGTGATGAGGTCACTGCTGCAGCAAGGCAGCGGGCTTTGCCAATATGGATGGCTTCTGTCAGGTACAGGGCACAATAAACTGTACACTCATTGCATTGACAGGGTCATATCGTAACGGAGCTGAGTTAATCAAGATAAAACCATTCCAATCAAAGCAGAATTGATCTGTGATCATCAATTACACTTAGAGGTTTGTGTGCAATATCCTGGGATTTGCCATGATGCCTATATCCTTGAGAACTCTCATGTGTTCCTGCTGCATTTAAGAGGCCAAATGTATGGCATGGTGCTTACAGTGCTGAGAGTGGAGGGATGTGAAGTTGTATGTACAAGTAAGTGTCAGCTGTGCCATGAGAGGTGTTGGCCTGTGGCGGCTCTCTGACTAAATTACTGGTGAGGAATAACTCTTGATACTCAACACTTGATAGTGTACATCTGGGAGTCAAAGATGGAACTGGCGACAGGGAATTTGCAAGTATTTCCAGTTCCAGTTTCAATGAGAAAGTGTCACAGGGGAATGGTAGGTAGTTAATGAAGTGGGTTTGTGATGATCGCATAAGAAAACTAACTAGGCCTTGTGAGAGAAACCCTTCAGTGGGAAGATCCATCCCTATGTTTAAGGTTGGCGCCGGAAAGATTGCAGCCTTGCAAAACTGACAATTCTTCACACATAATACTCAAGGAATTGAATGTTCGGATGGCTAATTTAATTTAGGGTAAGAGAGAGTGAATGCACTGTATCTTCTGCTAATAAAAACATGGGGTTGAATTTTCCCAAGATGACTAAGTGTCAATTTCAGGGAGTTTCACGGAGGGTTTCTCTTCGTAAGCCCTGGTGACTTTTCTCACACAATTCTACATTGCTTTTGTCATTAAGTTAGTATTCCAGGTCCACAGCATCACTCTTGTGGAAAAATGTGCAGTGCCTTAAAGCGTTCATGCTGCTAGTGCCATATTTAAACCCTAGCTGCGCATTAAATCAAACTGTGCCTGGCTGCTCTGAAGTAACAACACAGCTTAGTGCAGTGTCCATGATCTGAAGGAACATGCAGCAGTGCTGCAAGCAGGTTAAGAATCTTCTGTGCTCTGCAAGAATAAGTGCCATTATCTTCTCCCTGCTACCTCATATTTATTTGAACTCTGTTAGTGCACTTATGTCCCACCAAGGCCCCTGGCCTACCAATCTCAATACTGAATTCAGCATCTCTCCTCAGTCCCCAATTCCATTCCCCAAATTGCTAACCATTCTTGCCCTCTGCTATTCCTACTCACTCATTTGAGTCACCTCACTACCTTCTTTAACTGAGGATAGACCAGATCCTGACTGAGTGTATCACATTCCACGTGTTTTCCATGTAAGGTGCTGACACATGCTGGAGATATGACATTGATGTGGCAGAGTGTTGTACAGCAACATCTCATCCTCTTGACTGTTCATTGTTAGCAAACATGACAAGTTGCTTGGTTCTCTGGCTGGGATAAAAGGCAAGACAACACAGAGATATGGTAAGTATTCAAGTAAGCACAAAGTGAGTGAGCATGAAGAAAGCAAACTGAGATAGTCCTATTCCAATCCATGATATAGATGCCGATCCCTGTGCCCTGTCAGCAGCATTGTAACGTAAGGTGACAATGAGAACTGAATTGCAATATTGAAATAATGAACTGTATTATAGTTATATGATGTGCCAAGAGAATGTGGCGAGGCTGTTGCTTTGTTGATGCCAACCTCCATGGATGGAGGATGCAGGCATTCGCTGTCTATGAAGCATGCCCTGAAGTGCTAGGGAAGGCCACACTAGACTGATACCTACAAAAGTTGCAACTGGCTGGAGAGCCACTGCTTCCTTTGGCACTTTCACTCTGTCGTCAGCAGGCAGTTGACCCTTTGATGCGATGTTGTAGATGGCGCATTCTTCTCCGTGAAACACTTTGTCTGATTGCCTTGTGATCAAAAGAGTGCATCTGTTGAAGCTTTGCTTTGCTTTGCTCTGCTACTCTGCCCAATTTCAAATCCATGAGCTGCGTCCCTTTGCTTTGCTAGGGTGTCCTCTACCAACATCAGCTGGCCAAGTGACACCAATAGCCTCACATGTCTCTCAGGACACTTACCAAATTCAAGTTTCTCAGTAGCAATGATGGTGACCATTAATGTCAGTGGTTGAGCAGCTCAGTAGACATAGCCATTGCTTAAAGGTGCAGACCATTGCAACCATCAGTACTCTTGATATCCCCCTGCACTCAAGTAGCTGCACCCAGGTTTGTCACCAGACATTCTGCTTATCTCTTACCTCCTGATTAAAAATTTAAAGCTACTGCTCTAAAACCTCTTATTGGGCTCTATAATGAGCTCAGTAATCAACTAATTGGAGATGTGCAACTTCCAGCTCATCTTCCCACCTTCCTTCAGAAAAACTTTGTTGCATTTAAGGGGCATCAGAATCCACTAACACCATCCAAAACGATAATGTTCAATGCATGTCTGCAGCAGACCTCGCTGTTGTTGGTTGTTGAAAATCCAGCTCAGCAGGTTTGTTTTAAGGTTAGATGAAAAAATACAGCAAGTTTGTTGATTTGATTTATTTATACTCATTCTCAACTTCCCCTACTACTGGAAAGAACCAATCTCTATCTACCCTATTGAACCCTTCTAGTATTTTAAATATTTCAATCAAGTCATCTCTTCTGTGATTAAGAGTATAAAAGCCATGTCATACTTCCTGTTGTTGTAATTTAACCTATTCCTCCATATCTCTGGTATCATTCTGCAATTTCTTGATCTGAAGCTTCTTCGATAAGTGGTTCTGAGTAGAATAGTTGCCTTGGGAGTCAGGTGTCAGGCGTGTGAATGACATGTGTTGCCTAGTAGAGTTGGTCTTGAGTAATTATTGCCTCACTGGTGGACATGTTAGCCTGAGAGAAGCTGTTGCTGTTGGTTTGCCTTTCTTGCCATTGGATTTATAGGATTTTACCAAGATACCACTGGTGGTATTTCTCCAGTGTGTTAAAGAGCTTGCCGTAGATTGTTCAAATCTCTGAAGTAGTTAGGAGCAAGCTGGCCTCTAAACCATGACCTTAGCTTTGAATTTGAGATCCTGGTCCTCAAGTGCTCTTTTTCCTCAGTCAGCACATTGGAAGTAATCCAGGCGTTTGTTTAAAAAAATACATTTTCTCATGTATCAGAGAATGCATCAACATAGGCCTGGAACTGTTTCTAAGCAAGTGCACACACCCAGGGAAGAATATTATAATTACAGATTTGTATATAGCAAAGCATATAAATTGATATAAAGGGGCTTTTGTGGCACACTTGTAGCATTCCTACTTCTGAGCTAGGAGGCTGGCTCAAGTCCTAACTGCTCCAGATGTGTTTTCTAACATCTCTGAACAGGTTGATTTAAATATATATGTGTATATAAATTGACATAAACACAAAATCTTTCAAGCAGGTTAGCAACTAGTTTGTGTCCTGATGGATCAACTGGTGGATTTCAGCTAGTCAAAACTATACAATTTACCAGTGGGGAGCGTTGATAAACTGCTTGTTGCTTGTTTATTTAGGATTTGGTTAATAGAAATTATAGACCGTGTTAATTTGGATTGCATAGCCTAAACAACACGGAATAACTGCTTAAGCATCTTATTTGCTGAATTATACTGTTTGAATTCTGTGAGAGTCGAGTTTTGGAAACCATATGAAATCATTTGGAAATCACAGGGAACAGGTGTATGTCCCTCAAGTCTGTTGCACCATCCAGTGAGATCATGACCTATCTGAATTAATTATGTTTACTTGTCTTTGTCCCATATTGCTGATGACAAAAATCTATCGAATCAGCTTTGAATCTTACAATTGATTGAGCATCAATTGACGTATGCAGAAAAGAGTTCTGATCGTCTCCAATGCTTTGTGAAGTGAAATAATGACAAATTAACATGAATATTGATTCATATTTTTACATCTGCCACATGCAGCACCCGAGGAAATCATTTGGTGCTTCGAAAACCTTGGACACTGCTGAGTTAGGATCACACTAGTCATTCTCTTCAAGCTTAGCAGGAAATAAATGCAAGGGATGCTAATGTGTAGTGAGAGGTCTCGGGTCCTATCTATACGCAAAACTTGCCTGTAGCTATCAACCAGGCTGTGGAATGTCATAGACCCAGATTCTCCAATTTTAGATTGCAGAGCCTCTTATACAGTATCTAGTTTGTTTTAATTGGCAAGCATGGCATCATGAAGTCAATTTTCTCTCAAAAAGGTTACAAGTTCCTTTGTCTTTTGGTGTACTTGTTGTTATACTTGGTCATGCTGGAAGATTAGAGAACAACTGAATTGTCATGTGTACCTGCTCCTCTGGAGTTAGCAATGCTACTTTTCACAAAAATAAAGCAACTTGGATTCAATATTTTGAACATCACTGGTTTACATGGACCTTTGTTGGACATCAGGGAAAGTCTAAAGTTGAAGATAAGCATCACATTTAGAAAGACACTTGCACAGTGCTGCCACTGTCGCTGATACTGAGCAATCTCTATAGTTTGGACACACATTGGGCTGACTCTTACTAGATTACCATCTCACCTGATTTTCCCAAATTTCTCATCATAGCCCACATGGATTAAGGGCTTTGAAGATTCTGTGCTATGAGGTTCTCACAAGTTGTTATTTGGTCTCTTCTACACCCTTGAAACTGGAATCTCTCACTTGACTTGACAGTTTAATTAACAATAAGGCTTAATTGGGAGGATCAACTAAAATAACAGAATCAAGGAGAAAAGGATCAAGGGCCCCTTTTTGAGTAGTGTATCCCAGGACCGCTTATGAAGTTATTAAAGTGCTTTTATTAATCAGTACAATTGTTTCTTTGTTATCATGGATACTGTAGAATAGGACCTGTAACATAGGTGAAGCAGTTCCCACAATGTTAACTGCCATTTACTGTGATTTTTTTGAAAGTGACTCTAAATTCACAAGCCTCAAGCCAACAACGTATTTTCATAATTATTAAAGATATAATGTGGAGGTTATAAAATTCAGAGGTTTTATAATGGATGGAAAGGGTTGAAATGCAATATTAGTCAAGAATGTAGAACATAAGTTTGGAAAGTTAATCGGGAATTTTGCTTGATACTTTACAGGAAATGAACCAGCTTACTTACATTGCATGGGATAATACCTGGATGAACCAGATTTGATCAGTTAGAGCATCTTTTGCCTTTCCATGGTTTTTAATGTTCTTTAACTTCAATCATTGTTCACATTTTTCACAGAATTGCAGAAGTGTGTAGAAGGCTATTTGGTTCATTGTGTCTGCACTGGCTCTGACCATTTAACTTACAGCCAAACTCCTGCCTCTTCACCATAATCCTGCACAGTTTCTATTTAAATAGTCACCCAATGCACTTTTAAATACTTCAATTGAGGTTGTCCGTACCACACTGCCAGGCAGTGTATTTGATACCCTAACTACACAAAAGTGTTTCTGCAACAAAACACTTTAAAACTGTGCTCTTTGGTTTTCCATCTGTTTACAATTGAAACAGTTTCTCCCTATCCACTTTGTTCAAATGCCTCAGTATTTTTAAAACTTCTTTCAAAACTCATCACAGCTTTCTGCTCTCCAAAGAAAACAATCCCAACATTTCTAATCTTTCCTCATAACTTAAATTTCTCATGCCCGGCACCATTCTTGTGAACATCTTCTGTATTCTCTGAAATATGTTCACATCCTCATTAGATGGATTGGCCATCTAAATTGTCCGTAGTGTTCAGGGATGTGCGGGCTAGGTGGATTAGCCATGGTAAATGCAGGGTTATGGTGATAGGGTAGGGGGCTGGGTCTGGGTGGGATGCTCTTCTCAGTTGGTGCAGACTTAATACGCCAAATGGCCTATTTCTGCACTGTAAAGATTCTATTCTACGACCCCTCCAACAGTGTGACACAAGGAACGGGACATAATACTTCTGTTGGCATCTAGCCAATGTCATACACGGTCCAATCTTTTTTCAACGTGATGATTCAGGTTGGGGTACCTATCAATTGGGGGAAAGCCCTGTATTCTCATGTTGGAAGACTATTAAGGAAATCACAGCTGAGTCCATATTGGTTTTCATCTGATATCCAGCCTTGCTATCAATCTAGCAATTTTTAATGCATTGCAACTGAGAGGAATAATCTTGGAATGTCCTTTCTTTTCTGGACACATTTTCTGGATACTTATGATATCTCAACAGAGGTAGCTTACAATAGATTAGAAATGAAACATAAGACCTTTATGGTTGGTGGGGTTCAATGTGACATTATTATGTACGCACTATTGTAAAATCAGAAATCCTTTTGATTCCCTATGGTTGGGTAGGGAAATACACTTGCACCTATTAGGCTGGGTGGTATCTTCATGGTTTGGCTCAGCTGGTTTTAGCCTCTGAATTAGAAAGTTGTGGATTCACACCTTGTCCAGGGTCTAAGCCATGCCCCCTATTCTAGAAGCATAGTGGAGAAATGCACTATAGATGCTGCCAGACCTGCTGAGCTTTTTCAGCAATTTCTGTTTTTGTTTCTGATTTCCAGCATCTGCGGTTCTTTTGGTTTTTATTTTGCTTCCTATTCTGTTTTGGAGATAAGAGAGCAATGCATTTATGGAATTTTTTTCCTTTAGATCATTCAGATGAAATGATCAAGCGAAATCCTATCTGCCCATTTCTGTGTTGTGTGTGGTTCAATTGGCATGTTAACAATCTCATGATAAAATGTTCTGTTGTGAAAAACAGAAGGGAGTTCAACTCATGTCCTAACCTCAGCAGCCAAACCATAAAGTAAGTTCATTCATGTTTTGCTGTTTGGGGGATATTCTTGTGCGAAAGATGCAGTGTGTATTGATCTCTATTAAAACATTCAATGTACTTCAAAGTAATTCAGGGCAAACAAAAACAATTTCAGATATGTGCTAAGATAAATACAAGTGTTCTTTCTCCAGAGCTATGAATCGTTATTACACGGAGGGGCCAATCAACAATTACTGAATGTAAAGGAATGTGTTATTTTATTTTTCTATCATACCTAATCTCATAATTCTGTGCAGCATTCTCCAAGAGAGTAGATATTATCCACTGAGGGTGAGAGTGAAGTTAATTACAATGCTCTGATATATAATGAAATATAATGATATGGATCCAATTTCTTTGTGATCCGACAAGTGCCACAGGAGTTGCCACACAATTGCAGCAGTTGGAGAGCCACAAAATATGATTTCTTTTAAATCAGATTACATGGTATCCATTGGGGAAAGCCCTATATTCTCATGTTGGAAGACTATTAGGGACATCACTATTTCAAATAATAGTAAAATTGTAATAGAAACTAAACTTTGAAAGAATCACATATCTTCATTAAAGCCTGATAACAATGTACTGTATAAAATAACAAGTTTTTTTAAAACCATAAGATTCAATAACTAAAGTGCTAAGTTAGGATTTAACTAATGAAATAACTCACAGCTATTGCATTGTTACACTCAAATATAACCTTGAAGGCAGTTTCAGTAACCGCTAAGTATGTAAGAGATAGATGAAAATACTTTGCCTATCAAGGATTAGGATTCTCTTAGGACTTATATGTAAATGCACTTCATAGTGAACTGCTGTTCTGCACATTGTATAATTGGTCTCAGCATTCCTGCAACGTGGGAAGGTTTCCAGTGCTGCTGCCCAGAGTCCCTGCTCGAAATCTGGCAGTTTGATGGATTAGGTTTCACATATCTGGTGATATTTAAAGTTTAAACTCACACATCTTGCATGGCTAATTAGTAAGGTACCTTAGAGTTCTAGTGTCTACAGAATCATTGCTATCAGAAAACAAGTTGGATTGTGGTGCTCAGGGACAGTGGAAGAATGCAAAGTCAGCAGAAGTAGGAAGATATAGTCATGCGTATGCTTGGGTTGGGAGATGGGGTTGGGTTGCTGAATGCAATCAGAGGATAAATTATATGTTATTCTAGTTATCACTTGTTCACTGTGGGGCAAGGGAAAATGACAGGTTTGAATACTATAGCATTTTGTAGATCTTAGAAGTATCTCAAATAGTTTCATATACTTTGAATTACATTGAAACACAGTGACCATGGTTATGGAGGCAAACACAAGCTGTCACTTCATGAAAATACAATCCGATAAGTATCAATGAAACAATTTGTTTTTGTTTTTTGTATTATTACTTCAACACAAAGGAGTAACCTATTTAGCCCCACCAATATGTGCTACTATTGTGTTAGCAATGGCAACTTCATAGTCCTTAATATACTTATTTTCCAAGCTAGCAATGGAGAAGTATTGGCAGGTGGACTGAGTAGGCCCTTCTTTGAACAGCTCTAAATAAATCTTCAAAATCCACTAGAACCACAAGATTAAGCAGGTGGAGCAACATTAATGCCTATTTGTAAGATGTTGTTTCCAGCAATTGTTTCTTGTGAACCCAAGATGATGTTGACTCTTGAACAAAATCTTGTGCTCCAGAGATGGTAATGCTCTCAGTTGTCAAAACCTTGTTTTACTTTAATAGGTACCTTGCCTGCACTGAATTACACATATAAAGTGAACTCATATTGCTTTGAATTGAGACCAAAAGGCATTTTTATGCAAGTCTCCACTGACACTGGAGCTATTTCTGGTGCAAATATGAACATGGACATCCCTACATTTTAATATGAACATCTGGAAGCAATATTGATGCCAGATCTGTGTTTATTTAATTGTTTGCGCTTATGTTTATGTACAATTTGGTATTTGTGTAGCTTATTTCTGGCTTATGGGTACTTAAATTCTTGTTTGCATATTTGTGCTCCATTTATATGCTTAATTACACTTGTGTTTTAGCTTGTGTTTATATGGTGCCATTATTCTCCTTATTCTGATTATTGATGCTTGGGTTATGTTGATTATTTATATTTATGTTTGCTGTTTATACTGCTGTGTGGCAAATCATTTATTGCTGTGTTCACTTGATTTATACCCATGCTTCTTTCATCATTTATGCTCATCTTTCAGGCTTGTCAGGTATTGCCAGTAGCACCAGAGATTTATAGTGCTGTTGCATCACAGTTACCGTTGCATTGGAGGATTGCTCTTGGGTGTATTGTTCTGACTACAAATAATGGTGGCAGTGGGAGTCTCACGGTCAATTACTTTGTACAAGAAGCTCAAGTCATTATTACTGAAGTACTAAAAATAAATTGATTTTATCAATCATGGCTCATGAGTGACTTAAGCTAGTTGTTGTAAATAACTGGTTATTTATGGACTTTACTACCTTGACAACAGTTACTTGGAGAGGTAATTGACCTTTGACAATTGTTGTGAATATAGTTCCAATCCATGATTAGATAACTGAATGAGAATCCCCCGAGATATGAATTTGAAAAATCAGTAAACCATTTGAGAACTGATTTTATTAAGTAAGCAATTGTAATATCATTACTACCAGATCACTTAATTCAGTCTTTTTTGCTACCAACCCAGGTGTACCCCAATTCACTTCTATTGCTTCAGTCAAATAATGGGAAAGCTCTCTGATGTAGCCACAGAATCTATCCCCTCCTGGATACTCTCTGCGTCTGATCCAGACCATTTGCAATCTTGGCACTCAATCTGAACTGAGCTTCCAACTCCATATCTTCTCCACTGCCAACAAATGTTTAGTTCCAGGAGCATCACATTGACTTTACGTATCCCTGCTGCAGATCATTTCCTGCTGAAATCTTCATCTATGTAAGTGTCTCTTCTAGACTTAGCTATTTCAATGCTATGTTGACTGGCAGCCCACCATTCCCCACAAACCAAAATGCTGCTGCTCATGACTCAACATATAGCAAATTCCATTCACACATCATCACCCCTGTGTTTTGGCTCCCAGTTCTACAGCATAATGATTTTAACTTTCTCATGTTTATTTTTAGCTTTCTTCCTGGTGTTACCTTTCCCATATTCTGTAAGTGCCATGTTCAGATTTTCATTGTTTGGCTTTGTGCTTTAGCTGCCTGTGCCTAAAATACTGGAGTTTCCAAATATCTCCCCACACCATCTTTAGGATGTTCCTTAAAACCTGTCAGACTCCAGTCCATCCTTCTGACTGTTAACTGAAGATTTTGGTCACCAGGCCTTATAACGCCTGTCTGCTTCAGTTTCAAATTGTGAGTTCTTTTCATTCACTCATGGGATGTGGGCGTCACTCGTCAGGATAGTCTTTGTTGGTTGTCCCTAATTGAAGGATAGCCCTTCAGCAGGTGCAGGTGAGAGCTGCCTTCTTGAATAGCTGCAGTCCATATGGCTTAAATATATCCACAAGGCTGTTATAGGGAATTCCAGGATTTTGATTTAATGAGAATGAAGGAACAGTGATATTGTTCCAAATCAGGATGGTGTGTGACTTGGAGAGGTACTTGCAAATCATGGGAAATCCATGTTCTTGTTGCACTGGTTCTTCTAGGTGGTAGAGGATTCAGTTTTGGTACATGATCTCTCAGGAGGCTTGGTAAGTTGTTGCATTGCATCTTGTAAGTGGTACACATTGCTTTGTAATCATCAGTGAACGTCTCTGCTTCCCACATTATGATGGAGAAAAGGTCATTGGTGATGGGTCTGGTAGGATACTACCCTGAGTAACTTCTGCACTGATGTTTTATGGTTGAAATGATTGACCTCTAATAACCAGAACCATCTTCCTTTTTGCTAGCTGTGATTCCAACAGCAGAAAGTATTCAGAATAAAAACCAAAAGAGCTGCGGATGCTGTAAATCAGGAACAAAAACAAAGTTGCTGGAAAAGCTCAGCAGGTCTGGCAGCATCCGTGAAGGAGAAAACAGATTTAACATTTTGGGTCCGGTGACCCTTCCTCAGAACTGATGGTGGCTGGGAAAATATCAGTTTATATGCAGAAAATAGGGAGGTGGGTGGGGTAGGGAGTAAACGATAGGATAGAGCCCGAAGAGAGAGAAAGACAGTTGGACAGACAAAGGAGTTGCTAATGATCAGGCTGGGAGGGTGAATAGTTGTTAATGGGGACTGTTAGTGACCAACAAGAGGGGGTGTGTAATGGCAGGCTATGTGGTAACAAAGCCTGGTGTGTGGGTGGGGGGCTGGGACATGGGAGAGTTTAGGCCCTAAAATTATTGAACTCAATATTGAGTCTGGAGGGCTGTAGGGTCCCCAAGTGGAAAATGAGGTGTTGTTCCTCCAGCTTGCGTTGGGCTTCACTGGAACACTGTAGCAAGCCAGAGACAGAGATGCTGGCCAGGGAGCAGGGTAGTGCATTGAAGTGGCAGGCAGTGGGTAGTTCAGGGTCTTTTTTGAGAGTAGAACGTAGATGTTCTGCAAAGCGGTCACCAAGTCTAAGCTTCGTTTCCCCAATGTAGAGGAGACCACATTGTGAGCAGCGAATGCAGTAGACTAGATTCTTGGAAGTGCAGGTGAAGTGTTGCTTCACCTGGAAGGTATGTTTGGGCCCTTGGATACTGGGGAGGGAGGAGGTAAATGCGCAGGTGTCGCACCTTCGCCGGTTGCAGGGGAAGGTGCCATAGGGCTATGGGGAGGTGTTGGGGGTGAAGTAAGTGTGGACCAGGGTGTCCCGGAGGGAACGGTCCCTGCGGAAGGTGGACAAGGGAGGGGAGGGGAATATGTGTCTGGTGGTGGCATCTTGCTGGAGGTGGCGGAAATGGTGTCTTATGATCTTCTTGATGTGGATGCTGGTGGGATGGTAAGTAAGGATAAAGGGAACCCTATCGCTGTTGCAGGAGGGAAGAGAAGGGGTGAGGGCAGGAGATGGATCAGACCTGGTTGAGGGCCCTGTCAACAACAGAGCTGGGGATACCTCAGTTGAGGAAGAAAGTATTCCCTTGATTTCCATTGACTCTAATTTTGCTGGAGCTCCTTTGATGCAACACTCAGTCAAATACTGCCTTGGTGTTAAGGGCACTTACTTTCACTGCCCCTTTTAAGTTCAACTCTTTTGTCCGCATTCAGACCAAGTCTATAATGAAGTCATGAGCTGAGTGGTGCTGGCAGAACCCAAACTGAGCTTCAGTGTTTGGGTTAATGCCATTAAATGGCACTGTCGATAACATCTTTCATAATTTTATTGATGATTAAGAGTACACTAATAGGGTAGCAATTGGCTGGATTGGATTGGTCCTGCTTTTCATCGAAAAGACATGCCTGGGCAATTTTCCATGTTGCTAAATAGATGCCAGAGTTGTAACTATACTGGAACAGCTTGGCTAACGGCAAAGCTAATTCTGCAGGTGTCTTCAGTGCTATTGCTGAAATGTTTTCACAGTCCATAGCCTTTTTAGTATACAGTATCTTCAACCATTTCTTGATGTTATGTGGAGTGAACGAATTGGTTGAAGATTGGCATTTGTAGTGCGAGGAACCTTAGCTGGAGGCAGAGATGGATCACCCACTTAGCACTGCTGGCTGAAGATTGTTGCATATGCTTCAGCCTTGTCTTTCCCACTGATATGATGGGCTATTTTAAGGATGGGAATATTTGTGAAGCACCCTCCACCAATAAGTTGTTTAATTGTCCATCACAATTCATTACTGGATGTGATAGGACTGCGGAGCTTAGATCTGATTACTAGGTTGTATGGATCATTGGGCCTGTCCATTAATTGCTGTTTACACAAGTAGACTTGTGTTGTTGCTTCAGCAGGTTGACGCCTTATAAATTCTAAGTTGCTGGCGTCTCAAATTGATCTGAATTACCTCCTGTGAAATATACACAGTCCTGTGGACTGCCCTGTATCCTTTAAGTGAATTACTACACCAAAGGCGCGACATAAATGCAAATTGTTGTAAACGTCGGATTGATTTACTGAGGTTACCAGCGCTGTTAAATGATTCTTCCAGCCGTCCAACGCAAATTCCAACGATTCCGAACGGAAAGCTGTTGACAAACAGGGAGCTGTGCCTGCTGTGGTTGTCAAGGCAGGGTACGTTATAGCCCAGTTCCCACCAGCCCAGAATGAAATGTTCACTAAACCTTCAACAGCCTTATCTTCTGTTATATTCTCTTCAAACAAAACCTGTCAGGACTCGGTTAACCCGACGATGCCGTAAATCCTAAAAAGAAACGAGAGACTGTCCAGCCGGTTTTTGGGTTTAATTTCCCTCTGTCTATATGAGAATATATGAGGGTTTTTTTTTAAGGCTGATATTGAATCCTGCGATTACCCAAAAAGTGCACGCTGACATTCATTGGGTTTGAGTCAATGGTCCAGCCTGATTGCCCTCTGACGAGATACCGCAATCTGCTAATTTCTTTGGATTTGCCTAGTTGTCAGTAGCAGTGTACTCCTGACTGGGACCCCCTGTTCATGTCTGACTGACAGGGACTGATGTTGAGATGTCTCTTTGCCATCGCTCGAAAATTGTTCATATCAGTATCGGTAGATGTTTGATGTTTCTTATTTCCTCCCATCAGTTTCAGCCCACATTTTCTCTATGAAGTGCCTCGCTGCAATCTCCATCCAACTCCTCCCCCTCTCACACCCCCACCCCATCCAACCCAGATTACAAGCATCTCATCCAAACGTCTATCTTTGAAGAATGTGTGCCCCCACCCCGTGATTTCCCAACTACTGAACGCTCACCCACAACGAGGTCGGATTTCAAATCCAGCAGAGTGCGGCCAAACCGTCGCCCCAAAAGTGAGGGCACAAAGCAAATTGTTGTCAAGGCTTCCAAACTTTCTGCTAACATGAACGCAAAAATAAACAAGGTCCGCCTAAAAGCAGCAGTCCAGACACTAACCCAACAAGTACGAGCGAGCGATAACACAGTGTGGACACTGCAGGCCAAGCTGCATCAGAGGGGCGGGAAAGTTGACGTTTCGGGTCGGGACCCTTCTTCAGAAAGAGAAAGCCCTTTTCTGAAGAAGTGTCCGGACCCGAAACGTCAACTTTCCAGCTCCTCTGATGCTGCCTAGCCTGATGTGTTCGTCCAGCTCCACACTGTGTCATCTCTGACTCCAGCATCTGCACTTCTTGCTACCTCTGTGTAAGTACCTGCGAGCTATTTGTGGATTTGAGGTGAGGTATGCGTACAGGCAGATGCCCGTTGGTGTGTATGTGTATTGGGTTTTATTCAGGTCTGTGTTTGTGTATTGGGTTCTGTGCTTTGAGGGTTTCTTTTGTTGCTGTTGTTAGGTGTCACTGCTTAGTCCAGCATTTATTGCCCATCCCTAATTGCCGATAGGACAGTTAAGACATTGATGTGGGTAAGGAGTCACACCTAGGCCAGATCACGTAAGGACAGCAGATTTCCTTCCCTAATGGACATTAGCGAACCTAGTAGGTCTTTACAACAATTGGTAATGGTTACATGGTTGCCATTAGACGTTTCTTTTTTAAATTACCACCATTTGTTATGATGGGATTGAAACTCACATGCCCAGAATATTAACCCGAGTTCTGGATTACAAATTCAGCGGCATTGCCACTATCCCACCATCTCCCCCGAGTGTTGTTATGTGTTTTAGGTCTGGGTGTGTGCTGGGTCTGTGTTCGCGTAGAGGTAGTGCGTGCGTCGGGGTATTTGTCTCTGCTTATGTTGATGTGTGTGCACATGTTGGGGACCGCAATTTTGCTGGTGCATGTGTTGGGGTTTGTGAGTTTTGGGTGTGTGTTGGGGTTTGTGATTGTGTTGGGGTGTATATGTGTTAGAGTCTGTGATTATGTTGGGGTGTAAGTGTATTGGGAAGTGTGGTTGCGTTGGGTTGTATGTGTGTGGAATCCGTGATTGTGTTGGGGTGTATGTGTATTGAGATGCGTGGTTGTGTTAGGGTGCATGTGTGTTGGAATCTATGTGTTGGGTTGTATTTGTGCGTTAGGATCTGTGATTGTGTTTTTGGGTGTATGTGCATTGGGATATGTGATTGTACAGGGGAGTGTACGCGTTTTGCTGGTCTTAATGTGTGTTGGTGTGAGCAATACTCTCGGATGCTGAAAAGTTGGATCTGACAGTGGTTGTGTGAGGAAAGAGTGCGTGAGCGCGTCAGCACCAAAGTTAAACACAAAAGCCTTTTACGCAGGGGCGAGAGGAGTTTCCTTTGTTCTAGACAGAGAGGCTTGTAAGAGATCAGAGAGAATTAACCCTCAGACACACGGCACTTTGGAGGTTATCGGTGGGCTGGCGGTATTGGGATGCAGGTAATGACCATTCCCATGCCTCTGGGGGTAAGTTTTTGTTCCTTTATTAAAGAGACAGCTTTACGTGACAGTGTAAAAAAAAGATGATTTTAAAAACCGCACTGAAGAGCGCGAAAGTTGATGGAACGGCCTCTCTTACTCTCGTTGTTGTAGGGCGATAATCCGTTTAATGTCAAGCAGTCCACAAATAAGTTTTATTTGTCTTGATTGCAGGCAGGTCGTTGCAAAACAATTTTTAAAAAAGCGCAAATATTAGGCGCGTTGGATTTTCAAATTTTTACAGTAGACGAGCAACAGGTAGGATTTGAGTGGCGAACTGCAGCCTCCTTTGTAGCGACTGATACTGAACTCGGAAGGGCCTGAGAATGTCTTTGTTCTCAGTTTGGATTCATCACACTCAAACAAGCTCTTCATTCGTCTGGGAATAGAGCGAGGGCTCTCAATAATTCCTCACGCTGACTACAGCGAACATGGCCAGGCATTGTAATTCTCTTCCAACAGAAAGCAAGGTGTTAAAGTGATTTTTTTCATGTGTGTGGGGGAAGGTGTGGAAGTGGGTTCATGTTATGAAACCAAGATGAAATTGCCTTTTTTTCGCTGCCGATCCTGGCTGGGCGCTGCAATAAGGAGATCTTGACAGTTTTGTATCTTTTTAGGTCGAAAATATCGTTTGCGCGGAGCAGTTTAAACGGCAAGGGGGGGGGGGGGATGCGGAGAGAAGAAAAAGCTGGCAATCAAGTCAAATCGAACTTGCGAAAGCAACTATTTGATCGCGACCACTTGGAATCTACAGCGTGTTTTTACAGTAGTAACCAGGCGTCGTGTATCACGGAGTAAATTAAATCTCACAACATTCCGGGCTTCTTGTCCCCTTCTTCTGGGTTCAGAGTTATACCATCAGCAGGTCTGCTGCTTTTGACGAAAAATAGACGTTTGCGCAGGTTTGGAGCACAAGGCTGCAAAAGTTTCATCGTTTTCCTTGGAGCAACAGTTCATTCGCCAGGTTGGCAACAAGGAAAATTCGTTTCTAAATAGAGTTTCTCGACTTCAGATTGGTTTTGTTTTTTTTAAGAAAAGGAAGAGCTAATACTAGAATGAATAGAATTCCATGCTATTCATCTTGGCGGCGGACCTGGAGTGGAGGTAAGGAAATCTCCTGTGTAACTGTTATCACTAAGAGGGAGAAAATACTCAGGCATCCATCCCTTTTGTGTCTGGTGTTAAACATTTGAAGGGTATAGATCGCCCAGCATAAATCCAGACGGGGCAAGTTCTTTGTTTCAGGTTATAGGACGAACTACCCCTTCTGAACTCATATCCACTGTCAGTCTTTGTCTATTTCTCTCTTGCTTTTTCTTTGTCCCCCGTGTATGGCTCTTTATTTTTGGACGAAGAATAGCCCGAATAGCTTTGCTCTTTGTATAGGAAGAATATTTCGTTTTTCACTTAGAGTACAAATGGAAGTTTGAACTTGCCCAAAATTTGCCTGGCGCAACCTCGACAAGAAAAGGTATCGCAAGACTTTGACCAGCAATCTTGAATTAACAAAATACTTTAAAGATGCTTCCCACTGCCGTTAAATCATTCGAGACAGTACAGGTGTTATCTATGGCTTTCATTTCTTCTCAGACTGTTCAGAGATATTAAATTTTGCTTTTAATTATATGGCAATTATAAATATATCCAAAGTCCTAATTGTGGTTCGGTTGACAGTGCCGGAGTTAAAACAATAGATCATGGTCACCGTACTGACTTGAGACAGATACATCAGAATTTCACAACGTATTCTTAACGAGGGAAGTACAAGTGAGAGTTAATTGGAATCGGGTAAAGTCATTTATCATTAACTTTCTGCCTAAAATTTGGACCTTCTTTACTTTCACCGATTCTAAACAGTGAGTTCAGCCACTCCCTATTCTTTTGTTACCCAAGGACTCCTCGTGAGAGAGGACCATTGTTTGGTACTGCTTGTGTCCAGTTAATAATTCATAGATTTTTCTGTCGTCAGTTTAATTCAAGCATTTTAAGCAAAATTTTCTTTTTAGCTATTAGGTCTAACACTTTGTTACTCAGAAATATTTTTTAAAGAATAAATTTCTTAAAACTAACCCTTACGCAAAAAGTTCAATAAAAGACATTCTTTAGCACATGATAAATTGCACGCTGTATTTGAAAAAAGTGCTACATATATTAGGGTAACGGATTCAATTTTTATATTATTACTAAAGAGGGGCATAAATAAGATTTATTGGTAGGATACATTTAGACCATTCCAAGTAGAACTAAACAGATTACACAATTTCACAGATCACCCTGTTTAGTTACTTATCTCAAACTATGCTTCAGCTGATTTACTTTAGTGTCTCTTTTACAGTCACATTTTGGCATGGCTGTGGGATATTTTTAGTTTTTACAGTGCTTATTCAGCCACTTCATAAAAAAATTGTGACATTTGAATATTTGACATAGAGAAATAATTTGGAATGAAACATGGTCCAGATTTGATTTCTTCAACGCAGCAATGGATAAAACCATGTGCTGGATAGTATATGTAGTTACATTGAACTTGGTGAATAGAAGTAAACTGATTTCTTAAAAAATTGTGAGACAAAGTGAGTTATGATTCCATCCCTTTGTTTACAAGGATTTTCAGGTAAAACTTATATTCATCTTTGTGTCTGTTGATACAGTGATGTCAAAACAGAGATCACATATTAATACAAATTTCTTATATTTGTTTCATATTTCTCTGTTCTTTGTTCATTTTCTGTGTCCTTTCTCATGTTACGTTGCTTTCACCCATAATTCAATTGATTGCTCCCAATCTACTGGTGGAAGCTTAAGTTGCTGACTATAATAAAGTCATGTAATACAACGTTGGGGCTTGGAGTGGGTGAGGGACATAAATGGAATGCGTGTCTTGAAGAATTCTGGTGTGCAGGGAAGCTATCATGTATGACATATGAATTCTCACATATAAGAGAGAGGATTTATTAGTTTAAGGTTGTGCCGTTAACAAAGATATGAATATTCCTGAAGGGGCTCCATCTCAATGGCCAAGTAACAGTAATTTCTCAAAACCAAACTAAGTAGCTGAGTAATTCTTTGAAAGGGATGTTTGCAAATATTGCTTAACTTTGACAAAATTTTCCCAATTCTTTTCAGAAACTATTATAAAATGAGTTGAAATTGAACAGAAGTTAAAGGTTACTCTTCTGTCAGACTCATTACCAGCATATCAATAAAGCAATACTGCATTCTTTTGACTCATCGCAATTCATTCACTGGGAACAGACCTTCCGTCCCCTGTTTACAATATCTGTTTCTTATCCATTTCCAGATAATACACTAAATTTATCTAACTAAGCTTAAGTAACAAACTTTTGAATTGAGCTTTGGCTTTCCAGTACTCTGGAAGTCTAGGTGCCTAACATTATATTGTTTTCTAAATACATTTGTACTTTCTGGATTTATTTTGTTCTCCTAATGGGGATGATGATACTTGGTTAACGTAAAGTTAGTCATCAATGATTTTACAAGAGAAATGTTTACTTTATTGAGATTGTTCCATTTTTACGCAGAGTAAAAATTAAGTAGAGTAATATGTTGCAGAAATGATACAATTTTTCACCTGTTGACAAAATATTTTCTGTTTCTAGGGAAGCGTTCACCAGAATATACCAAGATGAAAGATTAATATGGATTTTTACAACTTCTAAAGAGCTAAATGTCAGTGGATTTATATTCGCTACTCATGCAATTGTAGACCCGTAAGCTGATGGAGGAGTTTGGAGATCGTATTTTGAAGGGTTCATCGTTTAAATCTTGGGAGCAACAGTTAGTTCATGTGAGGGCAAGCATAGGATATAATGTAACTTGATGTCTGTGGAATTTACTTTTAAAAATTGGATTGGTTGTGAAAATGGCGGCATTTGGACAATTCTACTGATCAGGATTCAGAATGAATTTCAGGTATGCCAATGTTTTGCTTCATATATCATAATGTCTGCAAAGGACCATCTATCTTCTTTTATGGTTTCTCCTTTATAAAGATTTTCACTGTTGGTGGCAAACCATGGTGAAGTAAAGTATCTAACCAGAATTCAGAGGCAAAATGAGACTGCACAGGTAAATAACAATGAGACCCCAGTTCTGCTCAGTGAATGAGGATAATGAAATTTATGTGGTGCGTATGGACTTTCAAAAGGCATTTTATGAACTGTCACAGAACATGCTTGTGAACAAAGTAAGAACTAATGCAGTTAAAGGGACAGCAGCAGCATGTATAAAAATATGATTGAGTAGACGGGAAACAGAGTTATGAGAAACAATTTGCTTTTGGTCTGGTAGAAGTTTTACCATTGGGTTACTGAAGAATTGGTATTAGGATCCCTGCATTTGTGGATAAATTATTGATCTTGGCATGAGTATATAGGGCACAATTTTAACTTTTGCAGATTATATAAAACTAGCAAGCATTATGAACTCTGAGGAGGATAGTGCTCCATTTCAAAAGGACATAGCTTGGTGGAATGAGTAGACAAGTGGCAAATGAATTTTGATACAGTGAAGTGTATAGTGATTTATTTTGATAGGAAGATTGAGGAGGGACAACATAAAACAATGAGTAGAATTCTAAAGGGTGTTCAGGAGTAGATAGATCTGGGCATGTGTATAAGGCTGAGAGCCAAGTAATAGAGGCACCTGACATCCTGGAATTCATGCATGGGGTATAGAGTACAAAAGTCAATAGTTTGCAATAAGCCTGTGTAAAATACTTGTTCAGCCTCAAATGGAGGCTGGGGACCTCTGGGGACAAAACTTCAGGAAGGTATTGAGGGGATTAGAGAAGATGCAGAAAAGATTCATGTGAATCATTCCAGGGATGAGGAACTTGCTTGGAGAAACCGGAGCTTCTTGCCATAGAGAAGGTTAAAAGGAGATTCAGTGGAAGTATCCCAAATCAAATGGAGTCTGAATGGAATAGATGAGGAGAAGCCGTTTCAATTGCTGAAAAGACTGGGAACCAGCATGCAACAATATAAAGTGATTAACAATAGAAACAGCACCAGCATGAGGAAAGTAATTTTTAAGCAGCAAGTGGTTACGATATAGATTGCACTGCCTAAGAGTGTGCTGCAGGCAGATTCAGCTAAGGTCTTTTAAAAAGCACTATTATATAATTATCTGGGAATAAACATTTTGTAGGGCCATGGTAAATAGCCACGAGAGCAGTATTAGGTGGGTTACTGTTGCAGAAAGCTAGGATGGACATGACTGACTCAATGGCTTTTTTTTCTGTGCTATAACGATTCTATGGTTTATGATTCAGTATGCTGAGGTTTTCGGAAATGTATCCGAAATTGACATGTACGTTTTGTGGGCATGTGGGTAAAGAGTGGTGGTTATGAAGTTCTAATTAAAGAACAATTACCTTGGTAGTTTACACTTGATAACAGCTTGAGAAACTGTGTTTAAATAATCTTGTCCTTTCTTTGCTTCATGAGATTCTGCTTTTGTGACTGTTTTTATAAGATGTTTGCTTATCTTTACGTGCTTGATGGTTGTCATAGGCAAACAATTTGTAAGAGATATATATTCTCCCATATATTGGATGAATCAGCAATGAGCTGTGCACCATTTTACAGTGTATCCATGGCAAGTGGAAGTAAATGTACTTGCTTCAAGATAAAACAATTTGTATGATTGGTGGTAAGATTGCTTGCTATTGTAACATCATACAATTCCAACATTTTTGGAGTCCTGAAACTAAATCATTTTCACTGACTGCACATTTATTCTCTTTGTTACTTTGCAAGGAACAAATTGCCTTTCTTTTGGTTAAATGACCAAAGATCCTTTTTCAAGTTCAGAAGGCCTGACGGAATGGATCTGTTTTTGGAAAGAAAACATTAATTACCTCAATCATATGCTACAACAACTCCCAAAAGCTCAAACTTCAAACACTGTATCGCCCTCTAATAATGTTTTGCGTACATATAGCACTCCTCCCATTGCTAAGCATTGAAGGCATACCTGTGAAAGAATAATTCTTCCTAAAACTAAATAGAACACAAAAGGCATGAAAAGTAAGAATGAGGAAAAATCCGAGGCTGCTGAGAAAGGGGAGGCTTTGGGGCCCAAACGTAATGATTAACTTACAAATTTCCTGTTCATTACCGTATTATATCCTGGGGCTTCTGAATCTATCTAGTTGAATATGTCTCATGTACATCTGTTAAGCATGTAAATCTGTGACATTTGACTGGTAACTATCATAAAGCCGTGAATTGCATTTTATAATAGTTTGCTAACGATATAAGTTTTTGAGAAAGCAAGATGGCAACTGAAAGTATTTTTAAAAGAAATTGCATAATGCTTGCTAGCTTGATACTTTATTGGTCACAATTTGTGTACATGTTAGTGAATATTTTATCTGCATGGTAACACTACAGGAAACTATACTTTGCAGTTACAGTAACTGTACTTTGTTGCTTACTTAAGATTCATACTTGAGCCAATCAAGGAAATATTATATGGTGGATTTTATATAAATTGAAGCGTTAGTGATGCGGACTATATCCAGAAATATGTTAGATAGATTTAGTTGAAAAATTTGCATGAGATACAGTGTAACAACATCACAGTTTCAACAAAAAAATCTGTCATAAGTTTTTGATATATAATCTGAAGACAGTTTTCAAGTAACTTGACCCGAAGACTGTAACAAAGTATTTTTCTGCCGAGGCTTTAAAATACGGCCTTTCAATCTTTCAGTTACGTAACAAATTTTTAAAAAGACATGGTTTTCAGATAAAGTATATATGTGCATACACACATATTCAGTATTCTTTGCAGCTACTGAAAACACCAATCAGAAATCCCATAGGAATATAATTTACTCATATAAGAGTATTTATGCTACTGTATCCTTATTCCTTTTCAGAAGATGCGTAAATAGCAACAAGGTTGCACAGTCATTATGGAGAAATTAAATGCTGCTGAAACTACTTGTGTTAGAGGAGGCAAGAAAACAGGCAGAATTGTGAGCTTATGACATCAGCCACAAATTACATAGTGATGTGTTTCTATGTGCGTTACATTAATAGCAGCTAATCAGAGACAATAGGAAGAAGTTTTCATGATGACAGTGTTTCTTTAAAAAATACAAAATATTAGAATGCTTCTTGCAGTTATGTTCACCCCAAGCTCTTTCAGAAACAATTTATTTTGCCCAAATCTTGTTTCCTCCATCACTGATGACTGGTCATGATTTTAAGATTATTCACTGCTCCCATAATGAATTTACTGAAAAAAGGTAAAGCAATGCAACAGATAAGACTGATTATGTAGATTATGTATCATGAAATAAAATGAGCAGATCATAATTTTCATGTGCTATTCTTAGATTTTAAATGATGTACTAATGCCCATCTCGCATGGAACTCCAATCAGGTTTCTGCTTCTGCCACCATACTGAAATGGCTGATATGAAAGCCACAAATAGGTGGAATTCACTCTCCAAATCTCAGTGCCTCTCTATCTCATGTCCTCTTCCTTAAAACCTAATGCTTTGATCAAGCTTTGGTCATCCAACCTAATATCTTATTTTCTATTCATTCAGATGATACGGGAGTTTCTGGCTGGGCCAGCATTATTGCGCATCTTTAGCTGCCTTTGGAAATGTGGATGTGAACTGCTATCTTGAACTGTTGCAGTCCATCTTGTGTCGGTAAACCCATGTTGCTGTTCAGGAGGGAGTTCTAGGATGTACACCCAGTAATACTCAATGAATGGCTAAGTCTGAATGGTGTTGCTCAGCATCTCTTATCTGTTTGGTGTCATATTTTTATAATGCTCATGTGAAGCGCATTGGAATATTTTATTTCTGTTGAAAGCTCTTTATATAAATACATTGTTGTGATAATTTTAAAAAAAAATGACAAGGAAGAGGAAGCTGGACTTGTTTTGAAATCTCAGTAAGCGTTTAAATAACTAGCTAGAGTGTGGGTCAGTTTGCTTCTCTGTGCCGAGTGAATTGATCTCAGCTGGATAATGGCAGAGAGTCAGGAACATTATAGCTGACTTCTACCCCTGGAACAGGAAAGGGAAAATAAAGCAGTGTACCCACTCCTGATTGCTTTCCAGTGAACCCCCTGACTGTAGTGAGATGTGTGTGGATGTCAAATGGGGATATAGTTTTAGTTCTGGTTTTGTGGTTGAACGATCTGCTGACTAGACTTGAACACATAATAATGACTATGTTGAAAACGATATGACTGTCTGGCTCCTCTTCTATAAATAAAATGATACGTCAAACATTTGTTTGGGAAGAAAGTGTGAATGAATATAATATTTTTAAGATGGCATGATTACTGTTATTAATATGACTTCAATCCATTTATTCTACAAAAAATCTTGATTTTCATACAGTACAGACATACTTGCACATTCCCCAGAAAAAGAAGGCTTCTCAACATAAAATTGGAATAGTGGAAGTCAAAAAGCTTTTTACTGTATAAAGATCCTTCGTGTTAGCTTATGAAAGAATCATAAAACGTTTGGTATTTCATTGTTCAGGTTGTAAAAAAGCAAATTTACGCAGTGTCCATTACCATCAATTTCTTGGTTGGAGAACATTTTTAAAAAATGACATTCTGAGTTGGAACATTTGAGCATTAAACAGGTCTTAATCAAAATGGGGTCAAATGTTTTGTATATGGATGACAGAAACTCATAAAAGTAATGGGGTATTTTGTTTCTTATTCAATTTTCCCACTTTCAGCAAGCATTAGTAAAAGATAGATATTTTAGGACCAAAAACTTATGTCAAAAGTATGAGTGATGAATCGTCCAGTAAAAGCTGAGTGATGTCCCTATTCCTTCATGCCCACCATAATTTCAAAATTGAGGTCAGTTTTTCAACTCTCTTATTGTTATCCCCAGTCACCTATAATAAAAGATTCAGTAACTGGCTTAATTCCCAGTTTTAGAATATGGTGATTGAGTCCAACTTGACAATGGGCTAACTTGAATGATAAAGGACATTGTTGAGATATGTAAGGTTGGCTCCTGTAAAAATCATTTCTTAAAATTTTCTGCCATAGGTTATCTGTGCACATTTGTACACTGTGGTAGTCGGCTGCATTTTGTAGGTCTTTAAACAGAGTTTGATGCCTAATAATCTGAACTCATCAATGTGCCTTGGCCTAAAACCTTACTCTGTGCAAAATCGCTGAAAATTGAATCAGCTGCCCAACATACATCACTTCAAATTTTTATTTCTGTTGAAGTCAGCAGAACTCTGGAGAGACGTACAATGGGCAACTGATCCATTGTTATTCAATGTCAAAATAAGTCACTGTGAGTTTTATCCGGATTTAAAACTCGACCCAGAGAAAGGCTGGTGAAATGCATTACGTTGCCCCCTGTTAACTTATGGAACAAATTTCCCAATTCTCTCTTCTCCCGGAGTCATTCACTCCTGGCTAGGATGCAGACTTACACATCACCTTGTTCTTTGGTCCTTTTATAAGTGGACTTTAATCATTTAAGTCACACCGAAGTGTGCAGTTCAAGGTATTCAAGGCAAACCTGCTGACAGCACCCTCAACTTGAACCCACACATGCACATACAGGGATCACCAGATAGTGATTAGAGCATGAACCTTGGCCATTGTTCTTTGTTTCCCACCAAGGGCACTGAACTCAATTTTCCACCAAGCTTACAGAGATCCACTAATTTGGCACTGAGCCAATTTCAGATTTGGATGCTTGACTCGACTACATGTTTGGATAAGCTCATGGAACCATTGGGTGAGTTGAACTTTAGTGAAATAATCTTAGTTAATTGTTTACCAGAAGCAAAAGTCAATTGCTCTAAATTATATTGTTACAAAGTTGCATACAGTAATTGTGAGGTGGATGGCAGGAAGCTAAGATGTGTGGTTCCTTTAAGAGATTTGTGCTTTCAGAAATTTTTGAAAAATGTATGTCTGTCAGCAGTAGCTGAAGTTTCCAGTACAGAGAGCCTCAAAAAGTGAGACAAGTGTATCAAAAAATCCTTACAGATGGCAGGCAAAACAGCAGTGTTGTTTTGATGTTATGACAACGAGTTTGAATTGGGCCAATTAATTTAAAATCGAACTCAGCGATTCAAAGCCAATTAAATTTAAAAACTGATGCTGTTGACAACCTGAAACCAATCATATCTTAAGCATTTGATTATGTCATTACAAGTGTATAAGATGAGGGCATTTGAAAAATTGGAGAGAGCCTACTGCCATCTGAAAGAGAGAACTGTTCACCACCTGCCAGAGTTAGCACCATTCAGCTTTCAGAGAAAGCCCATCTAATCACCAAGGTACCATGGTATTTTAGCTCAAAAGTCCTTGTTGAAGAAATTATTGAAATAAAACATCCCTGACAACAGAACTAGCGGAAGAAAGGCATTTGTGAAGAGACCGGAGATGACAGAATATTCCAGAAGACAGTCTGTGTGAACTTGGAGAGATTCAGTTATAATTTATTGCTTCTTATTAATTGGCTTTATGTTAGTGGTATTTGTCTTTATTTAAACAGCATTCCAGTGGAATTTAGACCAGTTAGGGAGTAGTTAGTAGTCTAAGGAGGAATTGTCGATTTGTTAGCAATTTTGTTAATCTGTTCATTGTTAGGTTAAATAAATAAATTGCATCTTGTTACTTATAGAGTGGAGATCAGGGATTTTCTTTCCTTTAACCACTCTTTTAACAGATTACAAGGGGAAAGGTGAACTTCTCTGCGTGTTTTGTGGGTAATTATTAGAAGGGAACCTCTACTCCTGTAATAACAGATCAGGGCTTGTGTTTTATTTTAATTATCAGAGGGCTTTGGCCATTCTCCATTGTAACAATGTTCACCAAAGATTCATTTCTATGTAATGCAGGAATTGAAAGGCTACTTGACGTTTTTTCTGCTCCGTGTAAGAGTTAAGCAATCTATCTTTTGTGTTCAAAACGTGTGGAACACGTGGGGATATTGTATCAACTCCTGTCTCCCCAAGAAAAAAACATAGAGGGGCAGCACAGTGGCACAGTGGTTAGCACTGCTGCCTCACAGCGCCAGGGACCAGGTTCGATTCCACCTTTGGGCGACTGTCTGTGTCGAGTTTGCACATTGTCTGCGTGGGTTTCCTCCAGGTGCTCTGGTTTTCTCCCACAGTCCAAAGATGTGCAGGCGAGGTGGATTGGCCATGCTAAATTGCCAGTAGTGTTCAAGGATGTGTAGATTAGGTGGGTTATAGGCAGATGGGTCTGGGTGGGATGCTCTGAGGGTTGGTGTGGACTTGTTGGGCCAAAGGGCCTGTTTCCACACTGTAGGGATTCTATGATTATATCAACTCAGCATTAAAAATGGTCTGAATAAAATTTGTCAGAATTGAAGAAATGTGAGTCGTGGATGATTTGGATTGTGTAATATTATTAGAAGTAGATGCTTAACTGGAGCTCATCAGATATTAAACTTGTGTCAATTTTGATTTAGTGTGCTAAACGTTTTTGGAGCAATTAAATTTGTCACCATTTCTGCATTCTTATATTTTGTTCAAATGGCTCTAAGCTATTTCCTTTTTAAGACTAGTTTCAGAATACACAGGCTTTTAAATTACACTCATTTACTCATTACTTATTTAGTATGACTACTTAATCAGGGCAAAATCCTTGGGCTTTTGAAGCGTATATTGAAGGAGTCTCTGGAGTTAACATATAGAAATTCAACAGGACACCAAGAAGAAGATGGGATGTGGTAGCAAGGTGTGGGGCTGGCTGAACACAGCAGGCCAAGCAGCAACATAGGAGCAGGAAAGCTTGACGTTTCGGGCCTAGACCCTTCATCAGAAATGGTGGAGGGGAAGAGGGTTCTGAAATAAATAGGGAGAGAGGGGGAGGCGGATCTGTCCTCTCCTCTATCCATCTTCTATCCGCCTCCCCCTCTCTCCCTATTTATTTCAGAACCCTCTTCCCCTCCCCCATTTCTGATGTAGGGTCTAGGCCCGAAACGTCAAGCTTTCCTGCTCCTATGATGCTGCTTGGCCTGCTGTGTTCATCCAGCACCACACCTTGTTATCTCGGATTCTCCAGCATCTGCAGTACCTATTATCCCTAACTTGTAATGACAAGACTTTCTCTATGGAAAACAATATTTAGGATTGCCCACTGCTCAATTTCATGAGGTGTGGAGATAAACTCATCCCCCAATGCCCTCCCATGATCCCCACTGCCTAGTCTTCAGAATCATTGGCTTTCTTTCGACAACCAATACTGTTAAGTTATTTGAATATTGTGTTGGATGTGCTTCAAATTGATGTTCTATATCAGAATTCTTCATCACTTCTCTGACACAGAGTTGGAAAACCAATCCAAGAGCATTTGAGCTATTCATGATCATGCCTGATGCTGGACAGTCCACCAGTGATGACAGCAATATGTTATCGTGGTACGGAGTGAAAGTGTTAATGAATACATGCAACTGGTAGAATGTTCCGTGAAGCACTGTGATTCATATATGATTCTGACAATACAATATTTAAACATAAGTTAACAAAGTAAGAGTTGGTCTGGTAGAAAGTAAGTCTAGGGTCTGCAAAGTAAGCAGATAGTAGATGAATTGAACAGTTATTTTACATCGGCCTTCACTATAGAACAGAGGTCTCCACCCTTTTCAACTACAAAGTTACTTTTTGGACTTAAGTGTAACATGTGGTCTACCTTGAAAAAAAAGAGTTTACTTTTAGTGGTGTATACATCTAAAACAAAGTCTATATTGTTATTTTTTTTGTTCCCTCAAGTCTCAGTATGGTACCTGTGAATACACATTATCAGCCAATGCCTTGAAGTCTGGTTTTAGTTTCAGTTGCTAGTCAAATGCAGTCCATCAAATGGGGATCTGTGAGGTGGGCGTGAAACTTGGATTTGGACATATCTTCATTTAAGAGAACGCTATCTGAAAGATGTATGGAGTCAAAGTAAGCTTTTGCTTTAAAAGCCCAGGGTGATAGGAGTTGGTATTCTTCTCTGTTTACATGTCTCCAGAAATCTTTGTGCCTTGATCTGACTTTCAGCTCAATATCATTTTACACATTTAAAATTCCTATGTCAACTCCACAACTTTTTAAATCAAACATCTGATGAAATTTGGTAGCAAACCCACCAAAATCTACCTGAGGGAATGGATTTGAGACAAATATGATAATTTGTTCCAGAATTTCTAGTCTCTGAATTTGCCCATTGATTTCCTTTGCTAACTTCCTCAAATGTGCTCACAGGTTTTCTGGGTGGATCCATTTTTCTTTGATTTTGATTTTTTTTTTGTAATGTTTTCCCCAGACTAGGGAACTATTGCAGCATTTTACTTTTTTAATTGGGAGGATTACAGACTCAGTGACATTTAGAATGCATTCAGAACACTGATCATTTATGTTCTAAGCGTCTGTCCTTTGCCCACAGTTCAACTCATTCAGTTTCAAGGTTACGTCTGTAAGGAACCCGATGCAGAGCAACCACGCATTGTCTGACAGCTAACTGTGCACGTCACTCCTTGACTTGAGAAAAATAATGACAAATTTCAGGCATCAGGACTGAAAAAAACTTTGAAAGATCGTCCCTTGACATAATCACCTCACATCAGCATAGAGAATTAGTTCACCATTGGCAGCACTGAGTTCATCCATTAAGGATTTAAACAAACAGTCTGAAGGGCTTTTGCTTGAATAGTGTTTGCGATTTTAACAACAGCTGTCATTATACGAGGAATGTCCACAACTTTATTTGCTAATGTTTCCTAGTGGATTATACAGTGGTAATTGACAAATGAAGGGAAATGGGAATCATTTGTGCAAAATGTAACAAAGCCCCCATTTGCACCAAGCGTGGCTGGTGCACCATCATTTGTGATGAACAGCAGTTTTTTGATTGCAATGATTTTTCTCAAGTATCGTTTGAAATTTTTTGTAAATATCCTCATGCATTGTTCTCACTTTAAGGGGCAAAAGGTTGAGAAGATCATCTTTAGTTGTAACATCCTTAAAAACTGCATAAAACAAATAATCTTCTGGTCTGTGTCAGTCACGCCAATGGATTCATTGAACAGCTGTGAGAAGCATTCACAGTCCTTCAGTCCTTCTGTAGTTGCTGAAAGATGTCTTTGGACAAAATATTCTGGTTGTCTGCTACTGTGGAAGCACAGTACTAGTGGCATGCTCGGGATTGCCATTAGTCCTTCTTTGTTCTTAAAGTCTCTGAATAAAGAGTCAGGGTCCGTAGTTATTGCTTCTTTAATCACTTTGCCATCTTTGAATGATTTCTTTTGTTTTGCCAGAGGACAGCAAATACAAAATGATTTTTCAGTGTGGGCCTTATTTTTTGCTGCTGGCTTAGAAAAAAATTATGGCTGAGCTTTCAAAAAGGCTATCAGCTTATCAACTCTTTGTCCGAAGCTTGATGTTCAATGGAAGACTATCCTTGAATTTACTGTGCTTCGTTCTGGGGTCTCATTCCAAATTCCCTTTTTTACTGATAGATATAATTTGGTGACACGTAAGGAAAATGCCCTTACCTGTATCTTTGTAAATAGAAATTCATGTTCTCATTCCACATGGAAGTTGTACATTTTTAGTTTCTTTTTAGACAGTTCAGGTTGATTACTCATCATTATTGCTTTATTGTGTAGTTCCTGAAGTTATTCTGTAGTTCAGCCTCTGGACCTGCACCTCTGGGATATCCAGAATGTTATTGGTTGCTTTCAAGGGCAGTGGCACAAGAGGTCACTTGCATGGTTGCAGTTTGTTTCCAAAGCTTCTGGTCACTTTGAACTGCTTGGATATTGGATTTGGGGCATGCCAGCATTTGCTGTAATTTTTCTTCCTTGTGCAGGGATTAAGTTAGATTAGGGTCTGAAGAATAAAAATTGCAGGTGCACACAGAATGTGCAGAGGAGCAGATCATGCTGAGCTGCTTGTGCAGAGAGCCTGCAAGCATGTGAGGGGCTGAATAGCCGCTTATGTTTCCATATCTCTAACTTATTGGCTTCACACATTACGTGCTAATATATTCACCGGAAACTTACTTTAGCCTGCAATCAGGGCCCATCTGGACCAAATTGAAATACAATGCAACATGTTAGAGGTTGTTAAAAGCTTGCTTTTTTTCCTCGAGCCTTGCAACTTCTGGAAGAGGATGTCACGCAGTGACATGTCAATTGGTGGGTGGAGAGATCAACTGTCAGAAATGCACTGGCAAGTACCCTAGATTCAGGGAACGTTCCATATATTGGAAAAAAAGCAGATGCAACTGTTACGTTCAAAAAAGGGGAGAGAGACAGAAATATGAAAACTGCAGGTTATTTAGCTTAACATCTATCTTAGGGAAGGTGCTAAAAGTTATTATTAGAGGCATAATAGCAGGTACTTAGAGAAGTTCAAGTAGCCAGGCAGAGTTAATATGGTTTACTGAAAGAGAAATCACATTTATCCAAATTATTACAATTCTTAAAAGAAATAATATGTGCTGTGCATAAAGACATTTGGTAAGGTGCTGCATCACAGTTTATTGTGGAAAATAAAAGCTCGTGGTGTAGTAGGCATTATATTGGCACAGATGGTAGATTGGCTAACTAACAGGAAACAGATTAGTCATAAAGTCACAATTTCCTGATTATCAAGATGTAATGAATGATGTGCCACAGGGCTTAGTGCTGGGGCCTCAACATTTTACCATTTACATAAATGTCTTCGATGAAGGGACTGAAAGTACGCAGGTCAAATTTGCTAATGATACGGAGAGAGGTAAGATAGTATATTGTGAAGAGGATATAAGGACCCTTCAAAGTGATTAACCAGTTAACAGAACAGTCAAAGATATGAAAAATGATGTATAATGTTGGAAGATGGGAAATTCTCCAATTTGGCAGGGAGAATAAAAAAACAATATTTCATTGTGAGATTGCAGAGGGGTCTGGGTGCCCTGGTGCATGAATCATGAAAAGATTAGTATGTAGGGGAAACAAGAAATTGAGTGCTAGTAAAATGTTATTTTTATTGTAGTGTGAATTACAAAAGTAGGGAGGTATGCTTCAGTATAACAGGGCATTAATGGAGGTGAGAACATACCTGGAGTACTCTACTGGAACATAGAACAGTACAGAACAGGAACAGGCCCTTCTGCCCACAATGTTGTGCTGGACATGACGCCAAATGAAACTAATCCCTTCTGCCTGCCCTTGGCCCATATCCCTCCATTCCTTGCATATTCATGTGCTTGTCTAAAAGTCCCTTAAATGCCCTGATCATATCTGCCTCCAACACCACCCTGGCAGTGTGTTCTGGGTAAAAAACTTGCCCCTCATGTCTCCTTTGAACTTGCCCCCTCTCACCCTAAATGCATGCCCCAAGTATTAGACATTTCAACTCTGGGAAAAAGATACTGACCTTCAACTCTATCTATGCATTTCATAATTTTAGAGACTTCTATCAAGTCTCCCCTCAAATTCCGTTGCTGAAGAGAAAACAATCCGAGTTTTTCTTGCCTCTCCTTATAGCTCATACCCTCTAATCCAGTGGCATCCAGGTAAACCTCTTATGCAGCTCTCAAGCCTCCACATGCTTCCTGAATTGTAGTGACCGGAATTGAATGCAATACTCTTAAGTGTGGCCCAACCATGTCGTACAAAGCTGCAACATGACATCCTGACTCTTGTACTTGATTCCCTGACAAATAAAGAGAAGCATGCCATATGCCTGCTTTATCACCCTTTCTACCTGCATGGCCACTTTCAGGGAGCTATGTACTTGAACCCCAAGATCCTCTGTAACCTCTGCTGTTCAGGTTCCTGCCATTATCTATACACTTTTCCTTAACATTTGATCTCCCAAAGTGGAGTACCTCACACCTACCTGGATTAAACTCCATCTGCTATTTCTCTGCCCATATCTGCAACTGATCTATACCCCATTGTATCCTTTGACAACCTTCTACACTATACACACCTTCACCAATCTTTGTGTCATCTGCAAACTTACTGATCCACCCATTTACATTTTCATTCAAGTCATTTATATATATGACAAACAGCAGAGGTCCCAGTACAGATCCCTGCGGAACACCACTAGTCATGGACCTCCAGCCTGAAAAACACTCTTCTACAACTACCCTCTGTTTTCTATGGACAAGCCAATTTTGAATCTTGTGGCCAAGTGAACATGGATCTCATACATCTTAATCTTCTGGATGAGCCTACCATGAGGGACCTTGTTGAAAGCCTTACTAAAATCCATGTAAACAACACTCACTGCTCAACATTCATCAATCACATTCGTCACCTCCTTTAAAAAGTCAATCTAGTTAGTAAACATGAACTGCCCTGCACAAAGCCATACTGTTTACAGTCATTTTCTTCTTATTTAAGGAAGCATGTAAATGTGTTTGAAGCACTTTAGGGCATATTTGTAGACTAATACCTGGAATGGGTGTTGTCTTAAGAAGAAGGGTCAACAGGTGAGAATTATTTTTGATGCAGTTTCATTGGGGAAGAGATAACATGATTGAAAAATATAAAATCCAGAGGGATCTTGGCAGGGTGAATGTGGAAAAGATGCTTCCTCTTGCAAGAGAATTTAGAACTAGGCATCATTGTTTAAAAATAAGGGGTCATGCATTGTGTGCAGTTCTGGTCAGCCTTCCATAGGAAGGATATATCAAATTGGAGAGGGTCCAGAAAAGATTTACAAGGAGGTTACTGGGTCTGGACGATTTGAGTTATAAGGAGAGGTTGGGTGGTGGGACTTTTCTCACCGGAGTTTAGGAGATTGAGGGGTGACCTTATAAATGGTATATAAAATCATGAGAGGCATAGATAAGGTGAATAGCAAAAGTCTTTTCTCTAGGATAGGATAGTTCAAAACTAGAGGACATATGTTTCAGGTGAAAGAAGAAAGATTTTACAAAGGCCTGAGGCGCAACCTTTTCATGCAGGGGGTTGTTCATATGTGGAATTACCTGCTAGAGGAAGTGGTATATGCAGGTACAGTTACAACATTTAAAAGACACTTGGAGAGGTACATGAATAGGAAGAGTTTAGAGGGACATAGGCCAAATGCAGGCAAATGGAACAAATTTAGTTTGGGAACCTTGGTCGGTGTGGATAAGTTGGAATGAAGGGTCTGTTTCTGTGCTGTATAACTCTACGACTCCAGCTCTAAATTCATAAGTGAGGATTGTGCCCAGATAGTTGGGCTTTGGGTCAAGAGTGCAGTGTCAGAGTGTGTGTGTGAATGGACTTGCATCAGACCTTCATAAGGTAGCTGGATGTGTTCTGGTATATGCAGCAATATTCCTCTACATTTCATTGTGGAGCAATATTCCTCTGTATTTCATCGTGGAGTGCTAACGTGATTTATTTCAGTGCACAGCTGTTAGGTCTTTGTGCATGTATATAATTTGGCATGTACAGGGACTTTGCTTACAGAGAACATTGATGGAGAGCCATCTAGAATTGAAGAAATTTGTTGGATGACTGAAGTTACAGGCTCTACTTGTGAGCATTGTGAGGCTCTCCAAGGGCAACTGCATGAATCAGACATTTACAAAGAGCAGGGAGAAGATATCTGTAATCGTAGAATTTTCCATGTGAAGATGCACGCAACGACCAACCACGTAAAATACAAATCCTGGCCACAGACAATCATTACCATGTCATTGGTAAATAGAAATTAATCACGGACATCTCTGTGAAGCTGAAGTAATTATAGGTGACCTTAAAGTGTCATCTGCAGGCCACAATTCACAAAGACAATCCAAGTTCTCACTGGTTGCACAATGGTTTGAAACTGATTACCTCTCACCTTGATCTGTAAATATTTAACAACATGATCTTATATGCAATGCTGCCTTTCTTGGGTGGTGAGGTGGGAACACAAAGTTTCAATAATCCTACTACACTTACAATCTCCTATTGTATTTGCATGACATGCTTTTGCCACATACATTGGATTAAGGTCCCAATGTCAAAAATCTCTGCAGAGGCCTTTCATGGCCTTCCTTATTGGAATCTCCATGTCCCACCATATTGAGGACTATGTTAAACTGTCATTTGTGTGTGATGCAAATACTGACTGCTCATATTACTAAGGACCTATTCTATCTCTAATACTCCCTACACAGCTTCATTGGCACCATCAAAAAAATTGGTCCAACCACAGCAGGGGTCAGTTTTGTTGGGAAGATGTATATTGAGAACACAGAGATTGAGGAGGAACAAAGATGCCAGCAAGCCTAGGACCGGCAGCAACCCCCAGCAGCTACTTAAGAACCTTCACAAGAAGAAGTCACAGCTAAAGGCCTCCTGAGGACATTTTCAATGCCATTTCCTCCAGGTGGTTGGGGTGTAGTTCAGGCTGAAGATGTCCTGGGGCTCTGTCACAAAAGTGCATTGTCTCGTGCAGTGGGGCTCACAAACTGAAGTGGACATCAAAGTGACAACTATGCCACTCTTTTATTCAATTCCTGCTCTCAAGGAGCCACTGGGACCTCTGAGATCTCTCAATCTTCAACCCAAAATATATCAATGCTGTTACTGATATAATTTGTGCCAGATCACACCACTTCACCCTGTTTGCTCACAACAGGATCAAGTGTGCAGTCCAGGCAGCATTCTTTGCCAACATGGGCAGTTTGCCTCAGGTGCAGGCATGACAGACTGTACATACAGCATGTTGAGGGCACCATATCACAACAAAACAAATTTCATCAATGGAAAAGACTTCCATTCAGTAAATGTAGGAATCACCTTCCGATCTGTGAACGTATACAGTGAAGGACTGTTCCTGTTTGCCAGTGTTTGACCTGGTGCATAGCTGGGCTTTAGTATGGCACTGGTGGTAGGAATGCCAGACAGTCCTGGCAGCGGCAGGTCTTCCCACCACTGGTAATCACATGTTTGCACATGAACAGCACTGTAGGGATGTGGTGCATAAGAAATGACGTGAGCTGTGGAGGATTGCACCAGATACCTCATTAGAGGTCACAGAGAGAAAGCCTCCATGAAATTGACACATGGCCATTAATATGGAAAAATTCAATCCTTGGTGTCAGAAAATTTGCTTTGCTAGTTTTAAATGTTAATGTATTTCTAAACTGTAAGAACAGAAGCAAGCTGATAATTGCTGCTGAATTCATGCCAAAATTCATTTACTGCCCAGGTTTTGACCTCTTTGGTCACTGTTACAAATGGGGTGAGCAGGCAGCAGCTTCTGGGTAATAGAAGTGGAGGGAGGTCCCTTTCTTTGCTCAGACCACCAGATATGTCAGCATTTGAGATGCAAAGATGCTTTGGTTTACTTGTTAAAATAAAAATTTTCAGGACTTAACAAAGGAAACAACCAAAGAAATGCAATACAATATGTTGATCAGAAAGGAAAGAAAATAACACAGGCAATGACTGGTCACCTCTGTGAAGTAAAATGAATTGGGACAAAATCTTTTTATTGGAATATAAGTGAACTCATTCAGATTTACAGATTTCTGTCACACATCCAGAGGTGATGGCAGAAGAGAAAGCCGTAAAACAAAGAGTTGGCAATGAAGTGAATCACTATTCAGAGTGATAAATGTTTGTATGAAATATCCATCAGGCAAAGAACAATACACTGTTTCTTTGAATCCAAGTCATTATGATTGCACTTTCTGCTAATGTAGATCATATTCTATACTGAGATTCAATAAGAGCCTAAACATTATATACAGTAATTGTAACTTAATGAATGTCATCAGTTATTCAGCTCAGTGATCACAGGATTTGCAGGAGACTAAAGCTGTCCCTGCTGGCAGCAGTAACACATTTTTATATTCTTGCACTATTGAAGATGTCAAAAATCAGCAAGCTAGAAATTTAAAACTGCTTCCCAGTGAGTTATTAGAATATAGCACAGTTGGAGATGCCAGTAATTTTTAACTTCAATCTTTGCCATCAACGCACCTTCCAAGCTGATAATGGTCGTTATTAAAGCATAATGAATACATTTTCTTGTATTTTAAGGAAACTATGTGAAGTTAAATTGAATGTGGAATTTATTGCTATTGTGAAATGCCTGCTCAGCTTGCTCTCATCCAAGAATTTCTGGGCCTCAACTGTAGATAAGTGCTATTTGCAGGTCACATAAATAATTCTTGCTGTGTACAATAGGGGAAAAATTATTTGCACCTTGTGTTAAAGAGTGTAATACACTGTTGGTTTTCAGGTAATTTGAAAAACAGGAATCATTCTAGCTATGTCTTCCTTGACTAGTCCAGAATCTATGATGTCACACATTCCTAGCAGCGTATTATCTTCTGTTAAATATGGATGGTGTTGTTTCGATAATGCTGCACGATGACTTTTAGTTTATTGTCGCTTGGAGCAGTAGTATGGTTATCAGCACAATTAAAACATGCAGAATTACACTGTGATAAAAAGAAGAGTAGTCATATTCCAGAAAGTATGAAAATTATTGCACTTTACAAAGAGCTTATTACGGGATGCATTATGTAAATCTTGCCTAGGAGGAGTGTTCAGGATTTCATTACTTATTTAGGTGGCTTTATGTGCTTATTGATGCCCACTAGTGTGGCGTGACTTAAGTATTAGAAGGAGTGAGACCTATCCATTTTTAATTATTTACAGTACAACTCTGAAACAAATGTCCAAACTTGGATTGATACAATGAAACGCAACACCTCATGTTCGAACAAGTAACATAACAACTCATGTTGAAATACTGCACTGAAATACAGTGTTCATGTTATAACAGTCTACTGGAACATAACATCGCATTGTGGAATAATGTACTGAAATACAACTCATGTTGAATAATGTTCTGGAACTCAACACCTTGTACTGGAATAATGTGCTGAACACAACACTTCATGTTGGATTACTGGATTGATACTCAAAACCCCACACTGGTATGCTGTACTTGAACACAATGCCTCATACTGGAATAATATACTGAAGTCTGCCATATCATAGTGTAACAATGTGCTGGAACACAACACCTTATGTTGGAACAATGTGCTGGAACACAATATCTCATACTGAAAAACTGTATTGGAACATAGTATCTTATAATGAAATACAGTATTGGAATAATTACATAATGGAATACTGTACTAGAACAGAACACCTCTTGTGGGAATACTGTATTGTAATTCAACAACCTATAGTGGAATACTATACTGGGATACAACATTCTATACTGGAATAATGTATTGAAACCTGGCATATCATAGTGAAATACTATACTGGAACTCAACACCTCATAATGGAATACTAAATTGGAACACAACTCCTCATACTGGAATAATGTACTGGTACACATTGTATGTTGGAACACTGCATTGGAGCACAGCATTACATACTGGAATGGTGTACTGGAACACACTTCATTTTCGAATAATGTTCTGGAAGCAACATCTCATCTTCTAGTATGCCACTCCAATGTAACACCTCATGTTGGAATAGTATTCTGGAATGGAACAGCACATACAAGCTGGACAAACCATATTTGCAATGATGTTGTGGAGGACAAGTTCATGATGTTGAGAAACCAACTAAAGAACTGAATAGTTTGGGTCTGGTATTGTGGATTGAAAAATTATAACTTTTAGTAAATGGTTTTCTAAGGACACGTGACTATAATATGATCGAGGTTTTGGAGCTCTGTGAGTAACGGTAAAAATGTTGGTGAGCATGGAGAAAAATGTCATTAATAATGCAAAGGAGCAAGCTGGGAAGAACAGAAGAAAAAGAAGGGAGCACTTATCATTTCATGGTGAGTGTCACCACCATTATAAGTGAGTACCACAAAGCGCAACTACAGTAATGAAGTCAAGGGCAACCAAGTTAGTGTCAGGAATATCACAAGACAGATTCAAGGGCATAAAGAGGCATTTTAAAAGTTTTAGAAGACAGAGGAAGACAGAAGATTCCTAATACTGTGAAAAGAACGGGTGATGCACCGTTTAGACCATGGATTCAGCATGAAAGTTAGTGAACTCAGTAGCAACAATCTGTTTCAAAAATTTGGGTAAAGGGGCATGCATTGTGTTAGGCAATGAAATGTAGGAGAGCATTCAGTAGGCCCATAAAGAAGCTGGAAACCTCCATGTCTGCAAAGGCAGGAAAACTTGCATTTTGTATGTGGGAAGTAGAATCCACCATTTTGATTGCAAAAAGCAAAAAAACCCCAAAACTTGGTTTAGCAGTCTCCCATTATTATTAGAGGCAACAGTAATTAAATTTCCGATGTTTACAGTCTATATCAGTGACATAGATAAGGGGACTGAGTGTAAGTTCACTAACGAAACTTAGGTGAGAACGTAAGTAACAAAGAGGATGTAAAGAGGCCAAAGAGGGGCATAGACAGATTAAGTGAGGAGGTAACAAATGAGCCATGGAAAACATGATAAAGTGTGAAGTTATCAGCTTTCAGAAGAATAATAGAATATAATAATAGCATAAATAGAATACATTCGTGAATGGTAAGAGACTGCAAAATGTTTGCATTCGGGGGATTTGAAACTGGATATTATTAAATATGTATTGCAGAAGTGTAACATGTAGGCACAGCAAGAACTCGGGAAGGCAAGTGTTATGTTTAGGTTTTGTTACAAAGCGAATGAAGTATTAGAGCAAGGAAGTCATACTGTGAGTTGCAGGAAATTGAAAAGCCCAAGGAAACACATACTTGCTGTATTGGGAATTCACTAGACCGATTCCTGGGTTGATGGTATTGTCTTATGCAGAGAGACGGAGTGGATTAGGTTCGAACTCCTTGGAGTTTAGAAGAATGAGAGAAGGCCCAATTGAAACATATATAAAATTCTTAAGGGGGTTCACAAGGTAAATGCTGAGAAACTAACTTACTTGACTGGAAATCTATAGCATAGATCACCGTCAGATTTTGACCAATTAGAACACAGTTGATGAGAAATTCCATCATTGAAAGAGATGTGAATACTTGGAATTTTCTGAGTGATTCACCAATGTTCAAACGTTGAGTATATTTCAATCAGTGTCAGTAGATTTTGAGACACTAATGGAATTTAGGGACATGAGGATGTCGTGGGATTGTGGAGACTGGGTAGAAAAATCAGCCATGATTTTGTTGAATGATGGGACAGATTAGAACGCCTACTCATGCTTTGATTCCTTCATGTTCTTACATTAAATTGGAATCTGGTATTGAAATGGTGGAGTTGCCTTGAAAGGATTCACATCTTGGCACACGCACGATAGCATGGGGAAGACTTGACATCTGCACAAAGACTTTTGGGTACCTTCATCACTGCACTGCTATGAAGCATGCAGGGAATATTTCTGGGCTGGTATGAATTTTGAAATTTGGTGCCATTTCTTTATGTGTGAGAACACACAACACGCTTTGTTGTAATTTTCTTTATAGGATTAAAGCGATGGCAGAGAAATTTCCCTCCAAAGCTACCACTTCACTTTGTAATAACAATGTTCTATTACTAGCAACAATAACGTTCAATGCAGGAATAACTTGAGGGCAGTCTGTGGCTGCTGTGTTCTGAAAGCATGTTTAATTTTGGACATCTTATTCTGACCTAGCTACACTCACACTACTTACCTTGTTGTCCTTGCAGTGAGACCTGAACCCACTATCTTGTTACTATGATGCAAGGATGCTATTTCCGAGCCACACCTAAGACCTGAGTGGTAGCAGATTCAGAGGAGGGAGGGTTAGTTGGATGGGAATGGGGGGGTAAGGGGCAGGTAGGTTGTTGTATTTAAGTGTGTAATCTTGCTGTCACTTGGAGACAGCATTGATAGTATGCTACACTGTCAGAGATTCTGCCTTTCAGATTAGATAGACAGATTTTTAGATGGACATGAAGGCACTTGGCATTATTTTAAAAGGACAGACATTCTCTTGCTGACCAACTAAACGTACGTAAAACAATGGGGTTAGTTAGCTTAGTTGTGTGGTTGGCTGAATTGTGATGTAGAGTAATACCCACGGTATGGCCTCTCTTTCTTAACCACTCCCCTCAGCTGAGGCATGATGATCCTTAGGTTAAGCCACCACTAATCATCACTCTGGCTAAGGAGGGAGCAGCCCTCTGACCTGGTAAAACTATGGCAGTTTTACCAGAACAGATTAGGCATAATATTTATTTGCATAAATGGGAAATGATCAATCACAGCTTAATTTTCACACCCCTAAGTTTCCATTTTCATTAAGTTACTTCCTTCCAAATAGCTCTGTGGGTGTACCTACACTTCAATACCTGCAGCAGTTTAAGAAATCAGATCAGCACCATCTTCTCAAGAGCAATTGCAGGTATGCAATAAATACTGGCCTAAACAGTGACAGTGACACTCACATCATGAATGAATATAAAAGTATCAATGGGAAAGAACGTTGGTTGTAAAGTAAAATTGGCTGATGGTTCACTACCACTCATTTTGTGCTACTGATTTCAACACAATTTAAGTAATTTATCTCTTTTTCTGCTTGTGGGACTGTACAATGTGCAAATTAACTGCTGAATTTCTCTACAACAATGACTGCAATTCAAAAGTACGTCATTGAACAATGAAGCCAATTAGGACCTTCTGAATTCATGTATTATTCAAATACAACTTCTTTCTGTTCTTGCTTTAGTTGATTGTGGAGTAACATTGTGCGCGATCATCTTTTAATTCTTTAGTTCTGATCTTCCAGGTGATGTTGTCTCAGAAAAGGTTGAAATACATTTGCTTGCCAAGAATTTAATACTGCATTAATCAAAGAGCAGGAAAACTGAAGAAAATGTCCTTTTTTTGCTTATTTAGACACTTGAACATCACACACAGAAGAAAATATGTCTCCTGTTAAACTAGAACTGAGATTGATCAATATTGTCAGATTTCTGCTTCTTAAGAATATGATGTGAAAGTAAGACACACGCATGATTTTGCTTAAACCAGCACATACTCCAAGTGTACCATTAGTTTCTGTCAAATTTATGCTGATACTGGCACTTTTGTACAGCAATCAGGTACTTTAAAAAAAATTTCTGTATCATATACACACGCTAAATATAACGCAAACATGTTTGCTAAGCTTTAGGAACATTTCACAATGTTGCTAAAACCTGCACTTTTCTATGGAATTATATAGTTTTTTTCTACAGCACAGAAACATGCCATTTAGCTCAACATTTCACTGCCAGCGCTCCCCACAAGCCTCATCCTAACTTACTTTGTCTCAAACTATCAATATATCTGTTGTACAACAGAATGGTTCTGAAATGGTTGAAGTAGGAGGCATTCAGCTCAACCTAATCTAATGATGTCAGACAGGCTTGGGTGGGGATAAGGGAGAACATCTTCGGATCTACAGACCTAAATCAACAGGTCTCTGCATAGTCTTAATAACAATGTCAGTCTTACTAATGTAAGTTGTACCTGATTGCTATCATGCAATAACTACACCTTGTTCAAGACAAGAGCCTGTACCTATTTAGATTCTGTACAGATTGTTTCCCTATCACCAGAAAGTAAATAGGCCCTGGACCCAGACAAGGAAAGAGAGTATGATGCAGTATCCTTCTACCAACAAATATAACATGCTGACCAATGGTGAGTGTCATTGCTTAACATCTAAGGTACAATAATGAAAAATTCCATTGCACCCAGGAGAAGAAATTACAGTATGTTTACAGTTTTAAAGACTTTACCACTTTAAGAATTCCTCAGACAGTCAACAGCTGGAAGCTCTTGAATAAACAAACAACAGCAGGAACTCATGGAAAAATCAAGAAAAATGGCTTCCCAAGTTAAAATCTTTGCTTCAGATTTGGTAAGAAGCTCAGAAAAAGCAGCGTGTGTTTGAAAAAAAAAACTGAAAGATTTGTCTCATCTGCCAGTTAGAAATTCCATTGGGAATCAAGGGTCTGTGGGAACATTCCCCATTAATGGTTTGAAAAAGGGTGCAAGTTTGTCTGAGCTTCGTGAGTGAAGGTAACAATGCCTGTTGAAAAAGGGTCAAAATGTAGAAGAATGGAGCAAAAAAGCAGGGTGAGGCTGATAGAATTTAAAAGATGACTTACAGCAAACGCTAACTGTTACTGCCATAGTGAGGTGCCACTGCGAGGTATGGCTACAGTACAGAAATCAAAGGTGAAAGAAGTACTTCAAGTGAAAGTTCCAGCACTGGGAACGTTGCAAGGCAAATTAAAGTGACAAAAGGGACAATTTTAAAGCTAAAGCAGAAAAAGTCAAACAGAAGAAGATAGTTGCACCATTTTGAGGCTATGATAAGAATAGGAAATCCATAACATAAACCACAGATTTGGAATGAAGAATTCATAGAATCCCTACAGTCTCGAAGCAGGCCCATTGAGTCCATACCGATCTACCAAACACCATCCCATCCTACCTTGTAACCCTGCAATTCCCATGGCTAACCCACCTAGCCTAAACATCCCTGGACACAATGGGCAATTTAGCATGGCCAATCCACCAAACCTGCACATCTTTGGACTGTGGGAGGAAACTCACACAGACACATGGAGAACATGTAAACTCCACACAGATAGTTGCCCAAGGCTGGAATTCAACCTAGGTCCCTGAGGCTGTGAGGCCGCAGTGCTGACCACTGAGCCACAGGAACAGGAATTGAAGGCCACAGGAACAGGTTTTAATTGGGGAAGTTGTGTAAAAGAATATGCATCGTGTATTAGAATGTATAAAACAGAACATCATCTGTTTTCCTACAGGAAACCTCAATTTTGCTTGCAGAAGGTGGGAAACGTCCATTTTGATCATACTCTTAAAAAGTACAATTGTCCAGCATTACTATTTAGTAAAGTTAACAGCATTAAAAGAAAGAAAAACAATCTAACGTTGCTGTACTGTGCAGTTCAAATGTTTTTCAACAAGCAAAATGAAACAACATTGTCATTTGCAGAACTAATAATCTTCAAGGGATAGAGATTACAGCCGTATTGAGATACTGCAGAATTTAAAAGCTTTAGAGTAAGGCCAATAAATATCCTCATTAGGAAGACAGGGCAGGAGAAATAATATCATCTGCAATATTTAATATTACAGATGGACCAAATGATACATAGGATTAGACACCATGGAGAAAACAAGTTAAGATGCAGAATAACTTTAAGCTTTTAGCACAAGGTGAACAAGTAAAGACATTGAATTCTATTCAAGAGGACCTAAAGCTGGTGGACATTATAACTCATCAAAATGAGAAAGAAGGCACAAATACTTTTGATGAAGTTCTTACAAGCTTTAGAAAATAGCTTTAATCCAAGAACAAATACAATTTTTGAAAGAGCAAGATTTAACATCTATTCATCTGCAGGGAAATACATAGATAATATAACTAATGATCTCTTATACAGTAGTGGAAAACTGTGACTTTGGAGTTTTGAAAGCAGAATTCATGAAACACAGAATTGTTATTAGAATTACTGATCAGTCTTTGTCAGGTTTATTACAATTCAGAGAAGATTTGACTTTGGAGAAAGATATTCAAATCTTTCAGGAAGCAGAAAACCAGAGTGTTTTTTAAAAATTCATTCACAGGATGTGTGCATCACTGGCTAGCCAGCATTTATTGGTTGTCTTTAATTGTTAAGTTTCAACCACATTGCTATGGGTCTAGAGTCACATATAGGCCAGACCACATAATTTGGTAGATTTCCTTCCTTAAAGGAAATCAGTGAACCAGATTTTTTTTTCCCCAACAATGGTTTCAAGGTCACAATAAGACTTTTAGAACATTAGACTCTCAATTCTAGACTTCTTTTTTATTGAATTTAATTTGCACCACCTGCCATGGCAAGATTTGAACCTAGGTCTCCAGAACATTACCTGGTCTCTAGATTAATAGTCTAACGAAAACAGCACTAGGCCATCACCTAATCTGAGACCAGTCCTGCGAGTTATGTGAAAAAGGTATCAGACATGTGATATGGCCTGGTAGATGGCAGTTAGAGTTCAATCTGGATAAATGTGAGATATTGCATTTTGGCCCAACAAACAGGGATAGGAGATATACAGTTAATGGTAGGGCCTTGGGTAGTATTATAGAACAGAGGGATCTAAAGGTTCAGGTACATAATTCTTTGAAGTTTGCAACACGTATAGACAGGCTGGCTAAAAAGACATATAGCTGCTTGCCTTCATTGCTCAGTCCTTTGCGTATAGGAGTTAAGAAGTCGTGTTGAGATTGTGCAGGACATTGGTGAGGCCTCTTCTGGAATACTGTGTCCAGTTCTGGTTGCCCAGTTATAGGAAGGATAATATCAAGCTGGAGAGGGTTCAGAAGAGATTTACCATGACGCTGCCAGGTATGGAAGATTTGAGTTATAAAGAAAGACTGGATCGGTTGGGACTTTCTCCCCGGGAATGTAAGAGGTTGACCTTATAGAAGTTTATAAAATCATGAGGGATATGGGTAGGGTTAATAGTATTTAGCTTCTCTCTAGGATGGGGGATTTCAAGAGGCGGGGGCACATTTTTAAAGTGAGAGGAGAGAGATTTACAAAAAGACATGAGGGGCAAATTTTTTTTCACACAGAAGGTTGTTCGCGTGTGTAATGAACTTCCTGAGGAAGTGGTGGATGTGGGTACAATTACAATGTTTAAAAGACATTTGGATAAGTACATGAGTGGGAAATGTTTGGAGTAATATGGGCCAGGAGCAAGCAGGTGGGACTAGTTTAATTTGGTATTGTGTTTGGTTTGGACTGGTTGGACCGAAGGATCTGTTTCTGTGCTGTATGACTCTGTGATATTGCTGTGATTTAGAAGCCTTGGGTAGATTCACTGCCACCAATCCTTCTTATTGATATTTATATTGATGCCGCTGGGAAGACTGCCTACATGAAGTCTTTGACTGAAGCTAGGCTCGATCTGAATGAACAGTTAAATAGGTTTATAGGCATTACATCGGAGATACAGGATGGGCTCTTGTAAGACACCAGACTGACTTTAAAACTACACATTGCTGTCAATTACATTTTAGTTAACAACAGGACAACAAGAAAGAGAGACACTGAACAACACTGGTAAAAAGCATCAGCACCCCTTAGGCTCTGCTCATTGGGACATAAATGACTGTTCTTGGGATGGGCTAACTCATGATACAGTCATAGAGCTGTACAGCATGGAAACAGACCCTTCGGTCCAATTCGTCCAAAGCAACCAGATATCCTAAATGAATCTATTCCCATTTGTCAGCATTTGACCCATATCCCTCGAAACCCTTTCTATTCATTTACCCATCCAATTGCCTTTTAAATGTTGTAATTGTACCAGCCTCTACAACTCCCTCTGGCAGCTCATTCCATTCGTGCACCACCTTCTGCGTGAAAATGTTGCCCTTAGGTCCCTTTTAAATCTTTCCCTTCTCACCTTAAACCTATGCCCTCTAGTTTTGGACTCCCCCACCCCAGGGAAAACACATTGGCTGTTCACCCTATCCATGCCCCTCATGATTTTTATAAACCTCAAAAAGGTCACCTCCGATGCTCCATGGAATATAGCCCCAGCCTATTCAGCTTCTGTCTCCAGCTCAAACCCTCCAACCCTGGCAACATCCTTGTAAATCTTCTCTGAACCCTTTCAAGTTTCACAACATTCATCCTATGGCAGAGAGGCCAGAATTGCATGCAGTGTTAGCCAACACTAAAATATTAACTTTCTTCAACAACACACAGTAAGCTGGATTGCAGAATTCATACTGGGTTGCAAAACATTACTGAGTTGGGAAAAACTTGGCAAAGGACATCAACAGGTTTTACAAGGTTTGATTTAATCTTGCTGATGTGGGACAAGCAGGCTGACAGCACAAGAAATGACTGCAGAGTTATGAGAAATGGTTTCAGTCAGGCTATTGCACTTTGTTTACTCTTTACAACTGATCGGTTTCTGTGCCTAGTTGTTATCTTTTGTGCATTCCACAATGTCATCCTTCAAATAAACCAACTACAGTTTATTTACAGTGTGGACAGTTTGGTTTAAAGATATGCTGAAAGTCCATGATGTCAGTACTTTCCCAGAACTGCAGACAGTGCACTCTTAGAAATGCTTAGGATTAGCAAAGCTCTTTCCACTAACTTCAGCATGTACTGAGTACATGAATTTGCTCTGACTTTGGAAATCCCAGCACGATAGATGCAAAGTTTCCTCACTGTTTTTCTTTGAGATACAGCACTGATCATATTATTTTACTGTGGATTTTCCTAGAAGCAGTCTGTCCATTGCCCAATATAGTTTGCCTTACAAAGCTGAAATTGTTTAATTGCTCTAATGCAATGACCTTCATCTTTCTCTGACAGCAACTAGAAAATTGTATAGATTTTGACCTTTTTTTGTCTGAAAAAAGCTAGCAGATCTCCCATGGTGCTGCATAGAGAATCAGTGACATCAGCAACTTGGATTACTGAATGTAATAAAATGTCTCAAAGTGTTTCACAGGAACATTATTGGGCAAACTTTGACGTCAAACTGCATAAGAAGACATTATGGTGGGTGAGTAAAAGCTTGGTGAGCCAGGCAGGTTTAATTTTTTTCCTTTATTCATTCACGGAACGAGGGCATTGCTGGCTAGGCAGCACTTATTGCCCAGAGGGCAGTTAAGAGTCAACCACATTGCTGTGGGTCTGGAGTCACATGTGGACCAAGCCAGGTAAGAATGGCAGTTTCCTTCCCTAAAGGGGCAGGAGTGAACCAGATGGGTTTTTCCTGACAATTGACAATGGATTCATGGTCATCATTAGATTCTAAATTCCAGATATTTATTGAATTCAAATTCCACCATCTGCCATGGTGGAATTTGAACCTGGGTCCCTGGAACATTATCTGGGTCTCTGGATTAACAGCCCAGTGATAATACCACTAGGCCATTGCCTCCCCTATGAATAAAGGAGTGAGACGCAGACAAGTTGAGAAATGAAATTTTAGCAAGTTAAATAGACAAGGCAGGCAAGAGCATGCAGAGAATGAGGGAAGACTGTTGAATTAAACTGCATTTATTTCAATGCAAGAAGCCTGACAGATAAGGCAGTTGAACAGAGCAAGGATGGGAACATGGTATCAAAGCTATTGCAGAAGCATGGCTGAAGGAGGGACAGGGCTGGCAACTCAATGTTCTCGGGTACAGATGCGATAGGAAAGATAGCAGGGGAGGCAATAAAGAAGGAGGAATGGTGCTTTTCATTAGGTAGACATCACAAGGGATATTCTTGGGGAATCGTCCAATGAAGCTATATGGGTGGAACTGAGAAATAAGAACAGGGTGATCACTTTGATGGGATTGTACTATAGACCTCCCAAAAGCTAGCAGGAAATTGAGCAAATATGTAGGGAGGTTGCAAATAGCTGTAAGAAAAATAGGATTGTAATAGTAGGGGATTTTAACTTTCCAAACAGACAGGGACTGCCATAGTGTTAAGGGCTCAGATGGGGAGGAATTTGTTAAGTGTATTCAAGAAAGCTTTCTCAAATCAATATGTAGATGGCTTTACTAGAAAGTGGCAAAACTTGATCTCCTCTTGGAAAACAATGCAAGGCAAGTGACTGAGGTGATAGTGGGATGGTACTTTGGGACCAGTGATCATAATACTGTAAGTTTTAAAATAGTTATGGAAAAGGATAGGCCTCGTCCACAAGTTAAAGTTCGAAATTGGAGTAAGACCAATTTTGACAGTATTAGACAGAAACTTTCAACAGTTGATTCGGGGAGGCTGTTTGCAGGTAAAGGGATGTCCAGCAAATGGAAGGCTTTCAAAGGAAGTCAATGAGAGTTCAGGGATAGCATGTTTTTGTTAGTGTGAAGGACAAAGCTGGCAGGCATAGGGAACACTAGATGACTAAAGATATTGAGGCTCTGGTCAAGGAAAAGGAGGCATATGTCAGGTACAGACAGTTGGGATCAAGTGAATCCCTTAAGGCGTTAAGGGATATAGGAGTAGACTTAAGAGGGAAATCAGGATGGCAAAAGGTGGACACGAGATAGCTTTGGCAGGTAAGGTTAAGAAGAATCCAAAGATATCCTACAAGTACTTTAAGGGCAAAAGAGTAAGAAGGGAGAGAATAGGGCCCTTTAGAGATCAATGAGACTATCTATGCATGGAACCACAGGAAATGGGGGAGATCCTAAGTGAATAATTTGCATCAGTATTTACTGTGGAGAAAGACATGGAAGCGAGGGAACTCGGAGAAATAAAGTGTGATGACTTGAAAGAGTCCACATTACAGAAGAGGAGGTGCTGGAGGATTTAAACACAAAGGTAGATAAATCCCAGGCACGTGATTGAGTGTATCCCAGGACATTGTGGGAAGCTAGGGAGAAATTGCAGGGCCATTCCAGAGATACTTGTGTCATCGACAGATATGGGTGAGGTGCTAGAAGACTGGAGGGTGGCAGATGTTGTTCCATTATTTAAGAAAAGCTGCAATGAAAGGCCAAGGAACTATAGATCTGTGAGCCTTATGTCAATGGTGGGTAAGTTGTTGGATGGGATTCTGAGAGTCAGCATCAACATGCATTTGGAAAGGCAAGGACTGATTAGGGATAGTCAGCATAGCTTTGTGTGAAAGAAATCTTGTCTCATAAACTTGATTGAGATTTTTGAAGAGGTGACCAAGAAGATACATGAAGGCAGAACGGTAGATGTTGCCTACATGGACTTTAGCAAGGCCTTCAACAAGTTTCCACATGGTTGATTGGTTAGTAAAGTTAGATCACAAGGGATCCAGGGAGAGCCAGCCAACTGGATACAACATTTATTTGACGTAGGAGATAGAGGGTGGTGGTGGAGGGTTGTTGTTTGGTATGGAGGTCAGTATTGGTGTTGGGTCAACTATTGTTCATCATTTATATAAATGGTTTGGATGAAAATATAGGAGGCAAGGTTTGTAATTTTGTGGATGACACCAAAATTGGTGGTATAGTGGACAGTGAAGAAGGTTATCAAAGTACAAGGGGACCCTGATCAACTGCGCCAGTGCGTTGAGGAATAGCAGAAGGAGTTTAGTTTAGATAAATACAAGGTGTTGCATTTTGGTAAGACAAACCAGGGCAGGACTTACGCAGTTAATGCTAGGGCTCTGGAGAGGACCGTTGAACAGAGAGACTTAAGGCGCAGATACATTGTTCCTTGAAAGTGGTATCACAGACAGACTGGGTGGTGAAGAAAACGTTTAATGTGGTCGGAGCATGGAGTACAGGAGTTGGGACGTCATGTTATGGCTGTACAAGACTTGGTAAGGTGATATTTGGAGTACTGCATTCAATTCTGGTTGCCTTGCTACAGAATGGATGTTATTGAACTGTAAAGTGTTCTAAAAAAGATTTTAAAGGATGTCACTGAGACTGGAGGGTTTCAATTATAAAGGAAAAGCTGGATAAGCTAGGACTTTTTTCACTGGATTGTAGGAGGCAAGGTGGTAACCTTATAGAGGTTGATGGAATCATGATGGGCATAGATAATTATCAGCCAAAGTTTTTTCCACAGGGTTGGGGATCCAAACCTAAACGAAATAGGTTTAAGGTGAGAGGGGAAAAATTTAGAAGGGACCTGAGGGGCAACTTTTTCACACAGAGGGTGGCGCGTATATGGAATGAGCTGCCAGAGAAAGTGGTAGAGGCGAGTACAGTTACAACATTTAAAAAAGACATTTAGACAGGTATGTGGATAGGTAAGGTTTAGAGGGAAGTGGGCCAAATGCAGCCAAGTGGGATTAGTTAGTTTAGGAAACCTGGTTGGCATGAATGAGTTAGGCCAGAGGGTCTGTTGTTGTGCTATATGACTCTATGACTCTAGTGTTTAGTTCCCAGGCAACTGATACTCACTGAAGGAGTGATGGAAATTGAAGCTGTGCAAGAGACCAGAACTGGAGAAGTTCAGTGCCCATAGCAAGTTTTTTTGAAATTGGGCAGAGCACATAAAATAAGGAGGGCTTGTGAGTCAATATCACCTTCCTTGTTCCCAAGTTTCCCCTTTAATTATGGTAGGCAGGCAAGGTGCAAGCAACTCGATCACCCTCAGGCCTATCAAGGCTCTTAATAACCCATATAAGTGGCAACAAAGGGACTTATTCATCTTCACTGGTGTGTTAGGCTGTGTGGTGCAAAGTGGACAAGAGTGGCCAGTGTATTTTCTTAGTTAAAAGGTGGGAAGGAAGGAGGGGTGCATCCTCTGCAGGGTGGGGATGTTGATGATGCCCTGTGCTTACTGGGGTATCCCTCTTAAGATCATAGCCCCATCCTTTGAGCTTCCTTGCAGACATCGAAAGCATGTCCTTTGCCTCCCTCCTCGGGTACTGATCCCTCAGAACTGAAGGAGAGTCATATTTAAATAGATTAACTAACTCTAGTTTCGCTTGCCACAGCTGCTACCAAACCTACTGAATATTTCCGGTACTTTCTGGCTTTATTTACCATTTTAATATGTTTTGTAAGAAATTTCTTTGTTGACATTTTAAGGAAGTTTATCCAACGTTGGTCCCAACAGTAAAATATCAGAGGAAGGGGCTTCATCTCAACTTGTGGAAACATGTATTCTGATAATTGTGGCACTTCTTGTGATGATTTAGTGATTAGTGCAATACCATTGCAGTGTAACAGAATTTCCTTGATCATGCTGTGTAAGAGCAGTAACAAACACATTAACAAATGTGTGTGTGAAATGTGTCTGTAGGTGTCTATGCTGGATTCACCTCTTTTAAAATAGTGGAAGAAATGTTATACAAATACATTGATGTGTTCATTACTAATATCACATCTTTTCAAGGCAAATATTGCACCATCAGTATTAACAACTCACAGATTACATATACACATACAACCCCTACCTTGTAAACAAACCAAGAAAGGGGTGATAGCACTCAATATTTACATTTCTCACTCACACAGATAACATCATTTGGCTACCCTGTCCAATCCTGTTGGTGGCAGTTTCCACATCCTAAATTTGATTCCTAAAGCTTAGCTGAGAACGTGGGAGGAACATTGTGATTTAACGTGTTGGAAGAGGATTAGCATGAGTTTTATTTAGCATTTTCCTGAAGGTGACACTTTCTGTGGGACCACAATGAATGACTTACTATGCAGCACATTGCGTTTGTGAAAGTTCTTTTATTTGCGTGATACATGCCGTAGATTGTGGCGTATAAAATGACCCAGTTTATAAGAGAACGTTATTTTTCAGCAACAAAAATCATGTTTTTGCATATACTCAGTGTAAAAGTTGCACCACCCACTTCTTTCAGTCTTGACTTGCTATATTTGCATTAATAGTTAATTCCATGATTTATAATTTACTTATCATATAGCTTGATGCAAGGGATCAAGCAGGTGACAGTGCATTTGGGGGAGTTTAAAACACATCCACAGAGACCAGACCCCATGTGGCAAATAGTGAAGAGAAATTAGTTTGCCAACAAAACAATTGAAGTGTAAAGCTATAAATTAAAGGGTTAATTCTACTGTCACTGCAAGAATTGCTACGTGTGAAAGTAGCAATGTATAGTGATGTCAGATCACATGCAGCTGAATCTGTGTCGGTAAAGCTGTGGCTACGTGTCCTCCCTTGTCATATCCTGTAAATAGTTACTGTTAATAAGGCTTGCTAAAGTTTACTCAGATGAGTGTAGATCTCACATCTCTGCAGAAGCTGGTATCAAGCTAAAAGTTATAACATTGGTAAAGTGGCAAAATATGTAAATCAGCAAGAGAATTCGATGTTAGTGGAAAGCTGGTATTGGAGGAGAATATGCAGATGAGAGCACTGTTGCCTCTGTTATATACTGACCAGTGTTTCAGGTCTGTGACCTTTCATCAGAACAGGAAAGACGTTGGCTTGAAGGAGGTGGAGAGCATATTGACCAGAAGGATGTAATAGTTGAGGTTGGAGGGCTGCATTGTTTCCTTTTTTAGAACTCTGTTTCACTGGCCATAACAAAATTTAAATTTTAGCAGATTGCTAGTGATATGGGCAGTCACGTTCAGTATTAAGAAAGTCAGCTAGGTTTCTTTAGTTAATGTTAAATAACTAGTTTATTACAAAGAAAAGCAAGCTTCAATCAAAATGTAAAGAATATTAACAAACAGCTTGAACGATGCAATTATATAACTCTAACCTTTGTTAAAAAATTATATTACTACTCTTTAGAGTAGCACAGTGGAAATCAAGTCCACCTATTTCTGGAGTGATCACAAATATTAAAAGTTTTTATAAGAATACACAGAATTTTCCAATTTATCTGTTGAACAGACAAACGTTAATAGAAACTTGGATTAGGTTACTATACTTAATAAAGGTCAGAAGTCACACGACACCAGGTTATAGTCCAACACGTTTATTTGAAATCACAAACTTTCAGAGGGCTGCCCCTTCATCAAGTGAAGTAAAGAAAAGCATGCAGGCACAGAATTCATAGGCAGAGAGATCAAGAGGTCATACATATGGTGCGAGTGGAATGTCGAATAATTGGTCTCTGCAGGTGATCAGGTCCATACCGATGAAGATGGCCTCATGGGTTCATGTCGTGCTACATGTAACCCCACCACACTGTTCTGTATCTGTAAAATCTTCCTTATGTCCTGTTTTAACACTATGACCTTCATAACTTGGTATGATCTCTCTACCTTAATTAGTTTGTACAGTTTTGGATTACTTGTTACTTTGGTTAGACCTCAGAATGCGACTCATGTTATTGGAGCCATTTGGCTTGTCTCCAGAACTACCATATTTTTAATACTTTGTAATTATCTCTTTACTTCAATTAATTGGACTAATTAATTGTTGGAGACAAACCAGATGAATGGAATAACATGGTAGTTATAAGAGTTGCATGCTGAGGGTCTAACCACATTGGCGAGTATTCCAAAACCGTATAAATTAGTTAAGGTGGAGAAATCATAACAATTTATCAAGGAGATGGGTGTCAAAACAGGAAAGAAAGAAAGATTTTACAGATACAGAACAGTATGGTGGGATCACATGTAACGCGACATTTTCATGCACAAGTTCAAGCAAGACTTCTTTGCTGCGCAATACCTCCGACCAACGCTATAAACCAGACACATCAATGAAATTTTCTTCCTTTGGACTCATGGTGAGGAATCGCTGAAATGACTACATAGCAATATCAACAAGTTTCACCCTACCATAAGACTTATTATGGATTACTCTTCTGAATCAGTCTCATTCTTGGACACACTCATCTCCATCAAGGACAGACACCTCAGTACCTCATGTTGCCACAAGCCTACGGTTAACCTCCTGATGCTGCACTTCTGTAGCTTCCGTATTAAACATGTTAAAGAAGCCATGCCCTACAGACAAGCCCTGTGTATACGCAGGATCTGATCAGATGAGGAAGAACGTGATGGACACTTAAAGATTTTGAAGGATGCCCTCATAAGAATGGGATATGATGCTCAACTCATCAATTACCAGTTCTGACATGCCACAGGGAAAAACTACAACTTCTCCGGTGCGGGGAAACTATGCCATGTTCTTCATAGCCTTCAACATGTCACCGAAGACAATGAGCATTTTGTCAAGGTCATCCCTGCGCCTCCACTGCTCGCCTTCAAATAACCACTAAACTTTGAACAGATCATCTTTCACAGCAAACTACCCAGCTTTCAGGACAACATCGACCACAAAAGCACACAACCTTACCACAGCAATCACTGCAAGGCACATCAGATCATCAACATGGATACTACCATCACACATGGGAACACCACCCACCTTGTACACAGCAGATACCCAAGTGACTCAGACAATGCTGTCTACACTGCAGGCAAGGATGCCCTGAGGCATGGTATTTTGGTGCATCTATGCAGATGCCACACAACAGATGAATGGACACTGCTCAACAATCACCAGACGGGAGTGTTCCCTCCCAGTGGGGTAACACTTCAGCGGTCAAGGGATTTCAGCCTCTGATCTTCAGGTAAGCGTCCTCCAAGGTGGTCTTCAAGATACACAACAACACAGAATCACCGAGCAGAGACTGATAGACAAGTTGCATACCCATGAAGGTGGCCTCAACTGTGATCTTGGGTCCATGTCGTACTACATGTGATCCCACCACACTGTTCTGTATCAATAAAATCTTCTTTACTGTCCTGTTTTGTCACCATCACCTGAATAAATTATTATGATCTCTCTACCTTAATTAGTCTGTACGGTTTTGAATTACTTCTTACTTTGGTTAGATCCTCAGCATGCGACTTTTATACCTATCATGATATTCTAATCATTTAGTTTGTCTCCAGTACCGCCTTTATTTTTAATTTTTTTGTCATTATCTCTCTGCTTGATGAAATCGGATTATAGGTCATCCCTTCACTGGTTATTCAGCTATTGAAACTTTACTCACCGTCTGACACTCTTGATCACCTGCAGACACCTATAATCTAGCCTGTTGACATTCCACTCACACCATTTTTATGATCTTTTGATCTCTCTACCTATAAGTTCTGTGCTTGTGTTCTTCTCTCTCACTTCACCTGAAGGGGGGGGACAGGGCTCCAATAGCTTGTGATTTCAAATAAACCTGTTAGACTAGAACCTGGTGTCATGTGATTTCTGACCTTGTCCACTCCAGTCCAACATGGGCACCTTCACATCATACTTAATAAGAAGGTTTTTTTTAAACAAATAAATGGATTCTAACCACAGGCAAACAACTATGAATTGTTAACATATAAATCTACTAGTTAAAATTCTAACCTGCTTCCTAAATCCCTCCTACATACAGAGAGACAAATAAAGTTGGTGTTATAGGTGGGGGGAGAAAAGCTGGGAAGCAGTTGAATGGTCCCAGACCACAGGATTCGCTGAGATAATCCTTTTTGCTTGCTAGGGTTTTCTGCTCTTCAATCTCTCTTAGCCTGGATCTTTTTACTCATTTGCTGGAAGCACAGGTGTTTGGTACACTAACTGCAAAGTCTCTTGGTTATTGTTGAAAGGTCACAGCTTGCAGGAACTCGTGAAGGAAAGAAAACTGGCTTTCTTCAGGCTTTAGGTATTTTACTGGTGAGAATGACACACCATTTGCCTTTGTAGCAGTCTGAAGGCTTCTATCAATATCATTCACACCTACAAGCTGTTCAGCCACCCAGGAGCCAATTAGATAGTTAAAAACCAAAAGAACTGTGGATGCTGTAAATCAGGAACAAAAACCGAAATAGCTGGAAAAGCTCAGCAGGTCTGGCAGCATCTATGAAGAAAAGTCAGAGTTAATATTCTGAGGAAGGGTCACTGGACCCAAAATGTTAACTTTGATTTTTCTTCACAGATGCTGCCTGACCTGCTGAGCTTTTCCAACAACTTCTGTTTTGTGCCAATTCGATAACTGTTGTTAGGCTGATATCCTTTGTTATTCTCTAGGCCAATCAGTAACCTGTTTCTGGCCAAATCTCACCTTGTACACACCCTGTGGTGCTGGCTGATGTGCAAACAGTATCCCCTATCAATTGAATAAATCAGCAGTGTAAATATGGCTTACAAATGAGTTTCAATAACCCACTTTTTAAAAGTGCGTCAATTCCTTACACAATCCTTGGTTTTAAAACAGTCCTTTTTCCATTTCAGTCCACAATCAAAAATACAGATAAGAAGATATAATGTTTACAATAATCACATGCACACAATTCTGAAGAGAAACAAAAATCAAAATTTTGCACAGTGTTTGAAGTATTTTAGCCAAATAATAGTTAAAATCGTGAAAAAAAAGAATAATCATGGATTATCCCAAATGGTATTCTGTTTCTAATGTTATTCTGCACCAACACAAGCTGCTGGTACTCAGGCGGATTCCTGGAACAATTATAGTTTACTGAATTCCTTTGGTTTAGATGGCAGGGTAATTTCTGAGAAAACTCTCTTTAGGCACTCTCCCTTGTGGTAATGATGATTTCTAGTGGGTCTTTAGTTCACTCACTTTGTTAAGAGAGTAGTGGGATGTTACTTCTCGAACAGAACAAATTCTCCCTGACAGAGTTCAAAAATGCAATTTTCCTATCACAGGCTCAAACTGGACAAAGTGACCTCCATCTGAAAGCTCTCCAGACTACACAAGGGAATTCAGGAAATACCGGCTGTGGATGTCAGGACAATGCTTGTCAATGGGTGGGAGCAAAGCTGTTAAATAGAATTGACGTATGGATCAGTCATGATTTAACTGCATGACGATTATGAACTATATGAGCTAGCCCCGTTCTTAATACCCCTTATAGAATGCCCTGCAGCAAAATAAAACATAGAACTGTGGATGCTGAAGATCTGGAACAAAAACAGAAAAAGCAATTTCTCCAGTAATTTCTGCTTTTGCTACAATGCTGTGCATTTTAGTTAGTAGTAAAATGTGATTTTAGTGTAATGAAAGAGTTTGCACAAAAGGGTAATGAATGTGTATAGTTTTTTAAACCACGCCTCAGAGAGGGTCCAGTAGCCCTGAATAAGTTTGAATTACATTGTTAGCCTGCAAAAGGATTGTAATCATAAGAAAGAACAGGTGGCTTTCACCCTTCTAGTATATAAAAGACACAAGTTGACTCCTTGACTCAGTCAGTAGCCTCCTTTCACATATACTCTGGCTATTAAGTAGTCTTCACATCTAAAAAGAATTATTCTCCGAAGTAGCCCTTTTGTATGGTTACATCAAAGCTTGCCATTACTCATGAGTTGCAACACTCACGGATTACTCAGGATGAACTGGAATGTTTCACTTTCTGTCTATCAGTCACTAATTTGGAATGCAGAAGGACCCAATATTATGCATCACACATGTTTACAATAGATAAAAAAAAGTCAATGGTTAAGTCAAAAAGAGGACAGGACTGTGAATGTGATATCATTCATGTGACATTCACACCAAAAAGGTAAAACTACCCCCATACATTTTAAAAGCAACTTCTGGATTGATGTAACACAGTGTGGAGTTGGAGGAACACAGCAGGCTAGGCAGCAGAGAAGCAGGAAAGTTGAAATTTCGAGTCCTGACCCGAAACGTCAACTTTCCTGCTCCTCTGCTGCTGCCTGGCCTGCTGTGTTCCTCCAGCTCCACACTGTGATCTCTAACTCCAGCAACTGCAGTTCTCACCATCTCTGGATTGATGTGTTTATGGAGTTGGAACACTCTTCCTTGACGTGCATGTTAAAGCAGTTCTGGTGTTATCAAGGATTCCTGCTGGAAAATGCATGTGGTCACATGCCTGAGGAAAGGCAAGTTGGACCCATTCATTGAGCAACTTGTTAGTGCTTGTGGTTAAGTCTCACACATGAGAAGTCATCAATGGGATGAAGGACTAGGGAGTATCCAATACTTGTGTAAGCCATACCACAGCACAAATCATTGTCTTAAGGAGTACATAGACAAGAGTATTTCTCAATATTCCCAAGCATTACTGGAATTTAAAAAAAACAAGCAAATCTTCAAATAAAAAGGAAATCCTTATTGTGAGAACATTTGAGTATGTTAATGTGCAATATTAAAGATTAATTTTGAAACAAGGCTTAAATAATATTTGCTTTCACAGATTGGAAGTCAATTGTTGATAGGGCCTTTGTTTTATGGAGATTTTATGAGTCAAATGCTGTTCTCATGCATTTCTGTTTACCTTATTTATCGAATGTGGTGTTCTTGCACTGGACATGGATACAGTATGAAAGATACTCCAAGACATTCTTACAGTGACTTCCTTTCCACTGTAACCTTGTCAGAAGTGTGGTGTATATCTAAATTATCCATGTAGCTTTGCAAGCGCTTTGGATTTCTGACTGGGAACTGACTAAATCTTATTTCTGTTGTGGACTGATTAAAAATACTTCCAGGCAAAATTCCTATTCTGTTTGGACCATTGGCACCAAGTTTGGAATTAGGGACAAATTCCACACCAGTTGGTCAACATTGGCTGGGCAATCCCCCATACAAGAGTTGAAAAATCCAACTATTGAAAAGGTCTTTTAGATTAATATTTGCAAATTTGGAAAGTCCACGCTATTAAATCCAGTTTCCGTAAGCCACGGCAGCCTTGCATATCCAGATATTGCAATTCTGCCACAAGTCTAGGAAAATAGATTATAACTGTGTGAACGGTTGCTTGTGAAGGCCAAAATCCCAGCTCAGACTTAAATAAAGACTTGTATAAAATGGTCTATGAGAGTCTAGTTCAGTTTCACAAAGTTCTGATATGGGTTAAAATAACTTGCTTCAACAAAATGTTATTTTTATACTTTCAATTCAAGTATTTGTTTAAGAAGCTATTAGTGATTTTTTTTGGCTTCAAGTGTAAATCAAATAGGACAATGAGATATCAAGGTGCTTCCCAGCGATGTTGTTGGTGCAAATACAATGCACCGCAGGCCTTGGTTTATACACTGTCACTTATGTATTCTGTTATTCAGTGACAAGATCACCTTGTATATTTTGGACATTTTTATTTCCATTAACTTCTCCGGAAATCAAGCAATATATAAAGTGGGTTGCTAGTTTGCTAACTTCCATTTTCCACAATCACACGTCAAAATGGCAAGATTTCTGGCATCCACACCATTTTGCTCTAGTGGTTACTAGGCATTTTCCATGACTAGCTGTCTACTGTGATTGCTAAAGGGGGGATTTCTTTGGTGAATTTCAGAAGAATGAGCTTTAGCTAACATTTAAATGGGAGAAGACAAAATCTGCTCATTGAGACCACCCTCTTCAAAAGAAACAAAAATTGAACGCTGCTTCCTTTTCCATGTCTGAATCACAGCAGGTAGTTGCCTCACACCTCCATGTGGCAGCAAAAATCTAATAGCAATCTGTTTGAAGTAGTTAATGGCTGCTATTAGGTAAACGGCAAACATTCACTTTGCAAGTTTACTGTACTGTATTTGCAATGTGATAAAATTAATTAGTGCTGGGAAATCAGAAGTTGAGGGAGTGTTTTCTGGGTGTGCTTTTGTATTAGGTATAAACTGGTTTGGAGCCTGCAGTCAACTTTTATAGACATTCTAGGGCACTTTTGCAATTTAGACTAGGTGTCCGAAGTAATAGAGTCAAACCGAAGCTGACAGACTTATCGTGTTGCCATTCTTTGTCGAGTTTTCATCCTTACCTAGATATATGTTAACATGTGAGAAATCAACATGTTATAGTTGAAAGGCAGTTATAATTTTGTTTTGTGCATTTAAATTTAAATGGACCTGGGCTTCTCCCCATCTTAAAAAAATAGAAATGAGGGTTAACCATTCAGTTTGGCAAACCTGCTTTACCGTACAATGAGATCCTGGCTGGTCTCATCAATTTGCCTCGGCTCCATATTCAAACATTAATCAACTTCAATTCTGAATGTTTCAACAGATCTCAACAGCTTTTTAAAGGACCGAGTTCCTGTAGTGTTTTGCCATAATTCCTGAAGAGCCTAGCTTTAAGTTATAAGATTACACTGGATGTATTCTCACAGGAAATACTTTCTGTATTCCTAATGATATTTTTAATCAACCTGTTACAGGCATGTTTTGACACATATCTGGAATAGTTGGGCCTGGAGCACAGAACTTCTGGCCGTCAGCTAGGGACATTATTGGGTGTCACAAGTGCTCCTCTGTGTACCAATACATTATCAAATCCTTTAATCATCTTAAGTATCTCAATTGTATGAACTAATAATCTCCTTTAAGTCTATACTCAAGGAGATACAAACCTCATGTCTATCTGTCCTCTCTAATGCTAAGTCACTTATATAGAGTATAGTATAGACGTGTTTCATAAACTCTATCAAAAGAAAGCTATGACTGCTATAGCCTAAAAATGAGTCATTCCCTACTTTCCACAACAGTGTGTGCCCACCTAAAACAATCACTCCACCATTAGAGTTGGCCATCTTCTGGGAGTCTCCAGGAATTAAAGATTACATTTCCTGTACACTCCTGCATGCAACATGGCTATTCTTAATTGCAGTTTTAGTTTTCTTTGAATATTTTTGTTTCATAAGGAAAATACTTGGAGAAAGTGAAAAACTGTTTGACTGATGGTCAGGATTCAACCAAACAGCTTACAAACTGTTTGTTTTCCAATCAGTGTAGGAAGGTGGATGGCTACAAGGGTGGATCCGTCAGTAACTGATGGCAGGAGTGGGAGGTTGGGTGAGAGGTCATTTGGTAAAGCTTCCATGTGTACATTGAACCATAGTGGGCAATATTATCCATTGTGTAAAGAAAAAGATTTCAAGTAGAATGGTAATCACAGTACCTCCTAAACAAATTGGCACGTCTGCATTTTCTGCTTGTCTGCTTTCTTTTTGCTTCTCAGGCAGCAGCTGCAAAACCTACCGCAAGCTTTTTTTTTGTATGGATCTGAAGAAGGTGGCGGGGTCAGGTGGCATTGGTGAAGGAAGTGGATATTTAAAGTAAACTGCAGCAGCTCCTTGACTCTTAGTTTCATTGAAGTTAGGAAATAAAACAGCATTGTTAGCTAGATCACACACTGAGTGGCAATAAAGGCAGCTGTTCATCACTACAGGCTACATATCATCTGGAATATATTTCTGGAATGTGCTTTACAAATATTACAAACACTAGGGAAGGTCCAATCTCACTTTCGTTCAGGATTTGGAATGCATTTAATCATTTATAAGTTCAGCAAGACGCTAGCCTCCAAGTCTAAAGACCAGAAGACATAGATATTGTAGATCCCATGTATAAATCAATCTTTGAAGGCCCCAAAAATCATTGCCAGTATGAGGGTTGACATTATCTGCTGCATTTAAAACATGAACTGTGGTATTAGTGTGGTTGTCACCTTTTTGAAATGTGAAAATATAAACACAGGTACTTCATATTAAATGAATGCATCACAGTTTATTGAATAAATTAATAACCCAATGTAACTTATAAAGACAATAGGTCTGTTTTCAGGCCCACAAATCCATCCTGGGCACCTGATATAAAACGTTAGTCAAATTCATTGAGTTACCTTAGCTGTTGCATCATTGCAATGATCTCACCCTGTATTAGATGTACACTTTTAGTTTCAGAATCCTCCCTGCACAAAACACCATATTCCTCTCCCTTCACTGAATTTGATATTCCACTTTTTCAGAATTATCTGGTGACAGTTTGCATGCTCATAGTGTCTCACAATTTGGTGATGAAACCATACAAAGCATCAAATGGGGCAGCACACAGATTTGCATACTTTGCCAACATTTCTTGTCTGTCAATTGTCCAATTATTCCATTTGGTGCAAACTTGCTCCTTGGTTTGCTTGTAAAGGGATATATCTGAAGGTTGAGATCTGGACTTCAGACCCTTTGGTATCATGATCAATGTGGGTGTTATTTCTTCACAGGCAACTATTTATTTAATTGGTTATTTGGGATTGGAATTTCTCCCAATGCAACATTCTTTATGTAGAGCATCGGAATGCCTAATCCATTCTTATTGAACAATAACTTCATCTTCATCCATCCAACCATTGTCATGGACAAGGAATTTCGTTTTTGTCATGTTTGAGGATTTGAACAGGACTTTAATTTCCTTCCTTGTCCATAGAAGCTAGTAATGCTATTTATCATGTGCTGTGCTTTTCACTAGAATGGTTTTTGAAGTTTTCCACTCAACAGTTGGTTGCTAGGTATACTGAAATTCATGGCCTCTTCCCCCATTTGGTGATTGGTGTAATGGGTGCTTATATTTTCAACGCTGTTTGACGATAAATGGGTGGAAGCTGGTAATTTTGATATCAAGGTTCTTTTATTAGTCTGAGTGATTCAAGATTTTTGAGGACTTATTGTGATACATGCTTTTTAAGTTCTGGCTAGTCCCTGTGGTAAATTTAGTCTTGGATAATCTTCTTCAGGTGGATTAATCTTTCTTCCATTCTTGTGCCAGTTTTTCACTGCACTGTAATTCCCATTGCTGAGAAACAGAAAGCAGAATTCAGGATGTTAGCTCCCACTCAGCGCACACACACAGTTTATCCAGTTGCTCTCATCGTTGTGTGATCCACAAACTGATTTGCCACAATACCTACTGTCCTCCAAGTTCTCCCCACTTCTGTCGCACTCCCTGCTCCCCTGGTTATTCTGGTCCTTTCGTCACCATTCTTGCCACTTCTTTTTGTATATTTTAGACCTCAGTGATAAACAGAAGTTACCATTGACCAGAAAACTAATTGGACTAGCCACACAAACCGTGCATCTACAAGGGAATGTTGGAGGTTGCGAATTCTGTGAGGAGTAACTCACTTCTTGTCTCCTCATAGCCTGTCCACACAAGGCATGTAAGTCACGAATCAGGAATGTGATGGAGTACTCCCCACTTGCCTGGATTAGAGCAGCTCCAACAACATTCAAAAAACCTAACACCATCCAGGCCAAAGCAACACACTGATCCGTACCCTCCACACACACCTCAACATTTGTTCCGTTCACTATTAAGGCACAACATCAGCAATGTATAACATATACAAGATTCACTGCAGCAAGTTGCTAAGTCTCCACTGACAGCACCATCCAAAAACTACGACTTTCACCACTTGGAATTACAATGGCAGCAGATTCATGGGAACACAATTACCTGCAATTCCCAACCACCCCCCAAACCATACACTATTCATACTTGGAATATATAATCATTCCATCACACTTGTAGGATCAAAATTCTGGAACTCCTTGACTGACAGCACAGTGGGTGTGCCTTCACCCAAGAAAGCACTGCAGCAGTTCAAGAAGGCAGCTTACCATTACCTTCTCAAAGATAATTAGGGATGAAAAATAAACACTGAACCAAACAATAATGTTCACATCCCATGAGCAAATTTAAAAAACACACCAATTTGTATTTGTATAATACATATTTACTCACATCACTTCTGGTTTATTACTCCATTCTTTACATCCAACAACTTCTGTAATTTGTTTACTTTGGGCTGAAACCACACCCAAAGCTTAACCAATCAAGCACAAGGAGCATCAATAGTAAACAGACTCATGTAATCAAACACAAATAATTGAAGACAACAAATGCTGTTTCAGAGATAGTAGGAACTGCAGATGCTGGAGAATCTGAGATAACAAGGTGTAGAGCTGGATGAACACAGCAGGCCGAGCAGGAAGGCTGATGTTTCGGGCTTAGACCCTTCTTCAGAAATGGGGGAGGGGAAGGGGGTTCTGAAATAAATAGGGAGAGAGGGGAGGCGGATAGAAGATGCATAGAGGAGAGGATAGGTGGAGAGGAGACAGACAGGTCAAAGAGGCGGGGATGGAGCCAGTAAAGATGAGTGTAGGTGGGGAGTTAGGGTGGAGGTAGGTCAGTCCAGGGAGGACGGACAAGTCAAGGGGGCCGGAAGAGGTTAGTAGGTAGGAGCCGGGGGGTGGGGCTTGAGGTGGGAGGAGGGGATAGGTGGGAGGAAGGACAGCTTAGGGAGGTGGGGACAAGCTGGGCTGATTTTGGGATGCGGTAAGGGGAGGGGAGATTTTGAAGCTTGTGAAGTCCACATTGATACCATTGGGCTGCAGGGTTCCCAAGTGGAATATGAGGTGCTGTTCCTGCAACCTTCGGGTGGCATTGTTGTGGCACTGCAGGAGGCCCAGGATGGACATGTCGTCTGAGGAATGGGAGGGGGAGTTGAGATGGTTCGCGACTGGGAGGTGCAGTTGTTTAGTGCGAACTGAGCGTAGGTGCACTGCAGAGCAGTCCCCAAGCCTCCGCTGTGTTGTTTTCAGCACAGATTCCAGCATCTGCAGTATTTAGTTCCTACAATTAATTGAAGCCTGACTGCTTTGTCGACTGCCCTCGATTTCAGAGGTGAGATTGTGGTTCAAGGCTATGGGGGGAGCAGGTGGGAGTGGTGAGATGTGAGGACACCAGTGAAGGGAATGCAGAAAGGTGTGAGAGGAATGTGGAGTTTGGCAGGGAGCAGGGAAAGGGGCAAAGGGAAATATCACTGATTGACTGAAGTGAGGGCAGCAGCAAGGGAAGTGAGGCATATTACAAAGGGGAGCAGGGAAGCAGCAAGGGCCTCTCAGTAAAATCACTTTTTAAAAAGCTAATGATACTCTGAGGTTTTTCAATTATATGTGCCCATCATCAGTTCTTAATCACAGTTTTGCTGTAACTGTGCCTGCGCTGGAAGATCTTCTAATATTACCCATTCATAATTGGCGTTAGCGTTTAATGCAGGCAACTGTCCGTGGTGTCAACTTTTCTGATATAGCATCTGCATGTGCAGGTAGTGCAGCTCCTCATACTGTGTCATAAGTAAACACAGCCTTTTCGCTAACACCAAATTCATTCACCGCAGCACAATTATTTGATGAGTTAAAAATGTTATAACTTTTAGATTGGAACAAAGTTCGTGCTTAATATGTTTTGTTGGAAGATTCATTTCTCTTTGTCTTTTTCCATGAGGTGTCTACTCTGTGTGGGCGTGTCGTACGCTCCTGTGTATCCTCATAACACAGCTGGTATTATGAGCATGATCCTTTGTGACCAGTAATAAGGCGACTAAAACATACATCTGTGTAGTGAAGAGTTGAGGCTGACTACTGTTTTGAGTATAGCATGTTGTGGCTGAGAAGAATATGTGGATTTATACTAGTATAAACAAAAACGTAATTTTTGGTGTTCGACAAATGGGATTGTCTTCTAAACCAGTGCAACTTGTACTCCCCTATCTATGGTACTTTTTGTACTTGTGCACTCTCAGTAATTTCTTTATATGGATACCTAGATCTCAAGGCTTTCCAGAGCTTCTAGCTCCTCACCATTAATAAAATATTCTGATTCTGTTCTTCAAATCCTCGTGCCCATGTTGAATTTGTGGGGCTACTAACGTCTAAATCCTGTATGAACAGAAAAATGGGTTACTTTAAACTTTTGAAAATAATGCAAAACAGAGGGATAACAGGTTAGCTACCTGTCAAACCTTTATTCCCACTTTCATTGACTTCAGTAGAAATTCTTCTGTGATTAATCATAAATTTATACCACCTTGTTACAAAATTACCAACAAATGGTACCAATCTTTTATTGTTGGGACCAGCCCACCTCATCATTATCTTGAAGAACTCTATTAGACAGACAGTGTGGTGCTGCACCTTTAGGAAAGCCATCGTTCAGATCCTATGTTATACGAACATAGGAACAAGAGTAGGCCATTTAGCCCTTCAAACCATTTCCATCATTCAATAAGATCATGTTTGCTGTGTGGTTTAACTCCATATACCTGCCTTTGGTCCATATCCCTCAATATATTGCTTTATATTAAAAAAAATCTCAGATTTAAAATGAACAACTGATCCAGCATCCATTGCCGCTTGTGAATGAGAATTACAAACATCTACCATCCTTTGTGAATAGAAGTGTTTTCTAACATCTCTCCTGAATGGTTTGGCCCTGATTCTCAGGCTGTGTCCTGGCATCCGTAATGAGTGGAAATAGTTTACCTTTATTTACCCTATATTTTCCTGTGAAGATGTTGAAGACTTTGATCGATTACCCCTTAACCTTTCTTAAATTCTAGAGAAAGCATGTCTAGGTTGTATAATCTCTCTACATAACTTAACTGCTGAAGTCCAGGTATCATTCTTGTAAACCTACATTATAACTTCTCCAAGGCCAATACATCCTTCCTAAGGTATGGTGCCCATATCGGCTCACATTACTCCAAACCGGGCTTAACCAGGGTTTTAAGTAACTAAATGTTCAGTTGGGAGTCTGTCTGGCCTCTTTTGTGGATGCAAAAGATCCCATCGGATTATTTATAAAAGGAATGGGGAGTTGTCTCAGCTAATAGCACTCCCTCCACCAACATCACAAAATTGGGTAATCTGGCCATTATGATGTGCTGTTGTAGGCATTTGCTATGTACAAACTGGCTGCCTCATTTCCTGTGTTATAACAATGACTACACTTCAAAAGTGTCTAACTGATGTAATGTGCTTTGGCCATCCAGGGCTTGTGAAATGGATTATATAAAATGCAAGTGCTTCTTTAATCCAGACTGATTAAAAATGCAAATTGTCCAGGGCACTTAGAACCCAACTGTGATTAGATAAAATTCTTTTCCTGTTGATTGCTAATTGTAACCTTCTTTACTTGTTTGCTTTGTGAATGGTCAATTGAAGTCTGGGCTCAATAAAATCACAAATTACAAAGTCCTCAGCATTGATGTAAGTGTTTACCGATAACTTCTAATTAGCTATCAGTCTGTGGGTAGGCACTTGAAGACATTTTTCCACCTGATAGCTGTACTTTAATGGAGTTACGAATTAAATCTATTAATAACCCATTTGTTTCCTGAGATCAAAAGGACATGCTGTTCTCACTGCAGCTTTCCTTGAAACACTTTGTGCCATGAGGCCTCCTCCATCAATGAGTTTTTTATTGTCCATCATTATCCACAACTGGATAGGCAGGACTGCAGAGTTTAAATCTGTCATGAAATCACTTAGCCCTGTCTCATCCTTGCTGCTTGACACGCATGTAGTCCTGTGTTGCAGTATCACCAGGCTGACATCTCATGTTCAGTGCTGTTCCTCTGCACTCTTAAATTGAACCAGGTGTAAATGAAAGGTGAAGGAATATGCTGGGTCACTTGGTTATAGATTGAGTACAATTCTGCTTCTGATGGCTCACATTGTCTCAAGAATGCCCAATTTTGAGTTGCTAAATCTATCTTGTTTATCATGGAAGTAATGCCACACAGCACAATCCTTAAAGTAAAGATGCGACTTCATCTCCACAAGGACTGTGATCACTCTCACTCTTACCGATACTGTCATGGACAAATGCTTCGACAGCAAGTGGATGGTTGAGTGTGAGGTCAAGTATATTTTCCCTCTTGTTGGTTCTCTCATCACCTGCTCCATACAATGCCTAGCAGCTATGTCCTTTATGATTTGGAAAAATTGATCAGTAATGGTGTGTCTAAACCACCCTTGGTGGCAGTCTTTGAAGCCCCCACCCCCCCCACCCATTTTAAGCCCTTGCCATCCTTAGTGTTCCAAGTAATTTTCAGCATGGAGGCATGCTGATTTGTTAGATGTGTGTGTGGGTGTTCTATGTGGTAATCGGCATAAGATATTCTCCAAGTTTGACCTTATGTCATTAGACTGCATGTGGTTCAGAATCAATATTGAAGACTCCAAAGGCAACTTCCTCTTGACTGTATATCATTGTGCTGCCACATCTGCTGAGTCTGTTCTGCTGATGGGCCAAGGCATATCCAGGGATGGCAATGATGTTGTTTGCAACATTGTCTGTAAGATATGATTCTGTTAGTATGTCCATGACAGGCAATTTCTTGGTTAGTCCGTGAGACAGCTTTTCCAATATTGGCACTGGCCCTAGATGTTAGTAAACTGGATTCTGGAGGGTTGACAGGACTGTGTTTGCTCTTTGTCACTTATGGTACCTTAGTTAATGTTAGATGGTCATCAGGTTTCACTCCACTATCAATATTATGGATTCTTTCATCATTTAAGTGTTTGAGGAGATGGTGTTATTTATGGTTTGTGTATTACAATGGAGAACGTGCAAGCTAGTATACTGTTACTTCTTATCTTTTGCTGATAATAAATCTGACCTGTCTTGTCGGTTTTAGCCTAAATGTTGATAAGGTAGATCTTACTCATCCTTATATGAAATCTGGGGATAACAAGGAAATGTCCTGACACATCCAGGAATCTAAATGCAACGACAATGCTTTCTCCTTGCTTCTTGGCCAAAGCTGTAGTACCAGATATTGACAGGTAGCTCCAGTTCCTTACAGGCAAACTGGAGAATTTCTTACACACAAACAGAAAGTGCTGGAGAAACTCGTCAGGTCTGGCCTCATTGGTAGAGATAAGAACAATGTTAATGATTTGGATCCAATGAGCCTTCGTGAGAACTGAAGGAGCTACGAAATGTGATATTCATGCTCTTGACCGTGTGGGGGTGATTTGAATGGATGGAGATGGTGACCAGAAAGAGAGAGAGGAAAGAAAATGAGAAGCAGTCAGAGGTTTTTTGCCCTTTAATGGGAGGATAATCACAGGGCACTGACTGCAGAGATGGAGAACCTGCCTTTTATGTCTGTAGCTGTGTTATTATCTTGTGTATTCCTATTTTCATCAGTCTTCCCTTGGCAACCAACCTTCCAGTTGTCTATGAGTTGGAATTCTCTTCCCTTTAAGGGGCACCTCAAATCCCCTTTGCCCAAAATTTTAGTCTCGGGTCCTGATGTGAACTCAGTCAAATTTTGTTTGATGAAACTCCAGTGAAGTATCGTGAGACTTTTTATTACATCGAAGGCATTATAGAAATGAAGTTGTTTTTGTAAGATCATTATTCTGTTAACAGTAGGTAATAGGAGCCCTTGACTGTTCACAGGCAAAATAGAGCAATAACATTTCCATGATTCCCCCGACATGGGAACAACCCCCAAATTCACTGAAGTTTTTACAGGTATAAATTCAGATCAAATGATAGAAGTTGATGAGCACAGGTAGAAATTCATAGATGAGAAAATCAAAAACATAAAATGAAGACAATGGAAAACATTTGCTATTAAAATAGACAACCCATTCATTTCCAATGAACAACATCCAGCCGGGGCTCTAGAGAATGGTTAAGGACTATCCTAATCGCTGGGTCCCATGCTTCTAGGGGTGTAGGGTTTATTGGCTGAGTAGCCTGCCAATCTGGATGGAAATTGTCTAAAACAGCCAATCTGGCACATAGACCTTTCTGACTGACAGGCTGACAGCCAATGATAACAAGGTGTAGAGCTGAATGAACACAGCAGGCCAAGCAGCATCAGAGGAGCTGGAAGGCTGACATTTTGGGCCTAGACCCTTCTTCATTAAAAAAAAGTCACTACTACCCTTTAGGAATGAAAATCTGCCTTCCCTATCCTGGGCTGTTCTACATGAGTTTCCAGATCCACTGCAATATGGTTGACTGCCCTCTGAAATGATCTAGTGGACCCCTCAGTTTTTGCAAGTCACTAAATGTTTCAAAGGAATGTGTGAGTGAATTTGTGGGTATGAGTACACAGGCGCAAGCTATTTAATGGTTACTTTTATTAATCATGCATTTGTTTTAAATCATCAATTTATTGCTTTCACTTTTCTTGTTTAGCAATTAATATGTTTTCTTCCATGCCTTTACTTTATTGTGAAATTTATGTTTCACGTTGGGGCCAACCAAACCTCAAGCTGTTTCTGCTGCATTTCTTGCTGAAGGGGAATGAAAATGCTTGTGAGAAGTCTGTTTTCTTTTTGGATGGGTGGTAAAAGGAGTCTATCTTTGCTCCAATAGATATGAGAAGTGTTGGAAATGTGCAGTATGGCTGGCAGCAACTGTGCAGAATGCTGGGCATTGTTAAGTCTGGGTAATTTCAATTTTTTATCGCTTAATGCAAAGTGTTATTTTTCTATTCAAGCTCACTTTTTTATGGATAGAAATAACTAATTATTGCAGGTGAATTGAGGTTAATTTACTGGAAGGTTTTGCATTTTTAAATTTTAAGGTGAACGCAGGGGACATCTGCCAGTAGAATATGTCACTGTTAGTTCAAGGTATTCTTAATTGTATGTGGGATTGGTAATTGCAGTGCTTGTGAGGTTCAAGTCTTTTTGATGTTGCTGTCTGGACATTGCATAAAGCCTGTTTTAAAGCTGCTCGCATAATATGACCGACCAGTTTTTGTGTAATATTCTGACAAAGCTGTGGGTGTAAAGTGTACTGAAACTTGAGCTTTTGATGGGATTTAAAAATAGAAGCATAGAGTACAAAGCTCAGAAGTTTCGCTACACCTATGTAAAATGTTCGACCCCACTGTGATTCTGAACATTGAAAAATATGAGGGGAATGCTAGACGGTAGTGCCAGCATTATGGTGTTTTAGGGATAAGTTCTCAGGAAAGAGGAGAAGCATAAGTGCCCATACCCTTTCTGCCTGGTGCTGCAGCCAAGCATTGAGAAATTGCCAACTGGCACAATCCTCATCTCTTACAATATCCTCACTTATCCTGAGCAACCATCTCTATTGCTCAAATGGTCATATTTGTTTCCTCTTACCAGAGGTATTGTTTTTGAATTTGTTGTTTTAACCATACTATTCACCCCAGTATTTCTGTCAGCTCAATCATCTATCTGCAAGGCATTAAAGTGTGGCCACCTTTCAATAATTCCTTTCTAACAGCTCAGCCACCAATACTCAGCACCACAGACATCCCCAATGTTCCTGCACATCTCCTATATTTTCAATCCTAAACCAGTGGTAAAACTGACTCAGCTCTAGCATATTTCAGCCCTGTTCAGCTCTCCTATGCTACAACGTTTACTTTTCCTTGGCAGGCAAGTTGTATTGACACTAATGAACATCTCAAATTTATGTACATTACAGACAGCAACACCTTAAAAGGAACCATGTGGGTATTCCCTTCAGAAAATAGGAAGATGGGCACCTGTATATAATTATTCAGATTGTTTTTTAAACCTATAGTTGGTAGAGCACTCTTTTCGGCAGTGGAGATATCAGTGCCTGGGCCTCATTTAAATAGTATTGGTCATCTGCTCTCCTCAAACTGGAGTTCTGATGCAGTTTATTGGATCAAAACTCAGCTGGTTGCCAGGCATTCTGGCAGTGATTCATGACCATTGAGTGGAGACCCTGCACTGGCAGCAGCCCAGGTTATTTTAGTTGAACCTGGCAAAACTTTTGTAAATACTTTAATTATTTATAGAATCATGGAACACAGAAGGAGACTATTTGTGATGTATCATGCTTTGTAAGCACTTTGTCATATTTAATCAGTTTAGAAGGTTAAATTATGAAGACAAAATGTATAAATCTGCCCTGTATTCCCTTGATAGAGGAGATTGCAGGGTGATCTAATGGAAATGTTTAAATTGTTTGAATGGATTTGATGAACAGAAACTGTTCCTTTTGATGGTGAATTGAAAATCATCTTAATTATCGCTAAGTAATTCAGGAGAGAAATTATGAACCACTTTGTCACACGGGGTAGAGACAGTCGGAATTTTCAAGATGTGGATTAATAGTTTTTTTGGATCAAGTTATCGAGACATATGATGCTAATATATCAGTGATTTGAGGTAGCAGTCTGCCATGAGCTAATAGAATGGCAGAACAGCTCGAGGGTTGAACAGCCTTCTCCAGTCTCTAAAGCTTCTACGAAATCTTTCAAAACTTGTCCAATCTTGAAGAACAGCTTTTTAATAGTGGTTAACATTGAGTTTATTAATTAGCATGGAGGTAGTGTGGAAATTTGCTTTTGAACCATTAAGAAACATTTCTTATTGTATTTTTGTAACAAGATACATGTGACAAATAAATAAATCAGATCAGATTCCAGATGATGCTTTAGCTAATCCTATACATTTGCAAGATGGAAAAATTGTGCAGTTTGCTCACTGAACGCTGAGTTAGATATCATGCTGTGTTCCAGTGACCTGTTTCTGTGATGTCACCACTACCTGACTCTATGTAATTAGTGTGGTTGCAAAATAAAATCCCAAATCACTTGTTTCTCGTTGGATCACGGACTATTCTTTCCACAGCTGTAATATGTGATTGGTCTAAATACAAAATGAATCCCTGCTGTGCAGTGCCCTGAGCTGTGGGTTTAACACTGTAAATCCATAATTCTATATATGTTTAGGGATTAGTTCAGAATGGCTTTTGAGTTTATCTAGATTAACTATCAATGCTACTTCCTGGATTGCAGATTTTTCTGTATGTTGGAAGGGTTGAATATATTTTTTGTAGAAGCTCTATGTGTGGAACAAGTTAATTCAGGAAAACTGCAATGCTTTTCTATTCTTGACAACTGGTCTCAGAATTTGTTTAGAATTGCTCCTGCTCCACTATTGGAATTGCAAAGTTACAGGGGCCGAGCAGGAACAGCTCCAAAGAAATTTCCAGGCAAATTGTCAGCAATAAATACACTCCACATCAGGCATAGCAAGGCAGCATGTGGAACAAAGCTTCCTCTATTTTCATCCAACATCTATGCTTAATCTCCACCTTAAACTCCTCGACCCACAACACACCAGTGTGAGCTTACTATTTCCCATACCCTTCACCTTTGTGTGAATTTGCTGATTTGTAGGAAGTTTGTTTTGCTGTGACTTGATTGTTTGTTTGTCTTTGGCTAGCTAACAGATTGGAAGATCTTTTGCAGGAGGCTGCAGCCAGGGATCCTTGGCAATAGTACCTTTGTAATTGAGATGGCCGGTCAGGCATCAAATGGGTGCAATCATGGGTCAGACATGAGGCAATAGTCGTGTGGGCTGCAGGAACATATGTTGAGGAGGCCTTCAGTCAAGTGTACCTGCAAATGGCTGCAACTGTCCACCCTACAAACTCCATGAACATGTGCCAGTCAGGTTAGGGGCATGTTCCTCTTCTTTCTGCCCACTGGAGGGAGGTTGCTGTTTAGCCCCAGGGTCAACAAGTTCCACTTCTCCCTTTTGTGATGAATAAAAAGGTGCAAAACAGAGGTTTTAAAGGGAAAGTGGTAGTTCATTTCTATTTTACTGTCACCAATTTCTTTTAAAAATGGTCAGGTTGAGATGTGCCTTTCTGTGTAGTGCAAACGTTGAAAAAGGTTCAAGCTAGGTCTGTATTCATTGCAATATAGAAGAATGAGAGGCAGCCTTTTGGAAACGTACGAGATGCTTAACGGACTTTACAGGGCAGATGTTGTTTCTCTTTGTGGGACAGTCAAGGACTGGGGGCATAATCTTTGGAATAAGAGGTTGCCCACTAGGATAGAAATGAAGGAGCATTTTTTCTCAGAGTGCAGTTAATCTGTGGAATTCTTAACTGCAGAAGCCTGTTGAGGCTGACTTGTTAAGTATATTCAAAGCTGAGATAGACAGTTTATTTTTTAATCAGTAAGAGGATTGAAAGTTAAGGGAAAAGGCAGGAAAGTGGAGTTGACAATTAACAGATCAGCCATGATTCATTGAATGGCAGAACAGACTCGATTGGCTGAATGGTCTACCTCTGCTCCTACATTTTAGTGTTTTATTATGGTCTTGTAGAACCCTGAACAATTCCTGCAGACTGTAATCTAATTAAGTAGAGTTCAGATGTCTCAAGTCTTTAAATAGAAAAGTTTGCTGATGTACTATAGTTTAAGATGTATAGATAATGGTGAAAATACAATGTCTTAACAATTTCATGTGTACTTTCAGAATTCTTCCCTTATTATCATCATCAAGCCTCCACCTCCATTAAAATCTTTCTTGCAGTCCTCTCTTTTATCATTACTTCTGTCAACTTTGCTCAATTCTCACATTTGTCTTCTCCCTGCTGTGCTTAACAGCTATCCTTTATGCTGCATCTTCTTGAACTCATGCTTTCCCAAGACTTTCTATTGATAGTTTGCATTTTTGCCTCAACTTTATCTTGCAGCTTCAGCCTTTTAAAACCTAACTTATTGTCATTATGTTTTTATTTCTTGGTTTGCATAATAGACTTTTTTTTAGAAACCTTGGTGCTATCCTGCACTAAAAACCTGTGTAATCTGCCTTTGGTTCTGGAAAGAAATTGAACAAATTGTATTTTCTGTTGTTGAGACTTCTAGCCTCAATAAAAATGCTGTGACTAGTGACAACAGTGGCCCTACTTGAAACACCTGGAACTGTTAATAACTCTTTCTAGGCACAACACTCAATTCAAGTTCCCAAGAACTTATTTGTGCTCTGAGAGAGCTGTATTTGAGACTTTCTACTTATTAATGTGGTATCAACAACAATATAATAACGTGAAACAAATTGCTATTGATGTTTTTCTAGAAAATTTAAAAATGAAAACGCCCAGCAAGGATTCTGGCCTGGACAGCTGTGTCTGGCAAAGAAAGGAGAAAACTGTTGCAGTATTTTTTTTCAACTTTAACAAAGATTTCAATTTATAATTTTTTTCACTAAACCACTGTATATTCCATTCTTATCCATGGCCGTACCATGTCTCCTTTAGTTGACACATTTGGATCAAGTTAAGAGTCATTAGAAAAATGATCTACTAACTTATTTCTTTTTTGATGCACCCATCATGTAAGACTAAAGAGTTTGTTCATTTACAAATGTAACACGATGGGATGAATTAGCATAAGAAACCTCCATGTTAAAATAGGAGGAGTAAATACACATTAACGGTTGATTTGTTTCTTGTTACACCCTTTTATGTAGTCAGTACATTCAGAAGTTATGTTTATATTTTTTTTTGTTGATTACAGTGTGAATTTCTATATTGTATTCAAATTGTCCAGAATAAATGTGTACAGTTAGTAACTAAAGTATGAAAATGATCTGGAATAGTTGTGGGAACAAGCCCTATGATTGGCTCAGCATGTTCTAACAAACCTATGACAGAAGTCCATTGCAGTTTCAGTGAATTACTTCAGTCTCTTTATATCCTTAATCTCTGGTGTGGGATGTTGTAGTCGGGTCGGATTGGGTTTTCCTATTAATGTATTGGGAGACATTATGACAGAGTACACCCTGAGGCAACCCTAACAAGAATTGCTGCAAAATAATATTGACATTGGCTGTGCAACATACTTACTGATGGTGGCCAGGGATTTGCAAGGGCTTGTTTGTTTTTTTTCGATAGTGAAATACTGTAGGCAGATCATTTGTTAGTAAATTAGTTCTTTTAATAGGCCCAGAAATGTAATTGAGTCATTTGTCTTATTTGGCCTCAGCATTCATCAGGTGCATAGCAAAGCTAGGCCACTGAGGCATTGCCAGGATTGAAGAGTTTGGGATGTAGAAAGAGGCTGATTAGGCTGGGGCTAATTTCCTTGGCACATTGGTGGTGAGGGGTAACTTTATAGAGATTTATAAAAATAGGAGTGGCATGGATAAAGTGAATAGGCAATGTCCTTTTCTCAGGGTAGGGGAGTCCAAAACTAGAGGGCATAGTTGAAGGTGAGAGGGGAAAGACTTAAAAGAGAGCTAAGGGGCAACTTTTTCATGCAGAGAGTGGTGTGTGTATGGAACAAGCTGCCAGAGGAAGTGGTGGAGGTGGTTGGATATACAATATTTAAAAGGCAGCTGGATGGGTACATGAATAGGAAGGGTTTTAGAAGGTTGTGGACCAAATGCTGGCAAATGGGACTAGATCAGTTTAGGATATCTGGTCGGAACTGACAAGTTGGACCAAAGGGTTTGTTTCCATGCTGTATGATTCTGAGTCTATGTCTGGCACTGGAGGATGAATTGGTTATATTGCTACACTTCTGAGAGTGGATCTTAGTAGAACTAATATAGCCAACCTTTTCTATTACACTCAACACCCAGTGTTAATACTGGAGGATCATGCAAAACTTGTCAAATCTCGGTTTAACAAAGAAATTGCTCATAGGTGTGTTTGCATTTGTCTGCACTAATACATTGAGAAAGTAAGTGTGATATTTGGTTGCCTGGGAACGTGAGTTGTTCTTTAGACTTGGCTTGTTATGCATTCATGAAACTAAAGTCCTGGTTTTGCTAACTGTGGTGGTATTTCCATCTATAAATGTTAGCGTCTTTCTTGAAGTCAGCTCCACAAGTATTCATGCAAAGCTCTTTCAAAGTTGTGACAAGGGTTTTGGCCTGAAATGTTGAAATCTCTGCTCAGATGCTGTCTGACATGCTGTGCTTTTCCAGCTTCACATTTATTGACTCCTTCAAAATTATCTTCATTGGGCTGTGCATGGTGTCGGGATAGCCAAAATGTGTCTCCCTTACCATGTTTTGTTTGCTCACCTCTCAAATAGTTTGCGTTGAAGTTTGCTTTGAAGCAGGGCAACATTGAGATTACTGACTGAAAGGAGATTGCTACCAGTTGTTCAAAATGGTGACAACGTGTCCGTCACAGCAGTTTAAGGAAGAGGTAGAGAAGCAGCAGGAAGGAAAGATAAGGAAACAAATTCTGCACTTGGAATCCCATTACTTCATGGGAAATCCTGTCATATGTTTGCAAAGATTTGCAGATGAAGAATTGGCCTGTTCAGTCACATGATGACTCAGGGCCTTACGACCCCAAACTGATGACAGCAACAGCAATTTCCACATTATTACTTCAATCTGCTGACAAAGGATCACCGGAGCCAAAACATTAACTCTGATTTTCTCTTCACAGATGCTGCCAGACCTGCTGAGCATTTCCAGCAACTTCTGTGTTTCTTTTTAATGGTAAAGCATGAGCCTTGGTGGGAGGTTGGCGTAGTATGAGGTATCAGACAGAAAATGGTGGCAAAGCAAAGGAAACATTTTTTCATTCATTCAAGGGATGAGGGCATTACTGGCTAAGCCAGCATTTATTGCCCTTTTCAGAGGGCAGTTAATAGTCAATCACATTGCTTATGGGTCTGGAGTTACATGTAGGCCAGACTAGGTAAGGATAGCAGTTTCCATCCCTGAGGGTCATTAGGGAAAACCCCATCTGGTTCGCTACAATCGACAATGGAGTCATGTTCATTAGACATTTTAATTCCAGATATTTTTTGAACTCAAATTCTACCATATGCTGTGGCGGGATTTGAACCCAGGTCTCCAGAACATTCTCTGGGCAGTGGCAAACTCTTCTGGCTACGGTTGTGTGGTGGAATATGGCTAACATCTGATGAGAGGGATGCCATAGGGGCCGGTTTGGGGTCATAGTCTGATAAAAGCTTCTAGGCTTCGTGGAGAGAAACCATTCCTGAAACTCCCAAATGACACTTTGCCAAAATACTGTACGGCTCAGCCCTGGATCTCTGTACCTACAAATAAAAGAGCAGAATTTTAAAAAGTAACAGATATAGACTTGTGGTTTAACTTGACAATATATGAAGAGTAGATAGGAGAATCTAATACTTCCAAAAGCTTGACAAAGGAAAATTGACTGGAAATGAAGATCAGCTGCTCAAAATGATAGAGGCAAAACTGCAAGGAGGGAATTGCTCTGCTTGAAACCAGAAGCATTAAATTTGAATCAATTTGAGTATCTTTTCAATCCATCATGGGTTCAATGACCCATCCTACAATAAATTCAGAGAGGAAGTCCTTAACAGCAATATTAGATAACGAACGTCCACCAAGCTCATTAATTCTGTAACAATCCTAATCATGCCAAGTTTTCTTAGCTTTATAGTAACTAGTAAGCGGCCACTTTGGTTTGTAATGTTTCTAACACTTTTTTCTCATTTCTCATTACTAGCGGTACAGAGGCGTGAAAACTCAGTGATCGGAATAAAAATCGGTCTTCAGGCTAATTTGATCACAACAGCATCCTGTTAACAAGTTTTATCTACATAATCATTTTTCCAATGTCTTCATGGTAAATGAAAAAAATCTCATAATAAATTGGTCACATCCAAACAATCCTGCAAAATTGCACTCTTGGCACATTACATATTGTAAGCAATTCTCTGTGATTCTGTCACAGTCATTTGTGGTGTCAGACATTGCTCAGTCTATGCAGTGTTGCCTCTATACCAGACGATTGTGGGTCCAAATCACACTCTGGAGACTTGCGGGTACAGTTTTGGCTTGATAGTCTAGAACATTTCTGAGGGGCTGTTGAACGGACAGAGCAGCAGTCTTTTGGATGAGTTATTAAGCTGAGCCTCCTATTGTCACCTCAGATGGATTTAAAATGGATCCACGGATTTCTTTGAAATTTCTTGATCATTGGTGAAATTGCAATTGATGTGAAACTTGAAAAGTTTAATGTCTAATCCAATGCTAAATGAATATCAAAATGTCGAGTTTTGATGGTTGGTTAATTAAAAATTGACCCTTTGAGTACTATGCTCTATATATCACACTAATTGTCAGTGTTTTTCATTGCTCCCACTGAGCATATGGGACAGTAGGGGCAAGGTCAAATCAGGAATAATTCTGATCATGCCATAAAACCATCCCCAACTGTTCTTTGGATGCTACAGTGACTAGACAAGGAGTGGTCAGGAAACAGTTTCCCAAATGGTAGATTGGTAACTTGAATACTGTAAATACATATCTAAAATATGTGTTACTGAGACTAAAGTGGAGTCAAAAGGCACATGGTCGACATTTACACAAGTAACATTTGGGAGAGATTGGTATCTATTCTCATCACAGCATCCCTTAATAAGAGAAGCCAGTTTGGAAACTGATTGTGTTACCTGCACACCCTAACGTAGCATAAAAGGAGCCAAATGTTTTTTATTGTGGCACTTTCATTTACAAATAAATAATAACCTCCATGGACATTGAGTTAGCTCCTATAAACTAAATTCAACAAAGTGTCAATATTTGTCAAAACAAAAGCTAAACTTTCCTGCTCCTGTGATGCTGCTTGGCCTGCTGTGTTCATCTAGCTCTACACCTTGTTATCTCTAAAGTTTTGTTTTATTCGTTTACAGATATGAGTGCCACTGGGATTTATTGCCTGTTGCAATACACCCAGAGGGCATTTAAGAATCAACCAAATTGCTGTGGGGCTGGAGTCACATGTAGGTCAGACAGGGTAAAATCAGCAGTTTCCCTAACGGATATTCGTGAACGAGATGGGTTTTTCCGACAATCATTTCATGGTCATTATGAAACTCTTAATTCCAGATTTTTATTGAATTCAAAATCCACCAGAAGCCATGATGGGATTACAACCCAGGGCTCCACAGCACAACTTGAGTCTTTGGACAAACAGTCCAGCAATAATACCACTAGGCCATTGCCTCCCTATTAAAGATAATAGATACACATTTCCATCATTTTTGTCAGTTTTCTAACGATACAGAAAACAGTACAACTTGGTAACAGAGGATGCACTAAATAAGTATTAAAATCCAAATAAATCATCTTCCCCATCATCTTCAGAAAGAAGTCACGTATCCTAATCACATTCTTGAATGTCATCATACAGATCATCAGTATCAATTTCGTCAGCAAGCACATTGTCACGGCCTATATAATTCCACAAGTATCATGTTCTATGTTGTCGAGTCCATTGGATATCTCTTATTTCTTCAACGATTTCACCATCTCTGTTCTGATTTCATCTCCGCCTCCAACAATCCATTTACACAGAGTTGTTGCTCAGATGCTGCTTGCTGCCTGCCTTGGTGAATGTATTCTTTTCCTTTCATCATCCAGTCATTTTACGTTTTCTCAAAGTCCTCCTGAAGAGTTTTTTTTCCATAAGTCATCCAGTGGTTGAAAGAGGTTGGTTAGACCATTGGGGTTCATTGCGATGTCACTGTATGATCTAATTTCAACAACATCATCAACAAGGTTCAGTTTGAAAAATGTCCCAGATGAGAAGGCAATTTTTTTCTTTGTGTAAACCTTATGGTTGGAAATTTTAAACTTTTCCATATCATGTTTTCACCTTCATCCATCTATCCTTTATTGTGAAAATGAATGACTACTGTTTTTGGGAATTCATGTTGTGGTAGGGGTTTTTTTCTCTTGAATAACATCTTTGGCTAAAGCTTTGTTCTGTTGGACATAAACCAAAGCACAACAGTGAATCTGTTCTTTTCATGGCCAATTACCTCCATTAATGCTGTTTTCTCTCTGACCTTGCTTGCTGTTTTACTGGCTGCTAAGTCAAAACCATGGGAGGCTCATCTATGCTCCCAGTGCCGGCCCATCAGCATCCATTCATTTTTTGTTCTTTGATTAAAAATGCTGAAATATGATGAGACTGTCATTAGGTTCTATTAAGTAGGTTTGTACTATTTGAGTTTAGCTGAAGGCGGATGTTAAGTTCAAAGAGTTTGGATTTTTTTTTGGCTAAATGTTGGGAGTTGACTTAGGCACAAGATTGACCATTACTTGAGTATATATGGTATACTAATTAAAAGTCTGGCCTCTGCAGGGGGTAGGGCTTCTTAGACATTGGGAAACCTGAAACAAGATGAGGACAATTTTGGGGAGTTGTCAGGTGTCTTCACAGCTTTGCTTGTCAGGAAAGAACAGCTGAACTACCCCTACCCGTCCCCACCCTGTCGCTATCTTTACCGACTTCCAAAACCCCTCCATGAAAACATTTTCAAATAAAGAACGTCTTATTTCTAGTTCAAAGCTTTGCTCCTACTCTGCATAACTTGCCCAGGGTCACAACAAGGCCATACTGTCAACAGACGAAAGGAAAGAAAGTCATTGCATTCTTTTGCTGGGCATTGGCATTTCGAAGAATGATATGCAATCTTAGCAAAATGTGCAAGATCATTCCTGGTGATCCCAGTGAAAGGTATAACTATCCTCAAGAACTGAATGTCTTGTTTTTAGTTTACATCATGTATATAGGAATCTAAGAATGTAGGCTGAAGGTTCTTCAAGCTAGCTCTATATTCAATAAGATTGTGGCTGTTCTGTTGCTGTTGTCTTTATTCCACTTTTCTGTCTGCCCCATAACTTTTGACTTCCTCATTTATCAAAAAATTACCAAATGCACAGCTACCATTATCCTCTGGGGGAAGAAAATTCTGCTAACCTCCAGTGTCCAACCTGTAAGACATTTCTTCTTAAGGTAAGCCCCTCATTTCAACAATGAATTGAGTGAACCTTGTCTGAAGTGCTCTTAATAACATATTGACTTCAGTTTTCTGGGCCTATTCCATGGTAGAACGGGATGGGCTTGTTAAAATTACATGAAAATGGGGTAAGCTCAGTTTCTGCTGTGTTTCCTGCAATTTGTTCTGACTAATGCTGGAACTGGGTGTCTGATTCACAAAAAAAAATCATTTGAGTGATGTGGGCATCGCTGTCTGGGCCAGCATTTATTGCCCGTCCCTAGCTGCCCTTGAGAAGGTGGTGGTGAGCTACCTTCTTGAATCTCTACAGTCCACCTGCAGTGGGTTGACCCACAATCGTATTTGGGTAGAAACTGGAATTTCCTCCCTTTCTCCCTCGCCTACATCCCTCTTCCCCTGCCCCATCCCTGCTGCTTCTCACATTTTTCAGTCAGTTTTCCAATTTTAAAAGCCTGTGTCCAAATTTGGAATGAAATTTACTAACGTAGCTACATAAACACATCACATGCTAATAACAAGTCCCATCAGTGGTGGTGCCAGGAAAACGTAATTTTGCCTCTGGTCTTCATCCTGTTTTGGAGGACATTTCAAATTTCAACCCACTTTATCTTTGTTCCTCAAGTTCCTGTCAGCGTTACTATTTAATTCCATTAATACAAAAACAAAATAATAAGTGAATTTAACATTGAACTGAGTTATACCAGCATGACTTGCTCTAATCACCTTTGATCTTGTCCCGCTTCACCTGAACGTTATGTGTGACCTTGATCTCCCCATTTACAGTGGTTTGGCAATTAACTGACTAATATATTAAATGAGTCTAGAGGGCATTCTTTAGCTCACACACATTTTATATCACTTTCTAGTCATGCTTGCTTTGTCATGTTCAGTCTATTTGCTACATATATTTATCTCTTAACTCTTTCTCACAGTCTCCATGGTAAGTGATGCTACTGTATGAACCATGTCTACCATGTGCCAGAACTTAACTTTTGACCTCAACCTGAATCCCTGTTGATTCTCAATATCAACCTACAGCCCTGGTTGTGTACACCTACCCTGCTCTTGAAATCTGACTAATACTTCTGGCCTGATCCCTTATACAGGATTGCACTTTCATCCAAATGAATAAATGACGACAAAAAAGAAACAAAGGGACACAACAGTAGATACAGAGAAGAGTGGTATAAAATGGAGGTAGAAGCAACATAAGTTAACAGTGGAGGGAAATAGAAGTGACAAAGAGAGAGGTTACTGTTTGGGAATCTGGCATGGGAGGGAAATGCTGGCAATTGGCAATTGAGATTGGAATAGGGGAAGAATCGAAGATTGGACAAAGTGTGGAGTTTAGAAATTGTGCTGAGAAAGCTAGTTTGTGGGATTCTGGTCTGAGAGTTTAGTCATATTTGCTTTTGCTGCTTTGAACCTGGCATCTTGCTTTAACACTTAGATGTAATGTTACTTCAATTCAAATCCATTGCATTTGGTTGAGGTTTCATTAGAAAATTCATTTGAAAAACTCATTAAAAAAATCCATAAATGTAACAACATTTTAGTAATTGTTCTACGCACATTCAGAGTTTATTATTTAGATTTGCATTGATTTTTCTGACTTGGATTTCTTTATCGTTAAGAAGCAATATAAAAGCTCTTCTGTGCATGCGAAAGATCCAACAACATTGTTTTGTTGAAGAGCAGAGAGCTCTCCCAGCTGCCCTGGCTGACAGTTATCCCTCAAACAACATTAAAAATAGACTGTCTGGTCAGCACTAATAGTGGGAGCTTGTTGTATAAACATTGGCTGTTACGTTTCTCTATATCACAACAATAACTGCACGCTCAATTGGTTGTAAAACAACTGGAATGTGCTTTTTAAGTCCTCCTCCCTTCCTCTCTCCCTCCCTCCACATGCCTTCCCACTCTTCCCAACCCCAAGGTATGATCAGGCAGTTGCTAATTGCCAATTGGCTGAGATTCCCAAACTTGGTGCAGATCAGTGCTAAATTTGACACTGACTTGCAAGGCCTAGATCCACACTTTAATACGAGGTGCATTCAGGAGCAAAGCATTCTACAACACCTGGTGTAAGCAAAGGAGGCAGTAGGGGAACAAATTACAGAACATTTAGAAGCTGGAAGAATAAACTTTCCAAACATAAATTTAGCAGCTATCTACTTTCCAGTAGTTTTGTCTGACAGCATTATGATTTGTTGGTGATTGAAGAGAAATGAAACCCACTGTACTTGCATTGAAATTCTATTGATTCCAGGTGCTTTTGAAGGAAAATAAACATGTCAGACAACTTTGTGTGTGTGTAATTTTTCTTGAACAAGTCACTGTAAACATGATAGCCTGATGCCTTTAAGAGACAATAAATTATAAGGCTACAGAGCAAGGAGGGCATGAAGTAGAAACATATTAATGTGAAACAAAGGTACTGGCAATGCATAACTGAAGGCTTGTCAGAAGTCATTGTTGGAGAAACAAGCTAAAGAATGCGACTTTTCTTCAAGAGAATGTTAATAAGATTTTTATCCTCTGGATCGCAGTGCATCAAGGAGGTGTGTTATAAATAGTTTGGGAAATGAAAATGGCTTGCGTACCAATCTGTAAGACATTGTGCCCTTGTGGCATTCTGTGAAATGGGTGCAATATCCAAGGAAATGCTTACAATCCGTGTTGCCCACATCTAATTGTTGCTAGAGAATGTCAATAAAATGGTATAACAGTTGTCATCTGACCTCGGACCTGGTATTTAGCAATCAGCTAAATACAGCCGTACCTGCCATTAACAGGTTTAAAATAAAAGAAAATCCATAAGATAACTTATGGATTTTCTTTTATTTTAAACCTGTTAATGGCAGGTACGGCTGTATTTAAGATCGCAAAGACAAATGCAAATGAGGGGGTCCACTCAACAAATCTACATCCTGCTTGTGTAAGATGTTATGGCTCCTTACCTTACCGTGCTCCCCACCCCCCCAACTCCGCCTCAAGTCATTGTGCATCATAATTAACGTTTCCTGCCTTGCTCACAGCATTTCTGGTTTTAATCATTTTTTGTGTGAATAAACTTCCAGTCCTGAATCTGCCTTTAATTCTGAAGGAGAGTCACTGGACCTGAAACATTAACTCTGATTTCTCTTCATAGATGCTACTAGACCTGCTGAGTTTTTCCAGCAATTTCTGTTTTAGTTTCTGTTTTCCAGCAGTTGCAGTTCTTTCAGTTTTCTGCCTTACCCTGGTTTGGAGTCGGCTTGTATTTTGCCCCATTCATGTCTGCTAGTCGATTTCTAAACATTTAAAAGATAGCGTAAGTACCCTTTTCAGAAATGTTTATGTTCATTGCGAAGGTTCCTAATTAAAGTGAGAGCGCTACAATCCAAACATTATGTGGATTCAAGGCCGTGGTTCTGAATCTTTTCCTTCCTTCCTGCAAGGACAGTGACCACAAACTACTCACTACAATTAAACTGAAAGTGTACTTGCAGCAAGAATAATGGGACTTCTCCTGCTCCTGACTTCTTTTCTTCCATTCCTTGCTTCCTTTTCCCTATTCCTCTTTGTGTCCCTTCTCTTTGTCTCATCAGCTCCTTTCCTCTTTCCCCTTTTCTGGTATACTGTGTACCATTGTGGGTGCAAACATTATAGGAACTATGCCATTGCATTGGAAAGCGTGCAGAAGCTATTTGCTAGAAAGGTTCCAGGTATGAGGATAGATTGATGAAGTTGGGACTGTTTTCCTGGAGCGAACAAGGCTGAGAGGAGATCTAATTGAGATTTTCAAAATCATGAGTGGGCTGAACAGCGTAGCTAAGGCGAAGTTGTTCCTACTTATAAAAGAAACAAAAACAAGAGGGTATAATTTTAAAGTGATGTGCAAGCAATGCAAGGGTGATGTGAGGGGAAAAAAAGACAATTTAAAATTGCAAGTAGTCAGGATACAGAATGCACTGCCTGGAAGTGTTGTGGAGACAGCTTCAAATGAGGCATTCAAGAGGGCATTAAATATCTATTTGGATAGAATTAGTGTGCAGAGATATGGAGAAATAGCAGAAGATTGGCACTACATGATAGAGTTATTGCAGATACAATGGGTTCGAATGATCTCCTTTGATTCGATGATTCTTTTATCTTTTCCTTCCTGTACTCCCATCCACCCTCATTCTTTTACTCTCCCCTTCCCCATTTTACCTTCTGTCCTGACTCCCTCTCTTCTCCTCCTCCTCCACCTTCTTCTTTCTCCTTGACATTGTTCCCTCCCATTCCTCTTCTCCTTTTACTTTCTTTTTCTCTTTCTTCACATCTTTCTCATTCCCTCCTCCTTTTTCTTCAATCCCTCTTTATTTCCCCCTCTTGTTTACTTTTCTCCTTGCTCTTCCTTTTCCCTTTTCCCAGATATTCTTGCCTCTTTTTGTTTCTTTCTCCTCTTGCTAGTAGTTGGCATTCTACTTTGCAGCTTAAATCTAGCCCATGAAACGGCACTGAAATGCCAAACCCAGGATGATTGAACTGTGTTTCCTTGCCTTTCTTGTTGTGCTGTGGACTTTCTAATGTTAGAAGAAGCTTGTGAAATGCCATTTGCACAAATTTCCAGACAGTCCAGCGTTAATGTATTGGCGATATAATCTTCTCTTTTCCTTCCAAATCTGCTCCTCTGTCTTTTCCATAGTATGATGTGTGGTTTGCAAATAGTGCTGAAGATGTTTGCGCAGAAATATTGGTCGTAGACATGCAATGTGGTTAGTTTGTGTGGGCTGCATTTTGTATAAAATAAAGGAAGGGAGGAAGAAACCATCATCTTTGACATTGAGTCATTTTATTGATCATTTTCCAACAGCTGTTCATTAACCTTATAAAGCCCAATAATTAAAAACCTTTGTGTCTTTCTTAAACAAAGGTTAAGCAGCTTTTGAGAACGTACATCAAGTAATTCTTACGTAAATTCTTAAGTACAGCATGTGCAGATCCTTAGTCCATGCCAAGAATGTTTGGCGTGTGTGAAATGACTTTGTATGTCAGTCAGGCCCCAAATTTACATTTGCTTTTTAGAAAAGAATTTCAGTGCCTTATCATCATATTAATGGGATTTTCACTGCATCAACCCTGATGGTTCATTTAAAGCAGTGTTATTCAGCAATCTTTTAGTCAAAGCTCAAAGTGCAGGCTTTCTCAGCATGCTGTCTGCTGTATTGTAGAGTGAGGGGCACAAATCTGAGCCTGTAATACTCCATACACACTATGACCTTGATTTTTCATAGATGTAGGAATTACTGCAGCAACAAAAAACAACACTTTTAAGGCTCTGTGCTCAACTTCAATTGCTAAAGGGAAGCCAGGATAATCCTGCTTTCTAAGAAAATACTATTGTCATGTGTTTCTGGAGAACAAGGGTGTTGCTGCATTTTCTTACCATCTGATTAAATTGCCTTCAGCTCAGCACCAATTTAAGAGAAAAGTTACTGCCTCCAGCTTCCCCTTACATCTACATATCTTTAACTGTGACAGCACCAGTATCGTTAGGAACCTCTCCTGCTTGCATCAACACATTTCATTAATTGCTGAGCTGGCCCTTTTTTTATTCCCACCTTGTCTTTCAGAATGACCTCACACAGATCTTAGCAGAGATTTAGGCCATTGTCAGTGTTTGTGCTTAATTTGAGCCTCCCAAGATTTTCTAAGACCTTTCATATTCCCAATTCTGGAATGTTGCTTAGGACAAAGGGATGCAGCTTCAAACCAATAAAGGGCAGAAATTAGGATAAACATGGCAAGTTCTTCAGGTAAGAGGTGATTAAATACACTGAGCAATCATGATGAAAACTCATGAAGATTTAAGAAAAAGCTGGAAGCTTCAATAAGGAGGATTGAATGGATGAATTAAGATCGTCTGAGCATCCTTCTTTTGTGATTGTGGAATCCTGCCTCTCCTTCATTGATTTGATTTATTTATTGTTACGTATATCTTGATACAAATGCAGTGAAAAGTATTGTATAATGTCACTGCTCTCTGGCACCATTTTAAAACACGCAAAAAAAACAAAATATAGAACATAAAGGCAGAAAAATGAAAAAAATAAAGTGTCCAACCTTTCAGCCCTTCTTGTTAGGTGCTCTGTTGTGGGCCATGGGTCTGGTGGCAGGCACAAGTCCCCTTTCTTGTGCCACCACCACTGGAACAAAAGTTGCCCTTGCCACGATGAATCCTCTCTAGACCTCGCCAATACAGATGCCACCATTACTGTCGTGTATTGCACCAGCCCAACTCAACTCCACTGCTGCCGTGAGTTCGGTTTGGGCCTGTCTTGCCAGTGCAGTTGCTGCTGATGCCGCGGTGGTCTCATACTGGGCCCAAATTTGCCTCCGCTGCTGCTTCCCTGAATCTGCACTAGACGCAGATGCCGTCAGGAGTCCAGGAGTTGCAGCAGGCATGAGTCGGCACCAGGACCATCTTAATGATGCAAATGTCACTGGGAACCCAAACTTGCCTCTGACGCTGCTGTATGAGTCCATGCTGCTGGGCTCACTCGTTGCTTCTGATACAGTTGCTGTGACTGAGCTCTTCCAAGAGGGCGGTAAAATAAAATGGAACGGGGGGAGGGGAAAAAAAAAGAAATGAAAAGGAAAGCTGACAGAGTGGATGAGTCCAGGGCTCAGAAGTCCTACTCCACTGCCAATTTAGCAGAAGTTTCATTAGTTTATCTCCATGAGCAATGATGTCTCATGCTGCCCTTGCTCGCCTACCATTCATTCACAGGCTCTACCCTGATCTAGAACGTCGCAGTAAAGTCACTCCTTCACAAAGTTTCACATGCCCATCACCTCAGTCCTTGCCAAGCCTTTCTAGCTCTCTGTGTTTGACTGCTGTTAGCATCTTCTTATGTTTTATCCTCGCATCGGCTAAGTGATCTCTCTAGCCACATGTGACAATCCACACTCTTCAAATCTATTTGTTTCTCTTCCCTCAAGTGCTCTACATGTGTGAAACATCAGTTTTTTGATCAACTGAAGCACGCTTGTTTGTTTTATCTAATTTGCTGGATATGATTGAGGTGCAGACTCCCTGCCTGACTTCTCTCTCACTGCCCTATCCCTGCCTTAGCCCCAGTTTTCTAGCAGAAAAGATTGAGTCTAATTGCTTTGGATTTCCCATTGCTCTAATTAACCCAATTACCCAGGAAAGCTCAGGCATATTCCTGGTGGGCCCATCTGGTACAAAAGCATGTGTTGTCGCTTAACAACAACAACTTTCTCTCGTACTGCCTTGTTACATTGTAAAACGCTAAAGTGCTTCATGGGAGAGTCAAAGAGAATGTATGCGGAACCTCCCAAGGGGATACCAGGAAAATTGTTCAACAGCTTGGTTAAAGAGGTGGATTTTAAGAAGCATCTAAAAGTGACTGAGAAACATGGAGAGCTTCAGGGAGACAATTCTAGAGGTTAACGTTGAGAAGACCCAGCATGGTTGAGAGAGAAGTTTCACTGGCACCCCATGCACCACTGTCGACGTTCACTGCCTCCACCACTATGCACGATGACAGCAGTGTGTACCATGTACAAGAGACATAGCAGCTACTCACCAGCTCTCCTTCAACAGCTTCCCTCAAACCTCCACCACATAGAAGGACAAAAACAGCAGATGCATGGAAACACAGTCATCCTCCAAGCCAAACATATTGCTGTCCCTTGAGTGTTGCTGGGTCACAGTCCTGGAACTCCCTTTCTCACAGCACTGTGAATGGGTCGTCACCATTTAGACTTTGGTCCAAGAGGATGGCTCACTATCTCCTTTTCGTGGGAAAATAAGGATGAGCAAGAAATTCTTGCCCTGTTAGTGATACTCACACCCAGTGAAATAATTACATTGAAGGAAGGAAATAAATATAATCAGTGGCAGTTCCCAGACTCCAGCCACTCTGCTTCTTAATGTTTTTAGAAAAATGGTGCTTATCCCATAGCACTGGGCATAGGTCTTGTTTTCAACTTTGGAGAGGAATTGTCTGGGCAGGATTTCTGGTTGTTTGACTGTATCATAAGATGTGATGATTTTCCCGGATTGCTGTCAGCTAGGCTGTCAAGCAGCCTGTGGGCACTAAGAAGGACTCATGGTCCTAAGGAAAGGAAGATTGGGTGATGTGGAATTCAGGAAACCACTGAAAACTGCGACCTCTGCATTTGAAGATCAAAAGGATCCCAAAAAATGGGAATGGTTGTAACTTTGGTTGCGTGAGACCAGGCCGAAGGTGTCCATTGTTGGAGCCTGTTTGGAGGGAAAACAGTCTTCTCCCATGACCTGCCCTCCTATCCAGAGGCATTGAGACAATAACTGATAGGACCCTGGGCTTCTAGTGGGGTCAGGTGGAAGGAAGACAGATTAGTACTAGACCCTAGCTCTCAGTTGGTACTTGTACATAATCAGCAAGGAAAGGGAAACTATCTGACGGTTGGGGTATGAAAGTTAACGTGGACTTCTATGTTGGTCCATTGTAATGCTTGTTAAAGTGCTGCAGTCATTTGCTATTCTTTCTGCAGAAAGCTGACTAGGACCCATCCCCGTTCTTACCACCTGCCATTGGTGTATGTTGGAAAGATTTACAGATTGGTACTCAATGTGTTTGGCTGCATTACGTACATACCTTCCTTTGCCATTGGGTCCTCAATTGGGACTTGAAACCCAAAGTTCTGGTTAGAGGTAGGGATGGTACAAAGGCCCTGCTTGACCTCCCAAGGGCACTTTGCAGATATGTTTTAAGGAACAACTTAAAGGACTTACAAGGGTTAAAGAGATGGAGAGGTCTACAGAGGGAATTCCAGAATGTTGGGCCAAACAGCTGAAGGCTTGGCTGCCAGTGATAGCAAAGGACAGAATTGGAGGTCCACAGGAATTTCAGAATTATTAAATTGGATGATTGAATAGAACTTCATAGGAGTTAATTAGGTTAAAAGGTGCTACTCAAATGCAAGTTGTCATTGTTGAATAGAGTCAGAGGTGAATTGATATCCACCAATGAGGGCAGTTGAATGGCTTGAGAGGCAAGAAAGATTTGAAGAGAAGGATGAACATTTTAAAATCTAGCTCCAAATTAGGCAGAATAGTGGTTGAATTATACAGTATACAGGACGCAGGAGTCAGGATATGGTAATATAGAATACAGCAGAGTTTTGGATGACCTTAAGTTGAGGGAAGGTGCAAAGTGGGAGGTCAGTAATGAAGGCATTGGAATAATCAAAACGGAACATATCAATTAATGCAACCACAAATTGCATAAAAGTTGCAATTTGAAGCTGCAGGAGCTGAACTAATTTAAATCTCTTTCTACTTTTCCTTTGTGGTGGAGTTCCCCAGGGAAAGGAGTGGGAAGTGCAGCCTCCACTGTCTTCTAAAAATAAAAAACAGCTGGCTGTTTAGCTGATTTCTAAAATTGCAGCAAACAATACCAATCTACTAGTTAAATTCCAGGATTATCAGTGTTGTGCAGCTGCATCTGAACATCGTTGTAAGGCTGTAAACATTTTGTATGGTTCTCTCGCGAGCTCATGTTGTTAATAGTTTTCTCCTCTGCTACCGTCTTCCTCCTCTTCAAATTTACCGTGATCATTCCTCTCTTTTTCTTTAAAAGGAAGCAACCTTTGTCCTTCTATCCTTGTAAGCTATGGACCATCTCTAACCTCCCTTTCCACTCCAGCATCCTTGTTTGAATTGCCTCCCAAATTTGCGTTTCATGTTTGAGTTCTTCAATCAGGTTTCCGACTCTGTCGTTGTGTTGAAAGTGCTCTTATTGAATTCACAATTGACTGTCAGTATGTGAAGATGACAAAAGTAGATTACTTTTCCTTAACCTCCTTGACTTACCTGTAACCTGTGACACCATTGATCACGACCAATCTCCACTTTTCCTCAGCATCTAGATTGGTAGGATTGGCCTGTCTTCATTCTTCAACAAGGACATCAACATTAGCTTCATTGAATGGCTACAATTAGACAGATAAGGACGAAGATGACCACTAGCTGGAGTCTCTTCTTGCTTCTTCCATGGCTATCTTTGGTGTCCCTAAATTCCACCTCCTACCCTCGCCATTGCCGTACCTAGTTTTCATCGAGATGCTGTCCCTCTGCAACATCATCCAGAAATGCAATCTCAAGCTCTAAGCTTATGCTGATGATACTCAACTCACCCCACCAATGCCACACAGAGGGGCCACAGAGGACTAGACTTGCCAGCAATGTCTGTATTCCATGAATGAATGAAACCAAAGGGATGACTTTGAAACGGTCTGGGTTTAGAAGGCCCAACTGAGTGCGCACACCTTGGAAGGTCAGATACTATTGAGTCAGTGTCCACCAATGGAATGACGGTGATGTGTGGCTGCCATTCTGTGGACAAGAGAGTCACTCCCTGCACAACTGCTCAAGCCACAATACAGTTAATCTTAAATGTCGGACAGGTCAAGGGGGCGGGATGATCTACTAACATCATCCCGCCCCCTTGACCTGTCCGTCCTCCCTGGACTGACCTATCTCCTCCCTACCCCCCTACCTACACTCACCTTTACTGGCTCCATCCCCGCCTCTTTGACTTGTCTGCCTCCTCTCCACCTATCCTCTCCTCTATCCATTCTCTATCCGCCTCCCCCTCTCTCCCTATTTATTTCAGAACCCTCTTCCCCTCCCCCATTTCTGATGAAGGGTTTAGGCCCGAAACGTCAAGTTTTCCTGCTCCTATGATGCTGCTTGACCTGCTGTGTTCATCCAGCCCCATGCTTGTTATCTCGGATTCTCCAGCATCTGCAGTACCTTTTATCTCTAATCTTAAATGTCTTCTGGTTTCAGGTAGTGCAAGCAATTTTTAATGGATACTTGATAATCATGTTCTTTTACTTCTGTTAATGTATCTAACCAATCAACACCACAATTTGCATTGGCTGAAAGCTGAAGTCATTCAATGTAGTATACATTGAAATCAGTGGGGATGCAGGATAATCAAACACGTTGTGATCCCTGCATCCATTTTTATGGGCCTTTAATCTAGCTGGCCCTGTCTCCTCATATAGACTATGTCTTTGTTTTGCACCCTTTCTCGTGATTCTGCCTCATTACTCTATTCTCTGTCTTGTTTCTGAGTACACTTTCTCTCCCTGTCTATGTTTTCTGATTTTGTCTCTCTTTCAAAGTAGATGCTCTCTGCCATTCATTCTCTGTTCTTTTTTTCTGTCTGTTTCTCTCTCTTTCTGTCATCCAGGCTTTAGTCGTTCCTTGATGTTCTCAATCTTGAATTTTGTCGGTATGTTAATGAACCGCTGTCCCATTGCTGCTGTTCATTTTGCCAGTATGGGGACAATGCTGGGATGTGATACTGAAGGAGAACAGAGACACACCTAAAACTTTAGGAGGATTGCTAATCAAAGATCTAATCAACACTTACATAATCAGGAATCAACGTTTAGCTTTAACAGAACATATACAACCTTGTTTGTATTTAAGGAGAGGCTTTAAAAGCTTTCCCTCTGGGGATGGTTCATGGAATGAACCTGTACATGTTGTTAGGTGCAGGATGTGGTTAAGGAATATATGTGAAGGTGTAGGCCATTCAGCCCATTGTGCCTGCCATGCCATTCAATATGATCCCAACTGATTAAACAATTCAATGCCTTTTATCCACCTCATGTGCAATCCTTGCACGCCATTGTTAATGAGATCCTCCCATGAAAACACACTGCTACATATTGTTCCGCAAATCACAAACAAAACAATATCTCAAGGATATAAAAAAATCCTTTTTCTGTAGACTGGGTGACACGGCGGCTCAGTGGTTAGCACTGCTGCCTTATAGCACCATGGACCTGGGTTTGATTCCACCCTTGGGTGACTGTCTGTGTGGAGTTTTCACTTTCTCTCCATGTCTGCTTGGGTTTCCTCCGGGTGCTGCAGTTTCTTCCCACAGTCCAAAGGTGTGCAGTGGAGGTGGATTGGCTATACTAAATTGCCCGTAGTGTCCAGTGATGTTTAGGTTAGTGGGTTAGACATGGTGAAATGCAGGGAAAGAAGAATGAGTCGGAGTGGGATGCCCTTTGGAGGGGCGGTGTGCACTAGTTGGGCCGAATGGCCTGTTTCCACACTGTAGGGATTCTATGATCTATGAACCTGACTCCAGAAGGTGACCTGTACATACTGAAGGGAAATTTTGAAGTGCTCTGAGCTAACAAGTACAAAGTCATGGGAGAATGTTGCAAAATGCCATGTATCCTGCTTGTATCTCATAAAAGCTTGATTAAAATTATTGTGGAACTTGTTTTTCTAGACTCACTCCAAAACAACCCGCATTTAACCTCTGTGTAGAACAAGATAATAAATTGAGTGCACTACACTGCCACTTACAGTTGAATGGGCTAATTGTTGAGGAAAGATAATTGCCCTGACCTTGGGTTGTTTCTGAGCAGTAAATGCATTGCATGTGGGCTGTGAATTAAACACTGTCTTCCAGGGTGTGCATGTGTTTCCAACTCTGAGGAAAAAAGAAAAGGAAAAGTAAACTCATATACATCGTACCTTTCATAATGTCAGAATATCCCAAAGAATTTTACAGCCAGTGAGGTACTTTCAAATTACAGTCACTGTTTTATTAGGAAACGTGGAGATTGATTTGTGGAAAGCAAAGTCATACAAACAACATTGAGTAGAGAGTTAATTTAGTTCTAAGTGGTGTTGGTTGAGAGATAAAGTTGGTCAGGATTCTGGGGATAACTGACCTACTCTTTCCTGAAATAGACTCAGTGGAGCTTCTGTGACCCCTGACGTGATTGTCAGAATGTTAGTTTGGAGTCTAAAAGAATTGCATTACTGCCCGTGAAGTACTTTTTGAAACATAGTTAATGTTGTAACATCGAAAACATAAGCATCCAAATTACAAATGGCAAACTTACAAACAGCCATGTGAGATTGACCAGATATGTTGTTGTCGTGACATTGATTCAGGGATAATTACTGGCCAAGACCCTAGGGATAGCTCTCATCCTTTACTTCAAAATTGTGCTGTACTGTCTTTTACACGCGCTAAGGCAAGTAGATGAGGCTTCATTTTAATATGTCCTCTGGATGACAGCACCTTTGACAGTGTAACACCTCTCTCATGACTGCACTGCAATGTCAGCTTTGATTTTTCACTGAAACCCTGGAATAAGACTTGAACTTAGCACCTTCTGAGTCAGATTGAAAAGTGCTTTCAACTGAACCATGATTGATACCTATCCACAATAATGAATGATGTCTGTTTTTTTTCCATTTTTGTGTTAAAGAGCAGCGTTGATATCATTACGAGCTGGATACCAGCAATAAGAGAGCCCACTGGATCAAATACCTTTCATGCACATAAGTGGTCACCGGTCACATCACTTCCTGAGACAGGACTGTCCTGCACTGACTGAAGTTGCCCACTAATCAGAGGCTGGCAACCTGTGAGCAGCAGCATCACTTCCGAGCCAAAGCCAAAGCTGGGATTGATGGCATCACAGCAACACTGGAGAAATGGGCAGTGACTTTTTGAGAGAGTGAAATTGAGTGGGGTCATGGGGGAGATGGCAGTTGGGAGTGTGGAGTCAAGGGCACAAGGTTGGTTTTCAGTGGCTATACCCTTGACCCTCATCATGTCCAGATCGTGGCAGAATGAAGACCTACCATCCCCAGCAGGCAGGCTGTTTTATTAATTGACCACTTAAGGCATTAATTGGCAGTGGGACAGGAAGGTTGAGCATGGACCTTCCCACCTAGAAGTAAATTTCTAAAGTGGTGGGTATCTCCTCACTGCTAATCTGCGTGTTCATTTGTCCTTCCTATCTCCTCCACCACTTCTTGACAGGATAAAATTCTGGCCGTAGTCTCATCTAAGTGGTTGCACCAGTCGGTACTGCATTTGAAAGTTAGTCTCAGTATTGTGCTAAAGTGTCTGGAGCTGAGCTTGAACCCAGCCTGTAACTGCAGATGCTCAGGCACCGCCAGCTGAGCTATGGCCGACACCTGCCCAGTTCCATGAATAAAGTTGAAAGCTGTTTCAATGTTCTACAGAAAGAGATAAGAGAACAGCTTCTGTATCGTGACATTTTAGCTGAATGCATAGGCAAAATGGTGTTTTATTGCACTTTTAATTTTAAAACCTGATATTGAACGCCCTTAGCTGAATAAGGTTCTTCGCACATCAATCAATTTTTATGCACATGTGGTCTGAAATTTGATATTTTCAGGGTTAATTAAAACTGACTTCCTATAATACTGAAGGCTTTTGGCAGGTGACCCGCTACGTCTGTTAGTTGCTGAGGAAACCTGGCTTCTTGCACAGTTTGCTCCATGGGTGGGCCACGGATAAGAAGAGTTTTTTTTCAAAGGAGAGGGTGGAGGGGAGAAAATAGTGTGTGTGATTGTTGAGTGAAGGTGAAGTCTTCATGCAGGTATGTAGAGTTTTATGAATGAAGCTGTGGTAATAAGGCACACCAAATCCCACGGAAATTATCGGTTAGGGTATGTTTATGCACATTTTGCCAAAAATTAGTGCTTTGAAGGCTTTATGCTGTGGGATGTTTCTTTTTGATTTGCTAGCCTCAATTTCCTGTCTTTATATGCAGATGTAGATTAAAAAAAATTCTATGTAATATTCTTACTGCTTACAGGAATGTTTATTTTATTAATAGAAAACATTAGTGGTAGATGTACGGGCTCAGGCTTGCAGGTGAGCATGATGAGGGAGGAATCTAAAAGCGATCGTGCTACATTAAAGTGGTGGGTGGTATGGAGAAATCTCATTGAGGGTGGCAGGGAATGCACTTATGGGTGGCTAGGAAATGAAAACTTCAGCAGGAAATGGTCGGTGTTCACAGTCAATTATATTTGCCCAGACACCAAACATGATCAATGGTTATTATTATTCAAAGCCTGTTATTATTTTTGTAACATCCTGTGGCTTTTAACTGAGTGTTCATGAAGAGCCTCAGTATTGCACATAAGTTGCCATCCTCAGAATAGAATTATTCCAGTAAATATTAAATGTAAAATGCTGATCCATTGTTATCGCAGAATTGCAAAATTCTTATGGTACAGAAAGAGGCCATTTGGCCCCTTGTGTCTGCACCAGTTCTCTGAACGCTTTGACTTCATGTCAACCTTCTGCCTTTTCCTGTAATCCTGTGCTTTATTTCCATTTAAATTAATCTTCTGATACACTCTTCAATGTCTCAATTGAACCAGACTCCTTCACACTTCAAAGCATTCCAGACTTAACTGCTTTATGTGTGAAAAAGCTTTTGCACACCTGACATTCGCTTCTTTTGCAAAACATTAAAACTGTGACCTCTGGTTCTGAATCCATTTACGAGTGGGAACAGTTTCCCCTATCTACTCTGTCCAGACACATCATGATTTTGAAAACCTTTTCCTCAGCCACCTTCTCTCCAAGGAAACCTGTACCAATCTCCCCTTATAACTGAAATTTCTCATCTCTGGAACCATTCTTGTAAATAACTTCTGCACGTTCTCCGAAGAATCCACATCCTTTCAAAAGTGCGGGGCCCAGAACTATACACATTACTCCAGTTAAGGTTTCATCACTGTCTGTTATAGTTCAGTATACCCTCCCTATTCTTGTCCTCTGTGCTCCTATTAATGAAATCTAGGGTACTCTATGCTTTAGTAACAGTTGTCTCTACCTGTCCTGCCACTTGTAATTACTTTTGCATGTATGGTTCTCTCTGATCCTACACATGAATAGTACCCTTTTATTTATAATGTCTCCCCATGTTCTTTGCATCAAAGTGTATGTATCACCTCATAATTCTCTACAGTGCACTTCATTTGCCACTTATCTGCCCAGTCCACTAACCTGCCAATGTTCTTGTGAATTTCTGCATTGTCCTCCTCACAGCTTACAATTCTCTCAACTTTTGTGTCGTCTGCAAAAATTGAAATTGTTCCTTGCGCACCAAGATCTAGATTATTAATATATAACAAGAAAAGCAGGGGACGCAATACTGACCCCTAAGGAACTCCACTACTAACATTTCTCCAGCCTGAAAAATCTTCATTTTTTTTCACCTTGAGCTTGATTTAAACAATATTATAAATAATATATACAAAAAAGATGTGTGTGATATGTATAAAATTACATGATTCTACATTCGAGTGGGTTGAATTTTCATGGTTGAGTTGCAGTTTTCAATATTGGCCTTAATTCCAGGTTGGGAATCTAGAAGTGGTCGTGGCAGGGTGGTAATCGTGATCGTCCTTCCCAGATGCTGTTAGGAACCCTGCCGGGTGAACAGACCCAAAAGCAAAAGATCTGATAGAAGGGTGTACCCTGCTGCGATGCATTAAGCTAGCTCTGGAAGAAATGGACACTGCTGAGGCAGGTGGGAAATATCAGCCAGAGCCTGTAATGGCTCTCTGACTTGCTACGTGGAGGCTGTCTCTCGGTAGCCGTTGGGCTTCTGTCTCATGGGGATCCCTTCTGCAGTCAGCAAGATCCAGGTGCTGTTGCCACTTTGATGTCAAGGGGGCACTTAATTAAGACTCATTAACTACATAACCATATCAGTCAGGAAGCCCCTGCTGGGCAGACTCCACCTGTAGCAAAATCATTTGGAAGTGGTAACATGTTGTAGAGTCAACTCCTTCGTTCCGCATCTGAGCCCACCTTTGTGAAGCTAGGAAAATTCAGCCCATTAATGTGTCAGCATGGTTCATTTGGGAAAGAGAGAAAGAAGACAGAAATTGCCTTGATATAACATTCATAGAGCAGCTGTTAAAACCTCAGGCTGTCCAAATGCCAATGAATTAGTTCTGAATATTGCAGTGAATTCATCCACAAACAACAATGTGGCCAAGAGCAGACAATGTCTCAGCGATGTTGCCTCAGTGGTAAATATTAACCATGAAACAACGAGTGCTCTTTTGCAATCACCATCGAATCTACCAGTCAAGCTCCATGATTGATTTAAACACCTTATATAGACCAACACTTCAGTGTAATACTGACTGCCACATAGGCAATGGTGCCATTGTATACATGATATGATATTCATTCTACAATGTCTCATTGGTTGTCCTTATAGAAAGCTAACCTGTTCAGATTACCTGCTCACTTCATTCCTCACTTGATCAAAGCATTGCTAAAATTGTGATTAATTGTCAGTGGTCACAACTATTAATCCAGTTTTTATAGAATCATAGAATCCATACAGTGTGGAACCAGGCCCTTCGGCCCAACAAGTCCACACTGACCCTTGGAGCATCCCACCCAGACACATCCCCTATAACCCGTCTAAGCTACACATCCCTGAACACTATGGGCAATCTACCTAACCTGCACAACTTTTTTGTCGAGGGTTAACTTGCAGGAAATACATCACAGCAATTAATTTTTTAAAAATGCACAAACAGACGCATAATATTCAAGACTGTGGGTGTAGTGTGAGAAAGTGGGACTAGTGTAGGTAGCAGTGTATTTTTGGCCGTATAGATTTGATGGGCCAAAGGATCTCTTCTGTATAATATGATTCTATAATATGGAGCCACCACAGAAATGCACGTTGCATCAATCAGACTGAAAAGGAATAACCTATTTGGAGATGTAAGGCTATTGAATTCTGGTAAACAGCCATTGGCAAACAACACGCTCATTTTGTCTTGCATTATCCGAGCCTTGCTAAGGCTATAAACAGGATGGTAGTAAGCTGGACCAATGAACAATGAGAACATTGTCGCAAAAGGGAGATAATTGGAACAGGGGAGCAACAGGAATCTAGGGGGTGCAGGAAACAGATCCATAAAAGCAGTGATAAAGCTTAAGAAGGCAACTGGGGGGAGAAAAGCAAGTTCTAGGAATTATTTTTAGAAGGATAGAATTAGGGCAGTTGTGATGCAGTGACAGTCTCCCTGCCTCTGAGTGATAAGGCTTGGGTTCAAGTCCCATCAGTTCCAAAGACATGTTGTAAATTACCTGATTTAAAATATCGAGAAGGATGGAATTCAAAAGCAGGAAAGTCATATTTAACTTGTATAAATGACACCGTTAGAACATACGGTGTACAGTGCGAGTTTCCATATTATTAAACATATATAGAGGGCAGATGGATCCCCCTCTCTGGAAGTGGTAAGAAAGGTGGTGAAAAGGGGAAGTAATTGGACAATTTGGCCTGGGAGAGATACATGAAATAACCCCATGAAGGCCAGTATCCTGTCACCAAGTCAATCTTTACTTACACATGGAAAATCATTGACGCTGGCCAGGTTCCTTGGAGCCAGCTGTCAGAGTGTCAGAAATTCTGACAGTCCTGTTCTTTTCTGTCAGCCAGGGCTCCCTGATTGGATCAGTTTAGCAGCTGAAGTCAGGGAACTCATTCTATGAGGTCCACCTGGCTGACCTCGTTCCAATCGTTACAATACTCAGCCCTTTCTTGCAGCCTCACCCCTTAAGATCTGTGTGAAACAATCACTGGGTGACCTTCTTGATCCTTCACCAATTACAAACCTTATGTTATCATTAAAGGCCACTTCACCGATTGCCTGTCTTCCTTTGGAGAAGAAAGGTGGCTGGTATCCTGACTGGGAAACCAGGATGACTTGCCTGCCGGGTTGGAGGTATGTCTCCATTTACCCCAATCCAGGGGCAATGAGAGGGTACAGATAGACAGCAAGGAGGTGGCCTCTGAAAGCCACTCCCTTGCCTTTGCCTCCAACTGCCTGTATAACATATTGGTCAGGCCACTGCTCGAGTATTGTGTGCAGTTCTGGAATCCACATTGTAGGAGATATGGAATTACACTGGAGAGGCTGCAGAGGAGATTTACCAGGATGTTGCCTGGGCTGGAGAATTTCAGTTATGTAAAGAGATTGGACAGATTTGGACTGGGACAGATTATTTTCCTTAGAGTGTAGGAGATTGAGAGGAGACATGATCGAGATGTGTAAAATTATTGATGTTAGAAAGGAAGAAATGTTTCCCCCTGATGGAGTGATCAATGACCAGGATGCATGGAGTATCAGGAGGTTTAAAGGAGATGTGAGAAAAAACTTTCACCTAGAAAATTCTGTGTATCTGGAACTCACTGCTTGTAAGGGTAATGGAAGCAGAAACCTTAATAACTTTTAAAAACTATTTAGATGCATACTTGTGATTCCAAGGCATGAAGGCCAGGGGCCAAGTGCTGGAAAATAGGATTAGAATAGTTAGATGGTGGTTTTGGACTGGCACAGACATGATGGGCTGAAGAGTCTTTTTCTGTACTGTAGATCTCTATGACCCAGTTGTCCTTTGCCCCACAAGAAGAGGACAAAATCACTTACCTTCTCACTATGGGATCTTCTAAGGATCTTTCAGATTGTTCAACAGTTTCTGGTAGCCGAGATGATAGTGCTCAGGCCTGTGTTAGGTTAAATAACTCACCTATTCTTGTCTGTCGAACTCAATGAGTTAATCAGCATGCAATTGGGTATGTTATCTCAGTAGTGATGGTGTAGAATGTTGGACACCATCTGACATACTTGCACCCACACTTAGTCCCAAAAAGGAGGATGTTCTACCCAGAGACATTAGTGAAAGTGCGATAAAGATTGACAAGGATGATAACAGATCTGAAAGGACATGACTATCAGGTAAGTTTGAAGAGGCTGAGGTTATTTCTGTAGCAAAGAGAAGGTGAAGAAGTGATGGTATACTGGTCTTTAAAATAGTGAAGTATTCAATAGGTAGGTGTGAGAGGATGTAGGAGATTCAATATCTAAGGGCCATAAAAAATGCCATAAAGAATCCAAAAAGCAATTCAGTAGAAACGTTTACCCAGAGAATGCTGTAAATATGCAATGTGCTACGACAATGAGTAGTTGAGGTGGGTTAAGTGAATGTATTTGAGGAAAGGTTAGCTAAGCATATATGGGTGAAAGAACGAGAAGGTTATGCTGACAAGGTTAGATGACGTAGGATGGGAAAACATTTATGTAGAGTATAAACAATGGCATAAACCTGTTGGGCTGAATACTATGGTTAATTTTCATTTAATGTTTGTTTTTTTGGGATGTGGGTGTTGTTGGCAAAGCTGCATTTATTGCCTTCCTTGCAATGGTGAGAATTGTCTTTGAAAGATTGCAGTTTTTATGGTGGTGCTGCCCCTACAAAGGTGTCAGGTATCAAATTCCAGAAAACTGAACTAGCAAGAATGAAGGAACATCCAATTCAGAATGTTGTGTGCCTCAGATGAAATGATATTCCCAGCATTCTGGTGCTTTGTGTGGCGGGAAATGCAGGGAAAGTATTGCATTGATATTGCAATTTCGTGATCAACTTGCCCCTCTCACACTCAGTCAGTGCATTCTAGACTCTTAGCCCTGGCTGCGCAAAAACAAATTTCCTTATGTCACTATTGTTTCTTTTGCCAGTCATCTGAAATCAGCGTCCTGTGGTTCTCAATCAATAAGAACACGTAGGAAATGTAGCAGCCAAATTACACACAGTAAGCTTCCATAATCAGCAATGTGACAATGGCCTAACCACTTCTCTTCTGATGAGGTTTGAGGAATACATATTGACCAGGATATCTGGGAGAAAACTGCTGTACAGTTTCAAAGTAGTCCATCTGAGAGAGGAAACAGAGCCTTAGCTCAGTATTTCAATGTCACGGCAGCACTTCTAACAGTACAACATAGAATGTAAATCTAGATTTTTCTGTTCAAGTCTCTGGAGTGGCATAACCTTCTGACTAAGAAGGAAAATGCTGCAAACTGAGCATAATGAATGTGGTGGTTGGTATGTTACACGGAGTGTGAAATAACTCCACAGAAGCTGGTATCCTGTCACCAAATCACCCTTTATTTATATACGGAGAGTCCTTTACACTGGCCCAGCTTCCTCAGAGCCAGTTCTCAGAGTGAACAGAACCTCTGACACTCCTGTTTATATCTGTCAGCCAGGGATCCCTGATTTGGACCAGATTATCAGCCCCAGTCAGGCAACTCATATTGTATGAGGTCCACTTAGCCGACCTCATTAAAATCACTACAGAGTCTTTGATCAAATACTCTGTGTGCTAATGTAGTGTATCCTAATAGTAGGGTGTACTGCAGCACCATATGATGAAGATATGTTTGCTGGGCTCATGTTGTTTGAGAGAATTGTACTTAAGTAATCAGTAACCTTTAGAGACTGTGCCTGAACAGCTGTAAATTGGATATTCTAATCTGTTTGTAATGATTCAGATGCATTCAGAAACAATAGAAGTACACCTGTTTTCAGAAAATTCAATGTATATTTTGTGTCAAAATGAGACTTGCCACACATATGCACACTTCTGGCACTGTACATACTCTTTGAGTGTTGGAGAAAGGGTGCTGGAAATATACAGAAAAAGTGGATTGGAACGCCGATCAAAGTGTAGCCTTGAGTAGCTGACAGTAGTTTCATTTTTCAAACTGCTGCTGTAGCTAGTGGCCTTTAACTTTGAATACCCCCATCCTGTCTAACAGCAACACTGTTTAAGGACATCAAATCATTTTCAGATTGGTTGCTGACTGATTTCTACTGGCTATTTCTGAATGGTAGAAGAGTTTTGTAGTTTATACTGCTTTTTAAATTGTCTGAGGTCAGTCGGTGCTGTGGCAGCTGCTGAAGGCGATGGTTCTAAGTTCAGCTTGTAAACCAGAAGAGACTGGGGAATATGAGAGAAGAAGGATGTCAGAAGGAGGATCCGCTTTGAAAACATGGTCACCTTGAATGGCTTTAGTCCTAACACTGGCTACAGCCTCAAGCACAGTCTCCCTTTTGGTGGCTGGTATTGTACGTGTACCTTGCCTTTAAAAGTGTTCACCTTTTAAGGACTGCACATTTTGTGTGTACAGAGTGTTGCAACTCTTCCTGGCAGGTAGTCTGCTCTAGGTTTGCAAGTTACACACACTGGCGTCAGTTAGTTTGTTGTAATGTGTGCTACGTAACTTATAATGTGTTCCACTGTGTTAAACAAACTAACGCATTGACTGAATCAATCCCCGATGAATGATTTGATTATTGGACTATAATCATTAACATGACAATTAGTATAGCCTCTCCAGTGGAGGTAAGGACATGAAGCCATACCTAGCTGCTGCTGGTTAGGTGCTTCTGTTAAAGTTCTGTATCATGTTCTGCAAGATAAAAGGACGTGTATCAGTGCGGGTGCTGTGGTGTGTTAAGATGATTTGCTGTCATGGTTGAAATGCTAGTTTGTCTATTAATGCATTCTTTGTGCTGGCCTCCAATTCTGCTACAAATTCTGGGATGTGATAGTGAGGCAATGAATGTTCGGTATGAATTGTGATTGATGGAGATTCTGGGTGAAGTTATGGCATGTTGAAACTGGTAGAACAGTTTCTGGTTTACTGAGTTTAAAAAATGCATTCACTGACCTTGATCATTTGTGTAAAATTATTTGAACTTCTTGCAGCTCTGTATCAAGTTCGTCGGTCTAAACTTCTGGTTTTGATTCCTAACTCTATTCGGTTCCACTACCTTGTAAGAATTTGGCTGGAGAACCACCTGCCTCCTGCATCTGAATAACTTCTCCCCTCCTTCATGACAGTGTTTCCAGTGCAATGCTGGATAGTCTTAGAGCCTGCTCCCTCCAGCGAAGTGTTATAATTCACCGTTCTTTTTGTTCAAACTCTCATCTGCTAACAGTGCTGGTACTTGCTCCAGCTAAAATGCACCTCCCCATTAAAAGCTGATGATTTGGCTTTCCGAATCACAGGCTAGCTTGTGCCAGCCTCTCTCAATTTTTTCAGGCACATGGCTACTCAGTACTAAACCTGACTGCATGATTTAAATGACTGTGCAGCATGAACTTTGTGTATTGTGTCAGCAGCATGTCAGTAAACAAAGCAATTCTTAGAACAAAGAACAAAGAAAACTTACAGCCCAGGAACAGGCCCTTCGGCCCTCCAAGCCTGTGCCGAAATTCTTGTGCCATTTCTCATTGAGTTTTGTGGCAGAATACTTTTCTTCTGGTCAGCATCTATACCCAAGTTCCCATCAGCAGAAAGACAACTTCACACACACAATAATCTGAAGCAACTTTACCACAAGGTTTATCTAAGGGTGAGACCATTGCTACATTTTAAGGGAGGATAGGGATTTGGAACAAATGAAGAAACTGTGCTGGGGAATAAAGCAGGGCAGTAGGTTTAGTTTTGGATTGGTCTTGCATAAAGCTGATATAGTCGCCTTGACTAAACGGCCACCTGCTATACTGTAATGTCATTGGCTTCTCTAGAAAGCAATATGTTCCGGGAGATCAGGAGGTCCACTTTGTGGTGAATACAAGAAATACAACACTGAACCCGTGCAACTGATAAAGTGGTGATACCATATTTGGGCCTTAAAATTACGATCAATCTTTTCTCATAAGTAATATTAAACAGAAGGAAGAGCTGTGAGGCTGATGGATTATAATGAAAAGATGAAGTCTCACAAGTTCTCATTACTTCCTCAGAAAACTCGATCAAGTTAATGAAGAGGATTGAGGGCAGAGGGGTGGATGTTATCCATATGGACTTCAGTAAGGCATTCAACAAGGTTACTCATGGTAGACTGGTTAACAAGGTTAGATCACATGGATTACAGGGAGTACTAGCCATTTGGATACAGAACTGGCTCAAAGGTAGAAGACAGAGGAGGGTGGAGGGTTGCTTTTCAGACAGGAAGCCTGTGACCAGTGATATGCCACAAGGATCAGTGCTGGGTCCATTGCTTTTCGTCCTTTATATAAATGATTTGGATGTGAACATAGGATATATGGTTAATAAGTTTGCAGATGACACCAAAATTGGAGGTGTAGTGTACAATAAAGAAGGTACCTCAGATTACAACGGGACCTTGATCAGATGGAGTGTAATTTAGATGAATGTGAGGTGCTGCAATTTGGAAAGGCAAATCAGGGCAGGGGTTATGGACACTTAATGGTAAAGTCCTGGGGAGTGTTGATGAACAAAGAGACCTTGGAGTGCAGGTTCCTAGCTCTTAGAAAGTGGAGTTGCAGGTAGATAGAATAGTGAAGAAGGTGTTTGGTATGCTTGTCTTTATTGGTCAGTGCATTGAGTGTAGGAATTGGGAGGCCATGTTATGGCTATATAGGACATTGATTAGGCCACTTTTGGAATACAGTGTTCAATTCTGGTCTCCCTCCCACAGGAAGGATACTGTGAAACACGAAAGGGTTCAAAAAGATTGGCAACGATGTTGCCAGGATTGGAGGCTTTGAGCTATAGGGAGAGGCTGAATAGGCTGGGGCTATTTTCCCTGGAGCATCGGATGCTGAGGGGTGACCTCATAGAGGTTTATAAAATCATGAGGGGCATGGATAGCATAAATAGCCAAGGTCTTTTTCCTGGATTGGGTGAGTCCAAAACTAGAGGGTATAGGTTTAAGGTGAGAGGGGAACAATTTAAAAGGGAACTTCTTCTTGCAGAGGGTGGTGTGTGTATGGAATGAGATGCCAGAGGAAGTGTTGGAGGCAGGTATAATTACAACATTTGAAAGGCATCTGGATTGGTATATGAATAGGAAGAGTTTAGAGGTATATGGGCCAATTGCTGGCAAATGGGACTAGGTTTATTTAGGATATCTGGTTGGTGTGGATGAGTTGGACTGAAGGGTCTGTTTCCGTGCTGTACAGCTCTATGACTCTGGAAGCTTGTAACAAACAATAAACACATAAAAACTTCAATAACCTTCAAAGTTGGCACAGATAAGGGAGTTTAGCCACAAAATTGAATGTTGATGTGACATTTCCACCGGTTTTGACTAATCTAACCATCAAATGAAATGTGCAATTCAGTAGAAAATAGTAAAGCTCCCAGAAAACACACATACTCACTTCTTTTGAAGTTTGTACTGAGACAAAGGAAGATCAAAAGAGCTGGTTCCATAATTAGTCAAAATTTGTCAATAATAAATAGTTTTCCAAGATACAGAACAAATGGTCAAAGATCAGAAAATTATGAGTCTGTATGAAAAGTTTTTGAGATCTGAATGATCTTAATAAATGTTCAGCAGTTCACCACAAGGTCACTTCTTTCTGTGAAGGAAGCATGTGAGTTGTAGCTAATCCTTCTCCATGATGCAGATTTATCATTATCATTATTATTATTATTAATATCATCATTTTTTTCAATGTCAGCTGCATGAATTTGAACAAATTCAATTAGCTTCACCTCATGTGAATTGGAAATTGTACTGAATGTAATATTTGCAGATGTGGCAGATAAATTATCCTGTTATATTATAGAAGGTGGCATACCAAACACTTCCAAGATCACAAGCCCCTAGGCATTTGTCAAAGAACTGTGATCCCATCCCTCAGAGCATGTCGTTTGCTGATGTTCAAGTGGATGCCATTTAAACAAAATGTTTTGAGTGGAAGACCTATAGCAAAACTAAAGCAGAAGGGGCACTAATCATCTGGTAAATGGCCTTGTAGTCCAGACTCTGTATTTTGGCTCTTATCAGAGTCCTTTGTTTTCTTCTTCCCCTGCACCTGCTCCAAGAAAATAATATGGAAAGGCAGAGAGGATACAGCATAAAGCAGATTGCCAAGCATTGTGAGCTGAACAGAAGAAATTGGTAAAGTAATGTATTAATTTCCCATCTTCTCCAGGCTCCCTAGATAACTCGTTAGATTGCAAGGAATTCATTTGGTAAAATACCCTATTCGCAATTTGCTAAATCACAGCTAATTGACTGATCACTCCAGTATAATGACCGTTGGAATAGGGATTGATAACCATTATTATTAATGTGTATGTGGTCTTTGTTTAAGATGAAAGCAAAATTTCAGGAGTAAACGGTTGAGGAAGTTACTATTCCCTTGAAGTGAAAATTGTAGTAAACTTTATAGCTGTCAGTGCATTACAAGATAATTTCCTGTGAAAATTTAGCAAAGTTCATCCATTGTCTTTATTTGTGAACTATTGTGAAATATTGATGTGTCTGGCAAAAGGATTGAGGGACGTCACTCATCCAATGACTTCCTGCAGCCTGACAGCTGGTAGACTGTTTCTGTTCGGGAATGAAGTACATTTTGAAAAATAAGTATGGGTGCGGGGTGAGGGAGCGTATGATAAGGAAAAGGGAAGAGGGTAAATGTGCTTGGTGTGAAAAGATGAGGAAATGTACCACAACCAAAATAAGATTAACTTTATTACCTATTCTTTCAGAAGTAATTATCTGCTATCATATGTTGTTACTACTCATATATTTTGCCTGCCTCAGGGGCTAGAGGGCAAATGCTGCAGATGGCTGTGGGTTCAAGTGCCACTCCAGTGTTTGAAGGACAAAATGTGGACTCAGAATGCAGAGCAGTACTAAGGGAGTGCGGTACAGGCAGAACAGCAGTTTTTCAGATGAGGTACCTGCAAGTGGACATATAGATTTTGTAAGAACTGCCGATGCTGGCGTCAGAGATAACAGTGTTGAGCCGGAGGCACAAAGCAGGCCAGGCGGCATCAGAGGAGTAGAAAATTTGACGTTTTGGATAGGGACCCTTCTTCAGAAATGGGTGAGGGGGAAGGGAACTCTGAAATAAATAGAGAGGGGTGGGGGGATGGGGCTGGGGAAGGTAGTTGGGCAGATGATGATAGGTGAGTGCGGCGAGGCAGTGGTTGGGATTGGTCACTGAGGTGGGAGGAGCAGATAGTTGGGAGAGAAGATGGACAGGTTGTGTCAGGCCAAGGAGGCGGGGATGAGAGGGAGGATTGGTCATGGGATGAGGCTGGGTGTGGGGAGATTTTGTGGTAAAGTCCACATTTCGACCATTGGGTTGGAGGCTCCCAAGGTAGAATATGAGGTGCAATACGAGATTTCATAATATTATTTCACAGAAGAGAGAGGGAATTCTCCTGATGGCTGTGCCAACATTAATAGTTTGGTCATTGATTTCATCGCTGCATTGTTTATGGGAACTTGACATGTGCTGCAGTGTTTGACAGCAATGACTGCACTTCAAAAGTATTTCATTGGTTGTAAAGTGATTTGGAACATTTTGAAGTCATGAAAGGTGCTAAATAAATGTAGGTTTCTCTTTCTTAGATATCTGTCAGTCCAGCAATAACTGAAGAAAACTAGTGACCTTGTACAAACACATCAGTAATATAGCTTAGAGATAATAGGTACTGCAGATGCTGGAGAATCTGAGATAACAAGGTGTGGGGCTGGATGAACACAGCAGGCCAAGCAGCATCATAGGAGCAGGAAAGCTTGACGTTTCAGACCTAGACCCTTCATCAGAAATGGGGATAATATAGCTCAATTACTTTGAATTGAAACACAAGCAGGTCTTCCATTCAACACGTGTGACAGGCGCGGTTAGTGTTTTCTATTCTGTGTATTCTGTCATAGGGCCAAATCTTAGGAATTGCAGCTAGAAACCATGCACAGGGGATTCACAATTAGCTTTGCCTAAGGTGCTAAGGTTGAAGTAAGCTAGATACAGATGTGACTCTAGCCATCTGAGTTGTCTCCAATCTGGTTCCAATACGAAACCAACTCCTCAGAATGTGAGAACTGTTTAAAAAAATGACAAAGATAAAAACACAGAATTTGGAGTTTACTGATGTCAACCATTTAGCTGACTTCAGGTGATGTACCTCTGCCAAAGTGTTAAAATAGAATGCTTTAACATAAATTCAATACAGTTTTGATTTATAAGGCATCGACATACAACTATCTTTGCTAACATGACTGAAATTTAGAAGCCTGTATAACCAGAAGTGGAACGTGTCTTTGTAAACTGTGATTTCGAAGTAATTATGTTTGTGTCAAATTTTCAATGATTGCTTTGAAATAAAGTTTATCACATATACAGATGTTATGGATTGAACAAATTAACCAACAAACCTTACGTGTGCCTAATGGTTTTTATGATATGTTGACTGTTACGTAACCTCCACCTTAAGCATCAATAGTGGAGATTTTAAAGCATTTTTGTTCTTATTTCAGATTCCAAATTCCATCACGGTAGATGGCGGAATTTGAATTCAATTAAAAATTGTGGAATTAAGAGTTTAATGCTGACCATGAAACCATTGACGATTGTTGGAAAAACATATCTGGTTCATTAATGTTGTTTAGGGAGGGAAATCACTGCCCTTACCTGGTCTGGCCTATATGTAATTCCAAACCCACAGCAATGTGGTTGATACTTAACTGCCTTCTGAATTGGCCTGGCAAACCACTCAGATGTGACAATTGCTGGAAAGTCTCAACAAAAGAATGGAACCAAGCAGACAACTTGGCATGGACCGACAACAGCAAAAACAGCCCTGTCAATCCTGCAAAGTCCTCCTTACTAACATCTGGGAGTTTGTGCCAAAATTGACAGAGCTGGTTCACAGATTAGTTAAGCAACAGCCTGATATGTTCATACTCACAGAAAACTTTAAGGCAATGTCCCACCATCACCATCCCTGGATGTGTCCTGTCTCACTGGCAGGACAGACCCAACAGAGACAGTGACACCGTGGTATACAGTCTGGGAGTTGCCCTAGGAGTCTTCAACTTTGACTCTGGGTCCTATGAAATCTTATGGCATCAGGTTAAACATGGGCAAGGAAACCTTCTACTGATTATGACAGATTGTTTTCCCTTGGCTGATGAATCAGTGCTCCTCCATGTTCAACAACGCTTGAAGGAAGCACTAAGGGTGGCAAGGGTACAGAATGTACTCTGGGTGGGGGATTTCAGTGTCTAGCACCTGGTGGTTTAGCAGCAGCACTTCTGATCGGGTCCTGAAGGCCATAGCTGTGTGACTAAATCTGCAACAGGTGGTGAGGCAACCATAGAGTAAGAGAGTCATACAACATGGAAACAGACCCTTTGGTCCAACTCATCCTCATTGACCAGATATCCTAAGCTGATTTAGTTCTGTTTGCCAGCATTTGGCCTATATCCCTTTAACTCTTTCCTAGTCATGTACCCATCCTGATGCATTTCAAATGTTGTAATTGTACCCACCTCCACCACCCCTCAGGCAGCTCAATCCATATGTGCACCACCCTCTGTGGAAAAACATTCTTGATCCCAACATCATCAATCTGCCTGCTACAAAGGCATTTGTCCCTGACAGTATGTTAAATAAGAATGTCTCCACAAAGTCTGTGTGGTGGTCAAAGTCCTGCCTTCACATTGAGAGTACCATACATTGTACTGTGGGACACCACCACTAAGCTCTAACAAATTTTGCAACTTAAGCTTGGGCATCCATGAGGTGCTGCTGCTTCATCACCAACCTTCCCTCCACCATAAGGTCAGAAGTGGGGATGTTCGCCGATGATTACAAATTGTTTAGCACCATTTGTGACTCCTCAGATGCTAAAACAGTCCATTTCCAAATACAGCAAGACCTGGACAATATCCAGCTTGGGCTGACAAGTGACAAGTAACATTCACACATATAAATACCATGCGGTGACCATCTCTAATAAGAAACAATCATACCTTCTTCCCTTAACATTCAATGGTACCAGCATCACAGAATTTCCACAATCAACATCCTGTGGGCTTACCATTGATCACCAACTGAACTGGACTAACCATATAAACACATTGGCTACAAAAGCAAGGCAGAGACTAGGAATCCTGTAGTGACTAAATCACCTCCTGACTCCCTAGACCTTGTTCACCATCTCCAAGGCGCAAGACATGAGAGTGATGGAATACTCCCTACTTGCATGGATGAGTGCCTTCCAAAACAGTCAAGAAGCTTGATACCATCCAGAACAAAGCAGTCCCCTTGCTTGGCACCACATCCACAAACATTTACTCCCACCACCACTGATGTTCAGTAGCAATAGTGTGTATCTTAGACAGCTCCTTCCAAACCTGCAGTCAGTTCCATACAGGAGGACATGGGCAATAGGTGCATGGGAACACTACTATCTGTAAGTTCCCATCCAATCCATTCTTACTTGGAAATGTATTGCCATTCCTTCTCTGATGCTGTGTCAAAATCCTGGAATTTCCTCCCTAACAGCATTGTGGGTCAAAATGCAGCACGTGGACTGCAGTGGTTCATGAAGGCAGCTCACCACTGCCTTATTAAGGGCAACAAGGGATGGGCAATAACTGCTGGCTCAGCCAGCATTGCCCACATTGCATGAGTGAATATTAAAGAAAATTCCATCATCTGCAGTATTTTGCTTTTATATAAACACTAATGGCGCCTGAAGCCTTTCGAGCTGATGCAGTCATTTTGTTTCAGAGATAAAAGGTACTGCAGATGGAGAATCCGAGATAACAAGCATGGGGCTGGATGAACACAGCAGGTCAAGCAGCATCATAGGAGCAGGACAACTTGACGTTTTGGGCCTAAACCCTTCATCAGAAATGGGGGAGGGGAAGAGGGTTCTGAAATAAATAGGGAGAGAGGGGGAGGCGGATAGAGGATGGATAGAGGAGAGGATAGGTGGAGAGGAGGCAGACAAGTCGAAGAGGCGGGGATGGAGCCAGTAAAGGTGAGTGTAGGTAGGGGGGTAGGGAGGAGCTAGGTCAGTCCAGGGAGGACGGACAGGTCAAGGGGGCGGGATGATGTTAGTAGATACGAGATGGGTGTGTGGCTTGAGGTGAGAGGAAAAACAGGATAGGGAGGTGGAGATGAGCTGGGCTGGTTTTGCGATGTGGTTGGGGGAGGGGAGATTTTGAAGCTTGTGAAATCCACATTGATGCCATTGGGCTGCAGGGTTCCCAGGCTGAATATGATTTGCTGTTCCTGCAGCCTTCGGGTGGCATCACTGTGGCATTGCAGGAGGCCAAGGATGGACATGTCATCTGAGGAATGGGAGGGGGAGTTGAAATGGTTCGCGACTGGGAGGTGCAGTTGTTTGTTGCGAACTGAGCGCAGGTGTTCTGCAAAGCGGTCCCCAAGCCTCCGCTTGGTTTCCCCGATGTAGAGGAAGCCACAACGGGTACAGCGGATGCAGTATACCACATTGGCAGATGTGCAGGTGAACCTCTGCCTGATGTGGAATGTCTTCTTGGGGCCTGGGATTGGGGTGAGGGAGGAGGTGTGGGGGCAGGTGTAGCACTTCCTGCGGTTACAAGGAAAAGTGCCGGGTGTGGTGGGGCTGGAGGGGAGTGTGGCGCGGACAAGGGAGTCGCGGAGGGAGTGGTCCCTCCGGAAGGCAGATAAGGGTGGGGAGGGAAAGATGTCTTTGGTGGTGGGGTCTGACTGTAGATGGCGGAAGTGTCGGAGGATGATGCGTTGGATCCGGAGGTTGGTGGGGTGGTATGTGAGGACGAGGGGGATTCTTTTTTGATTATTGTTGCGGGGACGGGGCGTGAGGGATGTGTTCCGGGAAATGCGGGAGACACGGTCGAGGGCGTTCTCGACCACTGT
>JAHRHZ010000029.1:6665096-6686649 GCA_024137785.1 Ginglymostoma cirratum
TCTCCTCCCCACCCCCCTACTTACACTCACCTTTATTGGCTCCATCCCCGCCTCTTCGACTTGTCTGCCTCCTCTCCACCTATCTTCTCCTCTATCCATCCTCTATCCGCCTCCCCCTCTCTCCCTATTTATTTCAGAACCCTCTTCCCCTCCCCCATTTCTGATGAAGGGTTTAGGCCCGAAACATCAAGTTGTCCTGCACCTATGATGCTGCTTGACCTGCTGTGTTCATCCAGCCCCATGCTTGTTATCTCGCAGTCATTTTGTTCTTGTAGTCAGAAACTTAAATGGAATGCAGTCATGAGTTAAATTTATTTCAGATACATATACATTAAAATAATGAAAGACGTCCATTGGCATTGGTCCACTGAAATGCAGCATGTCAACCATGTGGCATGCCAGCGTCTGCAGGCATGAACTTTAAATAAAGTACATTGTGTTTGGCATGAGATTAAAGTTAAGTCAGTACTTCATCTGAAAATGCAGTAACTATTTTTTTGTGGTCAGAGTTAAAATGGTACTTTGATTACTTTTTTCACCAAATGGTCAAGATTCCTGTAAAAAATAAATTAACTGCTTCAGATTTCCTGAGCAATTAAACATAAAAGAACATAGTTCTAATCTAATAAAACATCCTTCAAGTAAAATATGTTGAATTTCTTCTCTCACAATGTTTCATGCTATAAATTAAATAGAAATTCAGCAAACTTCAGGTATTGTCACTTAAAAGTAATTGCCATCTGCTTTGAGTAGAGCAAGTCCAAGATTCTCATTGACTATTGCAAAATGAACTTATTGCACAACAGTTACTCAACAGATTTAAAAAAGAACAGCCTGAAAGGGATGAGCATTCGTGCAAATCGAGATTTGACATTTTGATGCGGTTTCCATAATCTGAAGAGTTGAATTGAAGGGCTTCTGATAAGCAAGGAAAAGCAGCTACAGCCCATACTCAGGCTGGTTAGCTTCAATTTTCTCCCTGAGGCAAATCTACAATGTGGAACTAAATAATCGTTGACTTATTAGAGCTAATTTGTGTCAGGAAAAACAAATAGTTGCAGTGTAACTATTGTGTATTATGTGTAGCCTGCCTCTTTGTTTAGTAGATTTGAACTTTTGAGTGGAATATGGTTTTAGTGGATTGTTATATACATCCTGCTCAACGTTTTTTTTCAATGTCGACTAGCTGGTTGCCTGATGGTATTATTGGGAGACCAGGTCAATTTGAAGGCAGAGTCTTGTTGCCATGACACTGGCAGACTGCCATTGCCAGTTGCAACATGGTGATTTTGATCCAGAGCAAAATTGGTTGGCCCAGAGACTGGTGCAGCAACAGGTAGAGTGTGTCCCGGGGGGAGGGTGGTGGTGGTAGTGGTGGTGGAATGGGAGTTGGCAGCTTCTGCCATTCCTGCAATACCTGCAGGATCAATTCTGATCTGGACACCACTGGTTAATTCGTTAATATCTGTTGAGTGACAGGTTGTCCTAGGAATGGCATGTGGTATGAAGGGGTTAGAATTGGATGATAGGACACCACAGTGGTGAGGTGGGTAGCTAATAAGGAGTTTGGTAAGATCTGGTGAGAAAACCCATTGTGCTGTGTGGCAAAAAAAAACTGTCCAAGAAATTTGCCATAATGTCCACTTAGCCAAAAGAATATAAGAGAGACAGTCACAAATCAAGGTGCCATTGATTGGCACTCTGTGGTATCTCTGGTCTTTCTGATAACTGTTTACTCACCTGATCACATTGTACACAATTTTCTGTGTGACCATTGTTAGGGCACATGATTTACTGCTGTAGCCCACGGCTCTAGTGTATTTTTATGCAATAGAATCATGGAGATATATATGATGGGAACAAACCCTTCAGTCCAACTCGTCCGTGCCGACCAGATACACCATATGAATTTAGTCCCACTTGCCAGCACTTAGCCCGTGTCCCTCCTCATATACCCATCCAAATGCCTTTTAAATGTTGTAAATATACCAGCCTCCACCACTTTCTCTGGCAGCTCATTCTATACACATAACACCCTTTGCGTGAAAAAGTTGCCCCTTAGGTCTTTTTCGATATAATGTGGAGCTGAAGGAACACAGCAGGTCAGGCAGTATCAGAGGAGCAGGAAAGTCAGGAGCAGGACTCCTGATGAAGGCTCCCGACCTGAAAAGTCAACTTTCCTGCTGCTCTGATGCTGCATGACCCGCTGTGTTCCCTCAGCTCCACACTGTATCGACTCTGACTTCCAGCATCTGCAGTTCTTGCTATCTCCTTAAGTCTCCTTTATATCTTTGCCCTCTCACCTTAAACCTATGCCCTCTAGTTTTGGATTCCCCCACCCTGGGGAAAATACATTGCCTATTTACCCCATCTATACCCCTCACAATTTTATAAACCTCTATAAGGTCACCCCTCAGCCTCCGATGCTTCAGGGAAAATAGCCCCAGCCTATTCAGCCTCTTCCTACAGTTTAAAACCTCCAACCCTGGCAACATGCTTGTCAATTTTTTCTGAACCCTTTCAAGTTTCACAACATCCTATAGGAGGGAAACTAGAATTGCACACAATACTCCAAAAGTGGCCTAACAAATGTCCTGTATAGCTGTAACGTGACCTCCACAAATCCTGTACTTAATGCACTGACCAGGAAAGGCAAACATACCAAACGCCACCTTCACTATCCTATCTACCTGTGACTCCACTTTCAAAGAACTATGAACTTGTACTCAAGGTCCCTTTAGAGCATAGAACATAGAACATTACAGCGCAGTACAGGCCCTTCGGCCCTCGATGTTGCGCCGACCTGTGAAACCAACCTGAAGCCCATCTAACCTACATTATTCCATTATCATCCATATGTTTATCCAACGACCATTTAAATGTCCGTAAAGTTGGATAAAGTTGCCCTTTGTTCAGCAACACTCCCCAGGACCTTACCATTAAGTGCATGAGTCCTGCCCTGATTTGCCCTTCCAAAATGCAAATGTAGCACTGCACATGGTAACTATAGAATTCAGGTCTCATACAGTACCAACTCAACCCATCCTGTCTACAGTGCACTGCAGTGTTCCCATGGTGATGCTGCCACCTTAGATAATTGCAGCAATTTCTTTCATTCACATTTTACCAATTTGTCAACAAAGCTGAATTTAGATTGTCTGTAATGGTGCACTTCTGTGGATGTATCGAGTTTCAGAATAGTTACCTAAAGTAACTAGTTATAAAGAAAATGAAGAAGAATAAAAATACTTGCATTTGTATAATGCAGTTCATAGCCTCAGGATGTCCTAAAGTGTTTCACAATCGATGAAGCACTTGTGAATAATGGTCGTTGTTTGTTATGTGTCCTACAATTATAACAAAGTGAACATTGCAAAGTCCCACAAACGACAATGAGATAAAGACCAGGAAATCTGGTTTAGTGATATAAAAACAGAAAGTGCTGGAGAAATTGAGCAGGTGTGGCAGCATCATTGGAGAGTGGAAAGAAAAAGTTAACATTTCAAGTCCAATCTGACTCTTCCTCATAACTGAGGAGGTGGAAAAATATTATACTGTATAAGAAAGATGGGGAAGAGCAAGTAGATTACCAGGAAACATTAGGTAACAAATGAGATTAGAGGCCACATACATTACAGATCAACAGGTGGAGTGGATAGTATTGATTGAGAAAAGGGGCTTAGGTGCAGAGTGGATGTTAATCATTGGTATTATGAGCAGAATATATATGCCAGCTGTACTGAAAGCAAAACCATAAAAACCAAACACTACAAAGGTGGTTGGGACTGGATTATAGTGAATGGGGCATAAAGGCAGGGGATAACAAAAGGTAGAGTTCATGATCAGAAGTTGTTGAGTTCAACATTGGGTTCAGAAGCTATAACTCACCTATTTGGAACATGAGGTGCTGCTCCTTCAGATTTTGTTGGGCTTCACTGCAACATACTTAAGACAGAAATTTGAGCATGATGGTATATTAAAATGGCAAGTGACTAAAAGGCTGGGGTCATGCTTGTTGATACAATGGAGGTGTTCTGCAAAATGGTCACCCGGTCTGTGTTTGACCTCCCTAGTGTAGAGGAGATCTCATTGTGAGCAGTGAAAGAACAGCAAGTAAATCGCTGCTTCCTCTGTACAGTGTGTTTGGGGCCCTGGATAGTGACGAGGGTGGAAGTGAAAGGCCAAGTGTTACACCTTCTGGGATTGTATGAGAAGGTGCCATGAGAGGGGAATAAGGTTTTGGAGATCGTAGAGGAAGAGGGTGTCACCCAGTGAGCAATCCCTTTGGAATACTGACAAAATGGGAGGGCAAAATGTGTTTATTGTGGCATCTTGCTGAAGGTTGCAGAGATGGTGGAGAATGATCCTTTTGAATGCGAAGGCTAATGGCGTGGAAAATGACCAAGGGAATCCTATCGCTGTTCTGGGAAGGACGGGAGCATTGAACGTGGGAAATGGGTCAGGCACGTGTGAGGGCCCTGTTCAACACAGTGGGAGGGAATCACTTTTGTCCAAGTTGACATAATCAAAACAGATGGAACAGAAATGGAGAAACTGGGAGAATGTAATGGAGTTCAGAGAGAAAGCAGGGTCTGAAGAAGTGTAGACGAGGTAGCTATGTCAGAGAATTTGTAATGAGTATTTACAACCTATCTCTGGAAAAGAAACAGCGCAATCAAGAAAAAAAGGATTATAGATAGAACACATAGAACAAGGACGGAAATTAGAAGCAAAATCTATTAATTTTTCCAGATTTGGACAAGATTAAGGAACGTCGATGCATTTGTCATTGAACCAGGACAAAGAGCTGTGGAAAAGGGAGCAAGGAGGACAGAAGCAAGGATAGTTCCACAAACTCCACAAAAATTCAGAAATGACAAGGGACCATATGGGTACCCACGGGTATACCTTTTATTTAGAAGAAGTGGAGACAAGTTAAAGGAGAAATTATTTCATGTTTTGTAGATAGGGAATGTATAGACCTCTATTAAAGGAAGAAGGGGGGTTGTGGTGAAGAGGGATTGAATGCTCATAATGAAGAGGAGGCAGTTAGGGCCAAGATATTGTAAGTTGTTGAAATGCTGCAGAGTTTTAGAAGAATCACACTGTACATGAAAGAGACCGAACAAGGGGAGAAAAGGAGAGGCAAGAAATAAATTTAGTTGACAAGAAGACACTGGAACAAAGGATCTGTAGGGCAGTTCATGAAATAACCCCACAGAGGCTGGTATCCCATCACCAAGTCACTCTTCATTTACACGTGGAAAGTCTTTGACAATGATCCAGCTTCCTCAGTGCCAGTTCTCAGTGTGTCAAGATGTCTGACTCTCCCATTCTCATCTGTCAGCCTGGACCAGATTAGCAGCCCTAATCAAGGAACTCCTATTCTATTCCAGTTCTGAGGAAGGGTCACTGGACCCGAAACGTTAACTCTGATTTCTCTTCACAGATGCTACCAGACCTGCTGAGCTTTTCCAGAAAAAACTTTTGTTTATTGTTTCATATTCTATGAGGTCCACCTCGTTGACCTTGTCACAATCACGAAAGTGTAGTTCTTGGATTTTGGGAAGAAGGTAGAAGCCAGGTTTCTGGTACCAAGACTGGCTCTAATTAAACAAGGACTACACCAGCTTCCAAATGATTGTGACAGGGGACTCCCCAGTTAGAGGCTCGGACAAACATCTCTGCAGCTGACAGTGAGAAATCAGAATAGTGTGTTGTCTCCCTGGTGCCAGGATCAAAGATATCTCAGACATGGTGCAGAATATTCTCGAAGGGGAGAGAGACCAGGAGGAGGTCATTGTACACATTGGAACGAATGACATTGGAAGAGAAAAGGATGAGTTTCTGAGGAAAGAATATGGGAAGCTAGACAGGAATTTAAAAAGGTGGTTCTTGAGGATAGTAATGTCTGGATTACTCCCGGTGCCACGAGCTAGTGAGGGTAGGAATAGGAGGATGAAGCAGATGAATGCATGGTTGAGGAGCTGGTGCAGGCGAGAAGGATTTACATTTTTGGATCATTGGAATCTCTTCTGTGGTAGATGTGACCTGTATAAGAAAGACGGATTGCACCTGAATTAGAAGGGGACTAATATACTGGCAGGGAGATTTGTTACAGCTGCTCAGGAGGATTTAAACTAGTAATAGGTGGGGGAAGAGGGGGCATCACCCAGGGAGATAGTGAAGAAAGAGATCAGTCTGACAATGGTACAGTTGGGAAAAGGAGCAAATCAAACAGTCAGAAACAAAGCACAGAATGAGATAGGACTGATGCAGTTTATCATAGAATCCCTACAGTGTGGAAACAGGCCATTCAGCCCAACTAGTCCACACTACACCTCCACAGAGCATCCCACCCAGACTCATTCCCCTACCCTGCATTCTAACCCACTTAACCTAAACATCCCTAGACACTATGGGCAATTTAGCACGACCACTCCACCTACCCTGCACATCTTTGGACTGTGGGAGGAAACTGGAGCACTCAGAGGAAACCTACGCAGACACGGGGAGAATATACAAACTCCACACAGGCAGTCGCCCGAGGGTGGAATCAAACCCAGGTCTGTGGTGCTGTGAGGCAACAGTGCTAACCACTGAGCCACTGTGCCGCCTCAATGCAAGAGGCCTAACAGGGAGGGCATGGTTGGTAACATGGGACTGGGTTATCATAATGATTACAGAGACATGGCTCAGCGATGGACAGGACTGACAGTTCAATCCTCTGAAGTTAGATGCTACAAGAAGGATAGAAATGGGTCAAGAAAAAAGGGGGAGTGGCATTTTTGATCAGGGATAACATTACGGCTGTGCTCGGGGTGGTGGGGGCGGGGGAATGTTCCTGGGAATGCATCCAGGGAAGTTATTTGGGTGGAACTAAGAAAGAAGAAAGGGATGAACACCTTATTGGGATTGTACTATAGACTCCCCAGTATTGAATGGGAAGTTAAGAAACAAATTTGTAAGGCAGTCTCAGTTATCTGTTAGAATAGTAGGGTGGTTGTGGTAGGGGATTTTAACTTTCCAAACATAGACTGGGACTGCTATAGTGTTAAGGCTTGGATGGAGAGGAATTAGTGGGTACAAGAAAATTTTCTAATTCAGTTTGTGAATGTACATATTAGAAAAAGTGCAATACTTGACCTATTCTCGGGAAATAGGACAGGTAGATGACTGAGGTGTTTGTAGAGGAGCACTTTGGGGCCAGTGAACATAATTCTGTTAGTTTTAAAATAATGATGGAAAAAGAAAGACTGGATCTAAAAGTTAAAGTTTTAAATTGGAGGAAGGCCAATCTTGACAGTATTAGGCAAGAACTTTCAAAAGTTGATTGGGGGTGGATATTTGCAGGTAAAGGGACAGCTAGAGAATGGGAAACCTTCAAAAATGAGATAACGAGAGTCCAGAGACAGTATGTTCCTGTTAGGGTGAAGGGCAAGGCTGGTAGGTGTAAGGGATGTTGGATAACTAGAGAAATTGAGGTTTTGTCAAAATATTGAACAAAGTATATGTTAGGTATGGACAGCAGAAATTGAGCAAACACTTAGATGAGTGCAAAGGCAGTAGAAGTAATATTTAAGAAGGAAATCAGGAGGGCAAAAAGAGGACATGAGACAGCCTTGGCAAGTAGGGTTAAGAAGAATCCAAAGGAGTTTTATAAATGCGGTAGCGTCAAAAGGGTAACTAGGAAGAGAATAGGGCCCCTTAAAGATCAGCAGGGGGGGCCGCCTATGTGTGGAACCGCAGGAGATGGGGGAGATACTCAAGCGTATTTTCCATCAGTATTCACTTGGAGAAGGATATTGAAGATACAGAAAGTGGGGAAGTAAATAGCGACAACTTAGAAAATGTCCATATTACAGAGAAGGAGATGCTGGACGTTGTAAACGCATAAAGATAATTCCCTGGACCTGATCAAGTGAACCCTAGAACTCTGTGGGAAGCTGGGAAAGTGATTGCTGGGCTCCTTGCTGAGATATTTGTATCATCGATAGCCGCAGATGAGGTGCCAGAGGACTGGAGATTAGCTAATGTGGTGCCACAATTTAAGAACGGTGGTAAGGAAAAGCCAGGGAATTATAGAGCAATGAGCCTGATATCAGTGGTGGGAAGGTTGTTGGAGGGAATCCTGAGGGACAGGATTTACATGTATTTGGAAAGTCAAGGACTGATTAGGGATAGTCAACATGGCTTTGTGCGAGGGAAATCATGCCTCACTAACTTGACTCAGTTTTATTGAAAAAGTAGCAAAGAGGATTGATGAGGGCAGAGTAGTGGATGTGATCTATATGAACTTCCATAAGGCATTCGACAAGGTTCCTCATGTTAAGCTGGTTAACAAGGTTAGATCACATGGATTACAGGGAGACCTAGCCATTTGGAAACAGAACTGGCTCAAAGGCAGAAGACAGAGGATGGTGGTGAAGGGTTGCTTTTCAGACTGGAGGCCTGTGACCAGTGATGTGAGCAAGGATCAGTGCTGGGTCCACTGCTTTTTGTCCTTTATATAAATGATTTGGATGTGAACATAGGCGATGAGATTAGTAAGTTTGCAGATGACACTAAAATTAGAGGTGTAGTGGACAGCGAAGAAGGTTACCTCAGAGTACAATGGGATTTTGATCAGATGGGCTGGTGGGCCGAGGAGTGGCAGATGGAGTGTAATTTAGATAAATCTGAGGTGCTGCATTTTGGAAAGGCAAATCAGGGCAGGGGTTATATCCTTAATGGTAAGGTCCTGAGGAGTGTTGATGAACAAAGAGACCTTGGAGTGCAAGTTCATAGCTCCTTGAAAGTAGAATCACAGGTAGATAGGTTAGTGAAGAAGATGTTTGGTATGCTTGTCTTTATTGGTCAGTACACTGAGGATATGGGAGATCATGTGTCTGCACAGGACATTGGTTAGGCCACTTTTGGAATGCTACACGCAGTTCTGGTCTCCCTGCTATAGGAAGGATATTGTGAAACTTGAAAGGATTCAGTAAAGATTTACAAAGATTTTGCCAGGACAGGAGGGTTTGAGCTATAGGGAGAGGCTGAATAGGCTAGGGCTATTTTCTCTGGAGTGTCGGAGGCTGAGGAGTCTTCATGGAAGTTTATAAAATCATGAGGGGCATGGATGGGTTGAATAGCCAAGGTGTTTTCCCCAGATAGGGCAGTCCAAAACTAGAGGGCATCGGTTTAAGGTGAGAGGGAAAGACTTTAAAGAAACCTAAGGGGCAACATTTACACACAGGGAATGGTGTGTATATTGAATGAGCTACCAGAGGAAGTGGTGGAGGCTGGTACAGTTACAACATTTAAAAGGCATCTGGATGGTTGTATGAATTGAAAGTGTTGAGGGATATGAGCCAAATGCTGGCAAAAGGGACTAGATTAATTTAAGATATCTAGCCAGCATGAATGAGTTGGACATGCTGTACGTCTCTATAACTGTATGTGGTCTGTGCATGACACTGAGTGCAGATCTCAGGAAAAACCTCCATCTTTGATTTTATTATACAGTCTCTTTTCAAAATACTAACGTGGTTATCCCTTAAAAGGATTGATGTAATTGATTTTTCTCTGAAGGTCTGGATTGCAGATTAGTGGGAAGACTGACTTATGATGATGGCACAGAAGGCCTTTAATCTCATTCATGACCCAATTTCAATCATCTGGGCTGTTGCTGCAGCTGCAGCTTAGCTGTTGAAGTTTGACGAGAGCTGAAAGCCATCTGACGAACATTGTCTTGGAGCTACTTGTAATCCTGTGGACTCGAAACATAATGATAGACCTTCTGTTGGAATTAATGCAGTGTCAATTGGAGTCAGAGCCAGTCACAGTGGAAGAAGACGTGGCTATGTTTTAGTGATGGTGGGTGAGGGATAACTAGGAATCAATAAACCTCTCCTTCTCCTCTTCAAAATAGTGGCATGAAATCTTTCATGTGTACCTGAGAGGGCTATTGGGGCCCTGGTCTAGCATCTCAACTGAAAGCTCCTGACAGCACAACACTCCCTAAATCCTATCGTTGACTGTCAGCGTGGAGTCTCTAATCACTGAGGGGCTTGAGGGTGAGGGGAGTGATTTTCACTGTTTCCTATTGATATATGCTACAAGCACATTTATGAATTTGCAGTGGATAGCAAACAGTTGAAATCTTTCCCCTTACGCATAGTGAATGCAGCAATACTCCAGACTAACAAATAGAGATATTTCTATAGGCTTGCTTTGTATACACTATAATTTGTATCACAAGGTCCCTGGCCAAATTGGCTCAAATTCTAGTGATGGGGAGAAGCTAGTTTCTGAAGATAACTGCAACTGTCAACTTGTGAACTGTGTCTACTTTCATTTATGGAAGCTCACTTTCAACCCTTTGGTCCATTATGTCATCACTCCTATAATTCATTAAACCAGGGTCACGCTGTCTGATTTGAGTTTCCCATCTGTACACCTCCACTAAGCATATTCTCCCCTGCCTCCCCTATACAGTATATAACCTTGTATTTTAGGCTTTGCTCAATCTGATGGCATTGAAATCTGAAAATGAGCCTCCTGTCATGGATCTTTGGGAATTTCAGGCTGTGATCTTGGTTTTAATATCGTGTACAAATTCCAGTGCATTAATGCTTCCTGTATATCATGTGTGCATGTTGCAAAACTGCGCATTCTCAGTCCAAAGTTCACTGTACATCATGAATTAATCCCTACCTAATCTAGTAGGCCATGACCTGTAATTGCCATGGGAGTATTCCTGATCTTTTATCTTAAATTTGGCACAAGATTTCAGGAGACACATCTGTTATCAGTCATATGCGCTGTTTCCTCAATTGCAGATCTGGTCCTGTATCTTTTCCACGTTTACCTCATTTTTCCAAACAGACTGGTTAAAATCCCATCTAAGATGAACAATCTTGATTTCCCCAGCTCTTCATCTAGGAGTGATTTGGAAGCAGGGTTTATATCTGCTCAGAAAGATCAGGTCTCTTCAAACATCAACAGCTAAACTGCAGTGTGTAGCAAAAGTTCAAATGATTGAAATTGGGTCATCGGTGGGATTAAAGACCTTCTGTGCCATCCCCATGAAAAGTCAGTCTTTCCACTAATCCACTATCCAGACTGTCAAAGAGAAAAGTCAATTAGGTCAATCCTTTTAAGAGATAACCATGTTAGTCTTTTGAAGAGAGACTGTATAATTAAATCAAAGATGGCGGTTTTTCAACTGCAGTGTCTAACATTATTTACATATTTCTGTCATCAATAATCATACACCTTTTGGATGAAGACGATTTGAAATCGCTGTTACTGATAAATTAATTTTAAAGCACTGTATTTGATATGATTACATGATCGTGTAGCAAAATTATATTTCAGCTGATAATTTAACATGCCAGTCTATAATCAAAAATGACCACTTGGTTGGTAACAAAGGGAGAAGGTTGATGGAATCTGAGAGTTAACCAGAAGAATTCAGTCTGTTGTGGGCCATAACAGTTCATTTAGGGTTATGATCTCATGGCATTGTGCCATCTCAATCTGAGATGGTGCCACTGGTGCCAATGTTTTGTAGAATGGTGCCTTTTCATCTGGACTAAATTGCTTTTATTTCCGTTTTGTAAATGAATTCCACAGTACTGTGGTTATAGATGCAATCTCGTCATGTCATCTTTGGAAAGGAAAGCTCACCATCATTATCTGGATTGAGTGACGCTACCCTGCTTCAGTTGCTGGCTCTAGGCAGGTCAGTTTTTTTCCCCTTGTGATCATTCATGCATGCTGCATAAGCACAGGCTTCAAGTGCTTTATACAACATGGTGACTAGATGCCAGTTAGCTTATTGTGAGCTTGCAGAGAACTGTGTGTGGTGAAACCAAATATGTACGACAGCGAATTTAGTCTGTTCTCTGTGAAACAGTTTGGAATTTTTTTTTGACATCAAAACCTCTATGACAATGTAGTTGTTCTTATTTTGCAGCTTGCCCTCTCTAAATTTGCTCCAGCATGAAACCAACTCTAGAGAAGCAACGAAGTACAGTGCAGAATCTCACAATTTAACTGTAAGTACTGATGTTAAAAAAGTTTAAATCTCATCTGATCATTACAATCAACGTGAACAAAATATGAGGGTGGAAGGAATATCTCCCATCCTCCTCAGACATGAATTCATTTTATTCTTCCATTTCAAACCTGTTCCTGACCTTGCCCCTTCCTGTCTTCGTATTCTCCCCCAGTTTTACACCTCCTGAGGTACATGACTGTGCTCCCCTGATTCTTGCTCCTTCTTCACGTCTGATTTTCTTCAGTCTGCAATTGATGGCCAATCAAAACCTTCATCCCTCCCTAAACTTTCTCCTCCTTGGAGGAAACCTTCCTGTCCAACTTTCCTCATGTCCCATTGTGTGGATTGCTGATGCATTTTGATTAATGGAACTTCTGTGGTGTCTCAGAATCTTTCACTGAAATAAAGACACTTTAGTCATATATCTAGTGACTCCTGTTGTTGATCAGGTATTGTAACCAAATTTGCACAGTAGAGACCAAACAGGCAGACTGTAACAGTTGTTGACAATTCTACTCCTTTTCCGTGTAGCATCCTTGATTATTCAAGGATTGCTGAACCATGGCTTTGCTATGAGACAGAGCCCAAAAGTCCCACCTGGAACAGGGATTGAAGCCCAGGGTGTTGGAATTAACCACAGATTAGTTGTCCAGTCAACTGCCTTAAATGACCCCAGGCCCCATCTTGCGTACTCACTGGGAAATTGGCAACATGCTGTGGTCTGATAATGAACTTGCTTTTTTGAGACATTGCAAGAATGGCTGTGGGCAAGCTGTAGAACCCTTATTTTCATATGATGTGGGGCACAATTATGATTTAAATTGATGCTTGAGAGTAAGGGTTTGTAGCCAGAAAATATGTGTGGACATAGGATATTAAAATATTTTATCTCTGTATGTTTCCTGTTTATATCTGAGTACTTCCTGTTTGTAGCTAAGTACTTCCCATCTATATACATCCTGTCTACAAAAACTACTTCCTGTTGACCTATTTTGGCTACAGTTCTATCAATGTTGCTTTGACCAACTCTCGAATGGAGCTGCAGTTTGAACCTCTAAGTTCTGCCTATTTTTCAAAAATTCTACCTATTTTTCCTAATTAACCTGTCCAACAATGTTATTACACATCTCAGAAGCAGGTGGGACTTGAACCTAGGCCTCCTGATTCAGGGATAGGGACACTACCGCTGTACCACAAAAGGGCTCCAGCCAACTCTAACCCACTGTAATTTGTTTCCCAAATTATAATGAGTGCTGTTGTTTATTTGCAAGTAATAAGTGTTTTGTAACAAAAATGATACAAGCTAGCGCTTTGAAATGGGGCCTGAATTACACTTGTATGACTAATTAATATTTAGCATGTGTCAACTGAAATTGACACCTGGACTTAATTCCCAAGTGCAATGCCATGTGGATCAACTTGGGTATTTAATATACGTATATGCCAAATAGAACATATTTTGAACAGATCTAGCAACTCCAGACTGGGCCTTTATGAGGCATTGTGGGCTATCAGCAGCAGAATTGTTTTTGACCACAACCTGTGAAATAACTCCACAGAGGCCGGTATCCCATCACCAAGTCACCCTTTATTTACACAGGGAGAGTCCTTGACACTGATCCAGCTTCCTCAGAGCCAGCTCTCAGTGTGAACAGAACCTCTGACACTCCTGTTTATATCTGTCAGCCAGGGCTTCCTGACTGGAGCTAATGTGGTCCAACCAGGGAACTCATATTTTTTGAAGTCCAGTTGGCTGACCTCATTACAATCACTACAACCTGTAACCTCATGACCCAGAATATTCCCTACTCTGCCATCACCACCAAACTGGGAGATCAAACCTAGTTTAAAGATGATGTGCAGGAGCCAAGCTAGAGGTAACACCTAAAAGTGAGGTGCTGACCTGCCAAACAGCAGAAGCAGCATGCCACTAAGCAAAACCACAACCAAGGGATTCAAGCCTCTGCAGTCTTGTCACATCTAGTCATGAATGGCGCTGGACAATTAAAAAACAAACAAGGGATAGAGGCTGCTCAAATATTCCCCATCCTTAACGATGGGGGAGCCCGGCACATCAGTGCAAAAGACAAGGCTGAAATATTTGCAACAATTTTTGGCCAGAAGTGCTGAGTGGTTGATCCTTATAGCATCACAGCTACCAATCTTCATCTAATTTGATTCACGCCACTAGATGTCAAGAAATGGCTGAAAACACTTGCGTTGCTCCAGTACAGCTACAACACCTGATTATGTGGGGAATTGTCCAGATACGATCTGTACATAAAAACAAGAAAATTCTAAAGTGGCCAATTGCTACCCCGCTAAACTTTTACATTCATGTGAACAGGGAGAGGGCCTTGGTATTGGGTACAATCCAAAAACCAGTTTTTCTGACTGAAGTATTCAAGTGTCAGATTTGATTTTTGTACATGGTATTCAAATTTTGGAGTGCATGGAAATTAATTCAAAACCTTGCAACTCAAGTGGAAAGAGCACAACCAACTGTGCAATGGCTGACACTCAAAATGGAAAGTGTTAAGAAATTAAGCTATTTACATATGAAAATGAAGTTGGGGAGATGTTAGAATCTGAGCCTCTACATTGGATAAGGGAAACTGAATTATCTAACAGGTTATACTCAGAGGTGACATTAATGGATTGTGCTAATTACATGTACTTTCCATATGTAAATCAGGTTAATTAGAATACCTTGGCATTATAACTGAAATTGTAAATCAAATAGAACTTGGAGGATATAATTATACTATTACATATTAATGTATTTAGTTAATTAGACATAATTTAGGTATGCAGATTGGGTTAATTACACAATAGTGTTCCCTCTATAATTTAAAGACGATAAACACTGTTGGGGTTATAGGCCTTGTGGTCTGGTGTGGCAATGTTAGATAAACCTTTCCACCTTGACTTTCGTGCTAATCATTTCTTGTTGTTACCATTGATACGTTGCCAGTAAGACTAACTGAAAGGCTGGAGTGGTAGGTGCAGCACAGTTGTGGAGGAGGTCTTGATTTGCTGGTTTGGATGAGGCAGCTGCGCAATATCTTGTTTACGTGTAGGTAATCAAAAGTTACACCCAAGGGAACACAACTTTATTTTTCAGGAAGGTGGGTGGAAAGGAACCTTGAAAAGATTCAGTAGTTTGTCATCCAGAGGTGATTGCTCAATGCTACACCACAGAGCCTCCTTTCTAAATGCTTATTTTGAATTTGCTTCAGCCTGTTCTAATCTCCTGGAGCCAACCCAAGATGTAACTGTAGTAGATTGTAAGCATATTGCTGTCACCGATAGACCGATAGGAATACACTCCTCCTTCCTTCAGCTACTGTGTGCTGAAACCTTACAATGGGAAACGGAGCCTGATGTACTGCTATAACCTTGGAAAAAGTACACTGGCTACAGTACAGTGATTCCATCCACCCACTCTCAACGTTATCCACTTCAACAAGGGTGGAATTGAGCAGAACTTCCGCCTCCTGTTGCTATATCGGCCCTTTCCTGTTAAACAGAAAAAGCTGCTCTTGTTCTCATTAAGCTCTGCTTTTGCTGTTTCCCTGAATTCCACATTCTTCCTGCTTCATCACTGTTCGTTTCAAGTCCGATCACATTGCTTTAACTCATTCCTTCCCAGCATGTCAGAACATTGGAAACTCCTCTGCTTATTTTAACCATCACTCTCCAGCCTCACCACAGTTGGAGTCTTTTGAACCGTCTCCTGACCAGCACAAACAATGAGGTAAGAGGAACCAGCAGTCGAGGCCCAGGCAGGTTTTCAAACTTTTGTTCAGTTTTAGATACTTTTCTCCCCCAGTCAAACTGTGCTGTGATGTTATTACACACCTCTGCAGAAGGTGGGACTTGAACCAAGGCCTCCTGGTTCACAGGTAGGATGCAACCAATGTGCTGCAAGAAACCTTTTGCCCAAATTTGCTCTTGGTTGCCTGATTTAATTTTTAATATGGATGATGTCAAGTGATAATTCCTTTCAACAAAGCAAGTCTAGAAGCTTCTCACAAGATTTTTAGCTGCATTTGTAATCAATGGGAGGCGAATGCAAGTACCACATGAGATAAAATGGTTGATCTCAAAATTCCAACAGCGCCAGGAAATTGGCTAGGGCCCCAGATGAGATAAGATAATGACTGATTGCAGACACTGACTCCAGTTCGCAGGAATCTCTTTGGCCTCCTCGAACAGCTATTGGGAGAAGAAATTCATTTGTTAATGTTGCCTCTAGTGACTAGCCTCACTGACATCATTGCAGAACATCATCTAGGCACGCAGATAAAATAAAACAAGGAAAAGTGGTTGCTGGAGACTTGAAATAAACAGCAACAGAAATTGCTGCAGAATCTCAGCAGGTCTTGGAGCATCTGTGTAGATAAAACAGAGTTAATGTTTCAAGTAACTCTTCTTCAGAACTAGAAGCAGCGAGGAAAAGGTGGTACTTATGCTGATGACCAAGGTTGGGGGGTTGAGTGAATGGATGGTTGGAAGTGAAGCCCAGAGAAGGAGAGGAAAAAAAAAGTGGAAGATACACAAAGGGATTGTTGTTAGCAAGCCAAGGAAGAGGAGAAGCTAGATAGGTGATAACAGGGCTATGAGTTGGCTGAGCTGAAAGCAGCCCACATTGTGACAAGACCTGGGGTCATGGGGGTAGCTAATAGACATGGAAGGAGATGTTCATGCTCTGAAATTGTTAAACTCAATGTTGTAATGTACAGCCTTCAGGTAAAGTCAGCAGACTGTCTGTACTCGAAGGAAATCAGTTTAAATGTGCATAATCCAACTAGGAAAAGTGCTATGCAAATTAATATCTCAATTTTATGCAGTTTTGTTTGAAAACATCAAAACAAATATTACGAAAGACAATATTCTCATGGTGTGGAGATGAACGAGTTTGAAACTCGCCTGTTTTTCTCCTGTCGTGGTCCTTTTGCCAGGCAGCAAATAGATTAGAATTCTCATTGGCTTTTGGTGGCCATTGCACGGCAACACTGATGCTGTTGTTAGGTGGTGACTTGTTCACAGTATGAGTGTGTACTCCTGCAGATATACTTGCCCAAGCACTATGAATTTCTTGCTTTCTCTGGTTTCAGTTGTCATACTGTGAAGACTGGATGTGCCTTCAGATTTTTGGATGGGTAGTCTGGGCCTCATTTAAAGTTAAACAAAACTCCTGGGATGGCTTTTTGGAATCACTACACCTGACCAGCAGACAGGATCAAATATCTGTTTGTTGGAATCTACAGCCTGTGAGAACAGCACCCAGCAGTCATTGGGAAAGTGGATCACAAGGGTAATCGGGGAGAGCTGGTATATTCATGGAGGTGCATGTTGGGGAAGGCCCAAGGATTCCTTGGAAGTGCTCTTCTGTCCATATGGAATCCAATGAGAAGAACGGGTTTGAAACTCGCCTGCTTTTCTCCTGTCATGGCCCTTTTGCCAGGCAGCAAATAGATTAGAACACTTTTGGTGGCTATCGCACTGCAACACTGATGCTGTTGTTAGGCGGTGACTTGTTCATCTGAAATCAATCTTGAAATCACCAAACTTGCTATAATGTGGTTGTCAACTTGCAGATTGGTGGCATGGTTTTGATTTGTCCCTCACTAGACCTGTCCTGCCATTCTGAGAAGTAAAGGGAAGATGTTAAACTTGAGGCTCATGTGTTGGCTATCTTGTGGTGTTCTGACACAGAGACTGTCTGAAAACCTAATGACATGGGCTCTTTAAAAGGCCTTATTTCCTAAAGTTGAGCAAAAATGTCATGGATAAAAGGATGTTCTTTGGTGTGAGCAGCAGCATGTAGCATTTAAACAAAACTCTAGCAAGCACCTGTTGACAGGACATTTGTGATAAAGCATTTTTTAGTAAAGGATGTTTCCCTTTACATTATTGCACTGCATGGAAATGTGATGGAGGAAGGTTCAACTGAGGCATTCAAAAGGGCATTGGGTGATTATTTGGATTAAAAAAAGTGCAAAGGCATGGTGATGTCCATGTGATGAGCTGGTACAGGCATGCTGGGTCAAATGGCCTCCTTCTGTACGGTAACAATGTTGTGATTCTGTGATTTCCTGTACAAGTTGAACAGACAGTCTTGGGTGTGGGCTGATATCTGACTGATTATGTTATGAAAGATGTACAGATGATGGCATTTTTGATTAAAGATTGAGCACATGTGGTGTTATGATGACAGGTTGTGTAATTTTAACCCTTACTTCTAAAATGTATATATTTTTTAAAGAGGACTGTCACAGTGAGAAAATAACAGCAAATGTAAAAAGGAAGTTTGATGTGGAGCCGAGAGGATGTGATGCCAAAAGTGTCAAAGAAACTTCAAACAGGCTGAACTGTGATCTCTTGTGACTATAAAGATAATGAGGACCTGATGACCCCCGAAGATGTATTTTATGTTTTACCTTTTCAAGGATGCATAAGGACATGGTTTAGAAAGGCAGTTTCAACTCTACTGGACTGAACATTCTCATGTGACCAAGCCTGCATTTGAGTATTAATGTGCTGTGAGGGTCACAGTTAAAGAACTAAACCTAGTCACCCATGTGTTGCAGGTAAAGACCTTTCACATTCGAAGTGCCAGTCAAGAATAAAACAGGACAACAAATGACTCTTAGACTTGGCTGTGATTGAAATTGAGCATTCAAAAAGGCACAAGCACGACAGTACATCATTCAATCCACAGAACTATGGATTGTGAAGCCAATTGTCCATCCAACAGTGTCAATACAATAGGTAATCTCCACTGCAATGGCCACCAGGTTCAACCATCTGCTCTTTGTAAACACTTCAGAAGCTGATCCATATGTCTGCTTTTGTAACTTCTACCTTTTTGGACTCACCTTGTTTCTAATCTGCGGGCATGTGTTTTGTATTGCTAATTCTCCTCACATTTATTAATTAAGGAACACACTCTTTATTAACTCAAGAAAGCCTGGCTAAGTTAGCACCTTTTGGATTTTGGCCTGGGAGAAGATATTACCTAGGGAAGCGATCCTTTTTACATTAACTTTGTTATGACCAAATGAGACAGGCTGGCTATCAGTCAGCCTACACACAGGCTAGCCGTACACACGAAAGCGTGGTACGCATACAAAGGCACAGCCCAAACACTGAAGCAAAGTACACACATTAGGGCAGAATTCACCCACAGAGGCCCGGTCCACCCACAGAGGCCTGGCATACTCATGGAGGCACGGTACAACATGTGGAAGTACAGTCCAAACACGAAGGCTCAGTGCTCGTGCAAAAATTCAGTCTAGGACCAATACACTAGAAACAGCGGCACAGAGGCCAGCCCTGTTACCAAGTCATCCTTTCATTTTCCCAGTACAACTGGTTGTGAGTCAGTCCACCCTTTATCTTCTCAGTCCATCAGTACCACTGGCTGTCACCAGCCAGCTCGGAATCAGTCCTCAACTGAGGAGATTCTAATCTCCTGGGTATACTGTTCAGCCGAGGCTTTCCTGATTTGGGGGCTGGTAACCTGGGGCCAATCAAGAACCTTGTGGTCAATGAAGTCCAGCTGATTGCAATCACTACATCACCCTCCCAAACCCCACCTCCCAAAAGCCTGGAGATGTGGGCCTGGACTTCCGCTTGTAGCTTCTCTTACACCGCTTTCACCTCCGGTCTGGTTATTCCAACTCAGACTCAGACACAACTCAGTGTGTACCGGACCATGGCCCATCTCTTACTTCTGGAACATCTCGGAAGAATCTCCGCTTCTTCTGGTGGTGACAGTGTCGAGGCTGCATCCATTTCAGACTCTGAAGTTTCCTTGACATTAGATGGAGGGGGAGCACCTGTTATTTCTGCTGGTTCTTCTGGCTGTTCTAAGGGGCCAGGTATGTTTTGCTCCTGCCCTGTTTGTGAGGTAACGGCTTTCAGGTGATCCACGTGTTTGTTCTGCACTGTATCATCTACCCAAACTTTGTAAGTCGCGGGACCTGACCTAGCGTCAACCTCGTCTTGTACCCACACAGGGCCATTCCCATGATTCTGGTGCCAAACTTCATCCCCTAAATAAAATTGTCTCTCTCACTTAGAGGAGGCATATGGCTGACATTGGTGTTCCTGCTGTCATTGCACCCTCTCCACCTCCACAGCCCCCATCCCCGCCCGGTCCGGAAATATCAGGTTTAACTTGGTGTGGAGTCTTCTCCCCATCAGCAACTCTGCTGGGGCTGTCCCTGATCCCCTTTGTAGCATGTGGGGTGGTCCTATAATTGAACAGGAACCAGGACAGTTTTGTCTCAATCGACGCTGAAAGCTGCTTCTTTAATCCTGTCTTCAATGTTTGGACCGCTCTTTCTGCTAAATCGTTGGATGATGAATGGTATGGAGCTGTCCTTATTGGCTGAATGCTATTTCACTGCAGGAAATATTTGAATTCCCTGCTGGTCTCTTCACTAAGTCACTCTTTATTTTAGTGGTAATCTCCTGGTCATATTGGTCAGCCAAGGCTTTCCCGATTGGCACAGATTAACAACCCCACTCAAGAATCTCATGGTTAACAAGGTCCACCTGGTTCCAATTACAACTGTGTTAATCTGCAAAAATTTATTTTTCTCTTTTTAATATTTCAGCTTCTCCCCATGTACAAGTTCCCTGCCTCTGTGAGGGTTTCCTCCGGGTGCTCTGGTTTCCTCCCACAGTCCAAAGATGTGCAGGTTAGATGGATTGGCCATGCTAAATTGCCCAAAGTGTGGGGGTTTGTGTAGATTAGGTGGAATAGCCATGGGAAATGTAGAGTTACAGGGATAGGGTAGAAAGCTGGGTCTGGGTGAGATGCTGTTCGGAATGTTGGTGCAGGTTCAATGGGCTGAATTACCTCTTTCTGCACAATAGGAATTGGATGATTCTTGACTTAGCTGGTTGTCTAATCAGGGCCTCTTAAGAACATTATCTTCTTCCGTTTACCTTTTTACTGTTTTCCTCTCTCTCATCTGCTGTTCAGTTCAACACTTCCATCAGAGGAAAGGAGAAGCATTTGTTTAAAGTTACTCTTCAGAGGAACCTTTTTAGCGAGCTGAACTATGGTTCAAATCTTCCTTTTAAGACTCCACCCATGAGAAGTGCAATTTTCAAATGAACAGGCCCTAGTGTGTGTCTTTAGTATGGAGTGTTACTCAAAGCCTCAGATTTTGCAAATTGAATTTTATGGTTTGGCTGACAAGTTCTGTTTGTGACATCAGGTGTGTGTGCGCCTGTGTGTGTGCGCGCGCCTGTGTGTGTGTGCGCGTGCGTGTGTGCCTGTGTGTATCTGTGTGCACGCCTGTGTGTATCTGTGTGCGTGTCTGTGTCTGTGTGCTTGTGTGTCTGTGTGCCTGTGCGTATCTGTGTGCTTGTGTGTGCGTGCGCGCGCCTGTGTGTGTGCGCGTGCGCCTGTGTGCGCGCGCGCCTGTGTGTGTGAGCCTGTGTGCGCGCGCGTGCATGCGCGCCTGTGTGTGTGCACGTGCGCCT
>JAHRHZ010000029.1:6687049-6767181 GCA_024137785.1 Ginglymostoma cirratum
TGTGTGTGTGTGTGTGTGTGTGTGTGTGTGGTGAGCTCACATGAGCCCTGGACATACTTGTTCTTTATATGTAGTCACGAGGCGTTACTTGTACCACTGGATGCAGCTACAGTTACATCTGAAAGATTTAATATGCGACAAGAATCAAACATCTAAGACTGTAAGCATTGTAAATTCTTCTCACTTTTAAAAAAAGCCAGGAGTTTTTTCTGGCTAGCTGGTGTTTATCATGTTGATATCATTATCCCTTAAATTGCTGGACAGTATCAACATTGTTTGGCATAGCTATCTTAACGAAAAGTTCCCTGTGATTTGTTTGTATATGTGTGCAGGGAGACGGTTCCTCTTTTGAGAAGAGAGGAAAGCCAAAAGACATGCCGTTTTATTAGAGGTGAGATGTCATATTGATTTACTGCTGTGGAAGCAATGGAAAGAGAACAGTGCATTGGATTATTAATGGATTGCTTCAGTAGGCAGTCAGTTGCCTTCAATCTGTGCTGTACTCATAGAGTCATACAGCACAGAAACAGACCCTTCAGTCCAACCAGTCCACGCGGAACAGAAGCCCAAACTAAACTAGTCCCACATGCCTGCTCCTGGCTCATATCCCTCCAAACCTTTTCTATTCATGCACTTATCCCAATGTCTTTTAAATGTTGTAATTGTACCTACATGCACCACTTCCTCAGGAAGTTCATTCCACACACGAACCGCCCTCTGTGTAAAACAAGTTGCCCCATGTCTTTTTTAAATCTCTGTGCTCTCAAATATGTGCCCCCTAGTCTTGAAATTCCCCATCTTAGGGAAAAGCCAACTACCATTAACTCATCTATACCTCTCATTATTTTATAAACATGTATCAGGTCGCGTTTCAACCTCCTATGGTCCAGTAAAAGTAGTGCCAGCGTATCCAGCTTCTATAACTCGAACCTTCCAACCTTCCATATCCAGCAACATCTTGGTAAATCTTTTCTGAAGCCCCTCCAGCTTGATAATATCCTTCCAATAACTGGGCAATCAGAACTAGACACAGTACTCCAGAAGAGGCCTCACCAATGTCCTGTACAGTCTCAACATGACTTCCCAACTCCTATACTCAAGGACTGAGCAATGAACTCCAGTGTGCCAATCGCCTTTTTAACCTCCTTGTGTATATGTGATGCAAACTTCAAAGAATTATGTACCTGCACCCCTAGGCCTATCTGTTCTACAACATTAACCAAGGCTCTACCATTAATTGTATAAGGCCTACCCCCATTTGTTGTTCCAAAATGCAGTACCTCACATTTATACAGATTTAACTACATCAGCCATTTTTCAGTCCGTTGACCCATTTGATCAAGATCCCTTTGAAATCTTAGAAAATCTTCTTCACTGTCTACTATACCACCAATTTTGGTGTCTTCCGCAAACTTACTGACCATGCCTTCTATATTCCCATCCAAATCATTTACATAAATGCCAAAAAAAAGGTGACCCAGAACTGATTCTGGTGGAATTTTGCTGGTCATAGGCCTCTAGATCAAAAACCAACCCTCCATCACCATTTCTGAAGAAGGGTCCCGACCTGCAACATCAGGTTTCCTGCTCCTCATGGTGCTGCCTGGCCTCCTGTGTTCCTCCAGCTCCACACTGTGTTATTTCCACTATTACTCTCTGTCTCAATTGCTCTATATCAATATGATTGCTAGACAGTGGCCCTTTAAGTTTGAATGCATTATCAAGTTCCTGCCTAGTTTCCAACTTTTTTTAAAAATTGATTCTGCCAACATTTATTAGTAATTTTTAATTGTCCTCAAAGCCGTTGGCCAGTACTTGCAACAAATCCATGGTTTCTTAGCTTCGGCCAAATGGTGTTCTCCCATTGATTACTGGGACCAACCAGGAGGACTTTGGGAATGATTTTCCATTTGCAAGCTTTCCCTTGTGTCTGTACATTCTCAAGAAAGTTAACTTGAAGTTTTTGTTGGTATCTCTAGTACTTGCTCTATAAAGCCGGCGAGTCTTTTTAAAATTCGTATTGGTGATACAGGTGCCACCAGAAAGGCTGACATTTAATGCCCATCCTTTGCTGCTTTTTGTCGTTTATATAAATGATTTGGATGTGAATATAAGAGGTATGGTTAGTCAGTTTGCAGATGACAATGTAATTGGAGGTGTAGTGAACAGCGAAGAGGGTTACCCCAGAGTATAATGCGACCTTGATCAAATGGGCCACCGGGCCGAGGAGTGGCAGATGGAGTTTAATTTAGATAAATGTGAGGTGCTACATTTTGGTAGGGCAGGACTTACACACTTAATGGTAAGGCCCTGAGGAGTGTTGCCGAACAAAGGGACCTTGGTGTGCAGGTTCATAGCTCCTTGAAAGTGGAGTTGCAGGTAGACAGGATAGTGAAAAAGGTGTTTGGTATGCTTGTCTTTATTGGTCAGTGCATTGAGTATGTGGGAAGTCATAGTCCGGCTGTACAGGGCATTGGTTCGGCCACTTTTGGAATAGTGTGTGCAATTCTGGTCTCCCTGCTAAAGGAAAGACGTGAAACTTGAAAGTGTTCAGAAAATATTTACAAGGCTGTTACCAATGTTGGAGAGTTTGGTGTATAGGGAGAGGCTGGGTAGGCTGGGGACATTTTTCCTGGAGTGTCAGAGGCTGAGGGGGTGACCTTCATAAGTTTTTAAATCATGAGGGACATGGATAGCATGAATAGTCAGTCTTTTCCACAGCATAGTGGAGCCTAAAACTAGAAGGCATAGGTTTAAAGGTGAAAGAGGAAAGATTTAAAACAAATCTAAGGGGCAACATTTTCATGTGGAGGATGGAATGTATATTGAATGAGCCACCAGAGGAAGTGGTGGAAGCTGGTACAATTAGAACACTTAAAAGGCATCTGGATGGGTAAATGAATAGAAAGAGTTTAGAGGGATATGGGCCAAATGCTGGTAAATGGGGCTAACTTACTTTAGGATATCTGTTTGGCATGGACGAGTTGGACTGAAAGGTCTGTTTCCATGCTTTACAACTCTACGATTCTTTAACTCTATGTGGTGAAGGCACTTTCCCCTAGTGTGATTAGGAAAGGAATTCTAGGATTCTGACTCATTTACCATAAAAGAGCAATAGTATAATTCAAGATAAGATATTGTATGGCCAAGACGTTCTGATGTTCCATTATATCCGCTACCCTTGTCTTTTACGTGCTAGAAAGCATGGTTCGGGACAGTGATGACTCATGTGAGTGTCTCATTCCATGACCAGAAGTCAGTCGCTGGTCCTAAGTATAATTCCAGTGTTGAAACCATGACAAGGAACCTGTTTTTCCTCTCACCCCAAGCCACACCCCCATCTCCTATCTACTAACATCATCCCGCCCCCTTGACCTGTCCGTCCTCCCTGGACTGACCTATCTCCTCCCTACCCCACTACCTACACTCACCTTTACTGGCTTCATCCCCGCCTCTTCGACTTGTCTGCCTCCTCTCCACCTATCCTCTCCTCTATCCATCCTCTATCCGCCTCCCCCTCTCTCCCTATTTATTTCAGAACCCTCTTCCCCTCCCCCATTTCTGATGAAGGGTTTAGGCCTGAAACGTCAAGTTTTCCTACTCCTATGATGCTGCTTGACCTGCTGTGTTCATCCAGCCCCATGCTTGTTATCTCTGATTCTCCAGCATCTGCAGTACCTTTTATCTCTAATATGTGGCTATTTGACATGGGGGACAGAGGATGTGAGGACATAGCTGTTATCACCAAGCTGAATCTTTCCCTTAACTTCCCTTAACTCCAAATGCAATCACTTTCCTGCGAATTGTCTGTCCCCCTAATCCAGAACAGCTGAAAAGTTGGTGCTTATGTTATAACCCAGCTTGTTCAAAGTGGACCAAGGATTGAATTTGAGGCTAACATTTTTGTGAGGTTCAGCATCATAAATGTTCTTTGATTTATGCACTGAGTTTATGTCGAGCCCTATATGTTCCTTTCCCTGGATAGGCATAGAAATGGTAAACTTGCTTTTTATTCCCTGATGGTACAAAATTTTTAACGAAAATGAAAGAGAAGAAGATGGTGTGTGACATGCCTAAGAAAAGTCTTTGTTGGAAGGAGAAAACTAACCAAAAAAGATCCAATTTCTATGAATATTCAAATAAAGCTTCAAAAAACAATGTAATGCTGTCAGAAAAACATTTAACAACTGTTAACTTTGTTAACAACTTTAACAAAGACATGATCCATTTTTCAGACGCAATGCTTGAATTCTTTCTTTTGAAGGTGATTTTTTTGTTTAAAATATTTTCCCATTCTATGTAACAATCTAATAGTCTGGTTTATATTGTTGTAAAAATAGAATAGACAACCTAGCCTAGAGCTTGCTTCTCTGCCAGAGTGCTCTTATGTTATTTGACACCTAGAAGCAACCACTTAGGTTGTGAACACAGAACACTTGAAGTTTTTACCAAATTATTTAACAAAAAGTTCCCCAGACTATTTTTATTCCAAGAATAGGGACAACGAAAACAACAATGAAAATGAAAATCGGAAGTGGTGTATATCAGACAACCGAATCTATATTGCTCATTTTATACTGTCATCTTTTACTATACAGTAAAACTGTAGCTCAGTACAGTTTGAGAAATGTTTATTGAAGGTGCATCCCAGACAAAAGAAGCAACTTTGGGAGCTCTGGCAGTATCCTTCACAATAATCTATCATTAGAAGCTGATGTTGGTGATCTAGTGACTGCTGGATGGAATGCATGAGCATCAGATGAATGTTTTTATTTGTTTGTGTGTGTGTGCATTGGCAGTAAAACAGAAGAAGTCTTATTTCGGTGTGTTGGTGGTCATCATGCACACGACTGTTCAAAAGTCTCTGGCTAAGTATTTCAAATGCAGAGACCTCCTGGTCTTCCATGGGTCTCAGCCAAGAGTAGCTGGCATCTTGTCATTGTCATCCGGTGACAAAACTCTTCTAACCCCTTTTATACATTGCTGTTTGCTGTTGTGCTGGAAGAAGCAACCTCCAATTGTGATATGTGGAACAGTCCCTTTTCCGCTGTTACACTGGCACTATCCCCCACCTCTTCCTCCTTTACATTGATGACTGTATCGGCACTGCCTTGTGCTCCCATGAGGAGCTTGAACAGTTCATCAACTTTACGAACACCTTTCACCCCAACCTCAAATTCACCTGGACCATCTCTGATACCTGCCTCCTTCCTGGACCTCTCTGGTAACCACCTCGAAACTGACATCTGTTTCAAACCCACCAACTCCTCTAGGACTACACCTCCTCTCACCCACCCTCCTGCAAGAATGCGAGCCCCTACTCCCAACTCCTCTGCCTCCACTGCATCTGCTCCCAAGATGGAGTGTTCCACTCTCGAACATCCCAGATGTCCTCTTATTTGAAGGATCACAACATCCCACCTCCAGTGATCAAAAATGCCCTCAACCGCATCGCTTGCATTTCCTGCACTTCTGCCCTCACAACCCTCCCCCCAACAAAAATAAAGACAGAATCCCCCTTCTCCTCACATACCACCCCACCAACCTCCACATCCAACGTTTCATTCTCCGCCACTACTGCCACCTACAGTCCGACCCTACAACCAAAGAGATATTTCCATCCCCACCCCTACCTGCCTTATGTAGGGACGACTCACTCCATGACTCCCTCAACCGCTCCACACTCCCCACTAACCCCACAACACCTGGCACCTTTCCATGCAACTGTAGGAAGTGCTACACCTGCTCCTACATCTCCCACATAACCTCCATTCAAGGCCCAAAGCAAACCTTTCATCTCAGAAAGGGGTTCACCTGTCTATCCGTCAACTTGGTCTACTGTATCCGCTGCTCCCAATGTGGCTTTCTCTATGTTGGTGAGACCAAGCGTTCACTCAGAGACTGTTTCGTAGCGAATCGGTGCTCTGTGTGTGATAAATGACAACACCTTCCGGTCGCCAACCATTTTAACTCCCCCTCCCAATCCCTGGGTGACATGTCCATCCTGGGCCTCCTCCAGTGCCACAATGACGCCACCCGGAAACCGGAGGAGCAACACCTCATATTCTGCCTTGGGAGCCTACAGCCCAATGGCCTAAACATGGAATTCACCAGTTTTAAAATCTCCCCACCCCCAGTCTCATCCCATTTCCAACTCTCCCCCTCAAACCCACCTCCTTGACCTGACACAACCTGTCCACCTTCTCTCCCACCTATCCGCCCCACCCATCCCACTGACCAATTCCCCCCCACTCCCTACCGGCACTCACCTATCACCATCCCACCTTCCTTCCCCAGCCCCACCCCTCCTCCCTCTATTTATTTCCCAGCTCCCTTCTGCCTCCCCATTTCTGAAAAAGGGTCCCGACCCGAAACATCAATTTTCCTGCTCCTCTGATGCTGCCTGGCCTGCTGTGTTCCTCCAGCTCCACACTGTGTTATCTCTGACTCTGCCGTCCTTGTATCTCTCAATTGGAGATAGCTTTTTTTTTGTTTAGTTAGAAACTTTCATTGTGCAAAAATGTTAATGATTCAATACTGAGTTATTTTCCAATGGCTCAGTTTGTAAATTTATTGCAAAATGTCACACAAAGCCATTCAGATGGTAAAGGTCCAGGATGTGGAGATTGCTGACTTCAAGTTGTTGGTGGGATGGTGTTAGAATTGGCTTCAGCCTCACTCCTTCCTGGGCTAAGAAGCAGTCGAATTGTTCAAGGTTCCCACTGCTTGATATCTTGTGGGAAAGTTTGACCTGAGGTTGTTCGGTGAGAACCGGATTAGACTCTTTCACAGTGTAATCATCCTCTGGCATCAGTAAGTTCCAGCAGGAGGGGAGACTGTTAGGATTTGTTCCATCATGGTCATGTACCTAAAGTAAGAAGGGACAGGATATAGACAGGGTGAAGGTTTTGGGGGTAGGGTGAGAAAGGAGTTTCAAAATGAATTTGTTCTGTTTGGACATGAAAGGAGAGAATTTTGTGTACTCAATAAAAGCTACTGGAACCTGAAAATTGACATTTTCAGACTTTATAGTGGTTTAGGATCAATAGCTGCAGTTTTGGGCTTGATCCAGAAAGGAACAACGTTACAACCTCATGCAGTAATTGTTTACAGAAGTAATTATGATTAACAAGAGATTCCAAAGGTTTTTTTTTATCCATAACTGGAACCCTAATTTACAGATGGTGTGGAACTCAAGACCAGCTTGTTTGGTTTGGAAGGCATTTTGATAGACACATGTGAAATCTTAATATTCTTTCATGTATCACACACTTTCATTTATGGCACCATTCTAGCTCCAGTTACTGCTGCTCATAATACAATGCACATTAAATACATATAATGTAATTCATATTGTATCACTTGTGTGGTCCAAGGACTGTGGGAATTAAGTTAAATGCTTATGGAGGTCATAGAAAATGGTGATGTCACCAAATGGTATGCTGCTAGCCCTGAACTTTAAAGGGAAAGTTCTTTGAAGGACAATGATTCACAAAACAATTATTTATTGAACTATTCAAGAAAAAATAGTATGTCCATTCAGCAAATTTTTTCCAGTTCTTAGTTTATATATGCTTAGAGCCCACTATATAAGCCTATGTGTCCATTAGCCCTAAATAAAATATACATAGAATCAGGAGGTGACGGTTGTGGGTATATAGGTGGACCACCTTTGGCAGTAGTGCAATTGGGCAGCTAAATTTACGCTCCTTTTACAAACCTTTCCTCGGCAGCAAGTTTAAAATGTACCCAAGATTTATGAGCATTGTTCTTAAATTGGCAACTGTATTTCATTTTCAAAGGTTCTTTAGCCATAATCATCACTAATATTAATAAAATGGTAGGAAAGCATTGGGTCTGTACTGTTTATTAAAATACTCGCACAGTTTTTGTGGAGAAGAAATAGATAGTAACAGATATATTTATTGTCTGTTGGAAAATACCATTATGTCTGCTTTTGATAAAACATTTTAGCTTGTTTATCCTTGATTGGTTGCTGTGGTAATATTATTGAAAGGGTGCTGACTGTTTTCTGGTATAATCTACATTTATTTCAGTGAAGCTGGTATTTTGGGTGAGCTTAGATCTGCACCTGCCAATTCGTGACAAAGTACATTCCTTTGCTAAGGATGCCATTGTGCAAACCTGTTGGTGTGTTTTCCCAGCTTTTGGTTGTACCCCATTAAAGTAAACTGAGGCATCCAGAATGTCTCAATTCGGTGTTTGTATTTTCAGGCTTATCATTAAGCTTTAAGCATGAAACTTTCAGATCTAACTCTTAATTCCTGGTATCCTGAAATGAACAACATACATTGTGGACTATTGTCCCATTCCATCACATGTTAATTCTGTTTGCCTTTCTCCACATTGGTATATTTGGTTCCATTTCCCTAGTGTTCAGTCACCTATGGTTTCACATCAAATGAATTTTAATGGCTATCACTTCAGGAAGCTGAATAGAACTATTCTATAGTCTACAACAATGTAGACTAGTTTCTATTTGGCATTGCTATTCTTATCTAGTTCTTTTTACAATTCCAGACATTAACGAACAAACATATGTTATGGACAGGTGTATGGTACGGTATAGATAATATGATACAGCATGGGCAGGTGTATAGTATAGTGAGGACAGCCAAATTAAATGGCATGGACAGCAGTCTAGTATAGTGTAGTGGTGATGATGTGGCATATGTGATATAGTGGGTTCATGATCCGATGTGAACAGTACATGAAATGGAAAGTATAAATTATAGCAAACATAGTTGTATACAATGATGTAGACAGGTGTATAAAGTGGCATGTGCAGGTGTATGATAAGTCTAGGTGAGAAAGAGCATACAACCTTCCTGTATGTTTTGCTATCATCAGGTTGGCGTATATTTGGGATCAGTCATGCTTCATTATTTGCAGGTGCTGCAATGAATATTTCTGTGATTTCAATGTGAAATCAATTTGTGTCAGATATTTTAACTTCAATGACCAACTTAAGTTTTGTCATGATAGTGTTAGGTTATTAGAATAGCTGTTTCAGCAAATCAGCAAAAAGGTGTGTACTGGAATAGTTAAAACTCAAATACTTAATGCTGTGAGGGGGAATGAAGTGAACTTTAGCAGAAGATGGAAAATGTGTCTGAGTGGACTCTCGCCAGGGCAGCAGAGGAAGTAGAAAAAATGTGTAGGGGGTCAGCTGAGGTCTGAAAGTAGAACTGTAAAACCTGTGTGAACTCCTCTGTTCATTCATACTGCACATCTGGCTTGTCTGCTCTGATTTTTTTCCTGTCAAGAATGATGAGTGGTTTCATGAAGGAATTCCTGTGTAATTATTTTGAGCCACTGAGGCAGGAACAAAGCAGAGAGTTCATTTTGAAAACTCTTTGAAAGAGCTTCCATTTAGGCAATTTAATTATCAAAGAAATTGAGTTTGCTCTTAGTTAGAATTGGTAATATATTTGTCTTAATTCTGTCTGAAATAGCACCACAGAGGCTGGTATCTCGTCACCAAGTCTCACGTGGAGAGCCCTTTACACTGATCCAGCTCGTTCAGACCCAGCTCTCTCGGTGAATGGAACCTCCGACACTCCTGTTTATATCTGTCAGCCTAGGATCCCTGATTGGGGCTGTCAACCTGGTCCAATCAGGAATCTCATATTCTATACGCTATTCACTACACCGTTTGCCTAATGGTGTCCCATTATTGTCTGGTGGTTTCTAAATTGGTTACCCACCAAGAAATGAGTAAGCTCATCTCCCTAAACAAACACTTCCAGCCTTTTATTGTTCCTGGCTGCTTATTGAGACGATACTCTCTTAAACTGCATGTAGAGAAATGTTGGCTTTGCAATCAAGTTAGATACTGGCTCTCCTTTCTTTCCTCTGTGGGAAATGAGAATGAAAGTTTTCAATATTGGAAAGAAAAGCTGCAGGCCAAGCAGACTAATAACCAAAAAGGAAAATCTGTAACTGCTGGACATGTGACATAAGAACAAAATGCTGGACAAACGGTAGCAGGTTGGCTTCCAAGTATAACATGCAAACCAGCCGAGAGAAAACTCTTAAAAGGTGACTCACAACTTCAGGGACAGTTAAAATAGCTTCAAAGAAAGTTGACAACTTTCAATCAAAACAAATAGCTGTGAGTGGAGGCTTATTATTAAGGCCTCCAGTGGTGATAGGATGCGTGAGACTTTCTATCACACAGAGCATTTCCCAGCGTCTGAGGGATCACACTCAATCTGCTTTCCGATTCTTTAACTCCTTTTATTGCTCTTTAACTCCTTTTATTGCGCTATCTTCTCAAGTCAGACAATGACACTGAAAAGAAGGAGGCCATTGGTCTCACTGTGCCTGGACTGGTCTTTGGCAATCGAATCCAATTAGTTCACCAATCCTGCATTTTTTCACACAACTGTGTTGTTTTTATCCCCTCAAGTATTTGTCAGATTTTCAAAGTTATTCTGAATCTGCTTTGGGGATGCAATGGCCTAGTGGGATTATTGCTGGACTGTTAACCCAAAGACCCAGGTAATGTTCTGGGGAGCTGGATTCAAATCCTGCTAAGACAGATGGTGGAATTTGAATTCAATTTTTAAAAAAAAATTAAGAGTCTAATGATGACAGCAAATCCATTATCAATTGTCAGAAAAACCCATTTGGCTCACTAATGTCCTTAAGGGAAGGAAACTGCTACACTTACCTGTGTGAGATACACATGACTCCAGATGCACAGCAATGTGGTTGACATTTAACTGCCCTCTGGGCAATTAGAGATGGGCAATACATACTGGCTTAGTCATTTGTGAATGAATAATAAAGGATTCCTTTAGGTAGTGCACTCCAGATCACCACAAAATGATATTCTCTTTTTCTACCACTTTTTTTTGCCAGTTACTTTAAATCTTGGTCCATTTAGTTTATATTAGATAGCAAATATCAAGCTGTTATTGTATCCTCATTCTGTACCTCTTTAACCAAGCTTTGGGTCAATAAAGGTCTTTCCATGAATTGGGTATTTGTCTTTAAGATGGAAAATAGAGCTGAGATGGTTTTAGTATCAGAAGCCTGCCTCTTTTGAGAAACCGTGTTTTAGATTTTCTTGGGGACCTTTAATTAATTTGGAAATGGGCTTCCAATGCAATCAAAGATTGCAGAGCAGGAAAGGCGGGAACTTTCAAGTGAAGGTAATCAGCATTGATGCTGCTCATTGCCCTGATGGAGAAAACCTGTGCGAAGGTACCAATTCTACCTGTGCTCAGGTAGAATCTAAATAGCCATTCTCCAATATGTGTTCAATGCTCAGTGGATGGCAACACTGTGGATTGGCAACATGCTTAATACTAACTCCCCTCTTGACCTATGATCATCGGCTGCAACCTGATCTTCAATGGTGTAAGTCCTTAGAACTTTGAAAAGCATTTTTACTTACCTTTAATGCTCTTCTTGGCTCATGACTTGCCTCAGACATGGTCCTCACCCCTCCACCAACCCTCTTGATATGACAGACAGCTGCTAACATATGCCTGCCTCTGGGAAAGTTTGAAAAGTTATTGGAAGGCAGGTTCATATTAAGTTCACACTGATGCTAATTGACCTCACAACTGGTGCAGGAGGTTGATGCTCTCCCAGGCCATGGGATATTGCGAAGGGCAATTTATTTTGTTGGCTGCCTTATTTCCAGTCCATCTGGGACCAGGAAAATCCAGTCTCGTGTTGGATTTTTAGAGTGACTTATTTGTGTATTATTAATGGAAGATTTTATTCTGTTACATTCTTTTTGCTCTGGTAGATTATTTATACATTGCTGTGTATAGAGCTGTAATGTTAGCACAATGCCTCTGTTTGAATTTCAGAAGCTCCAAGGTGCATTCAGCTACATTTTCTGAGAAAGGATGGGTTGATTTGAGTTTCTCATAGATTTACAAAATATCATATCAGGAAGATTCCTTCCCTGAAGAGTCTCTTCTGCATTCCCTTGATCCTGAAGATGAAATATACGTGCAGTAAGATACATGCTTGTGTGTTCGATAATTCCACCCATGACGTTTTGCTAAATTCAAGCCTGGGCTGATCAGTTCTTTGTTCAGTGTTCAGTGAAGTGGTGGGCATGTGAAATAGCTGTAGTTGGTTCAACTGAACTGTGAAAATCATCCAGCTGTACGATAGTGGACATAGAGTGCAGTGGGTCTGAGAAGACAGGAAGAAAACCCTTTTAAGCTGTTGCTGGCAGCGACGAAAGTACGCTGGGGTTGAATTAATCATGTTGCACAAATGTACTGATTGAACAGTTCTTTTCCAGAAATCCGTTGTTATATTTAGGTTAAATAGGCAGTGCTGATGGGGGGAGAAAACGTCTTTGATTCACTTCTTATTTGTCCTGTAAAGTATATTCCAGGATATGTTAACTAACTGCTTTGAAGCTACCTCGGCTATCGGTGAGATCTCAGCGTGCTTCTCGTTGTGGACGTGTATGTGAAAAGGTTTATATTGACGGAGTGCCATAAACATAGTTCACCGAAATGAAGTCATGAAGACCAGTAGGGAGAGCAACTAAATATTTCAAGGAGTCAGACTTAAGACCCGGTCCTCCCAACAGTCTGTGTAATAATGCTTACCCTAGCCTTATAACATGTAAATAGTTGCAAGATATACCAAACTATATATAGTTTGCTACAACACACTCTTCTGGTTGGATTAGGAGGTTGCTTATCCTCATCCATACCAGATCACATAGACGCTTAAAAATCATACTCCTGGAACATATTGGTGACAGCACATCGAACAATTCTGTTGTTGATTTTAGTCCTTAGTATGGTCTGAATAAGTTCACCCATTCAGGTTCGCTGGTCTGAGCTAAGTGTGCTCACTCGTTTTGTGCTGCCTTTGTTACATTTTCATGTCAGGAGATTTCCTTGCCATATTTACAATGTAGCTATGTCCATCTCAGTGTGTGGCGATTTGGTTGGCCAAACAAAAAACACAGACATCATTTGGAGTCACTTTATTCACCAATTTAATTACAACTTTTTTTTAGTGTGGAGGTTCTCACTGACAAAATATATTATGGAGGTTAGAAAGGAAAATACAATCGAACACTTCATCACCTTAAGAAAAAGAAAGCAATCTGAGTGGTTTTGGAATGGGCTGGTTATAGCAGATGGAAAAAGTGATCAAACTTATGTTGCCATAAAAATAGGACAGAGAGAGGATAGTCAAGAACTGAACATGTGAGGAGTTGGAACGTTATATGTTCACCCTTTCTACTTCTTTATCAATTATTAATATTTGTTAAACTTCAATCTTCTGGGAGTTTTACCTCAAATATTGTGTAACTCTATTTCTGGCCTCTTGTACACCCTGGATTTCCTTTTGTTGAACATTGGCAGGTATTCCTTCAGTTATCTGAAACTTAAAACTCTGGAATTTCCTTCCTGAACCTCTGAGTCTCTATCCCTCTCTCCACCGTGGAAGTGGCCATTTCATAATTGAGCCCCTGTGTGTCTTGGGGGTTGAATCAGTCATAGGTGCTATGATTGTTTCTCTTTGATCAGGTTTCTATTAACTCATTAAATGTTTAAATCTCTGTTTTCTGGTTGTTAAATATCAAGCATTTCCGTAGAAAACGTATATTCTACCATGTCCGTTTCAGTGGAAATGAAAGGTTCCTTGCCCGGCCCCCTACTTACCTTCAAAGGAACTGGCATCCTTTGAAACCTCGCACTAGTAACAGTTCTCCCATTTCTATGGGTTGCATGACACAGTCTAGTAGGAGGTCACACATCCTAAATTCCAACTAAATACTTTTTGCACCACTGCATTCTGCACAATCCTTTTCTAGCTGATTCCCCACACTCAGTGACTTCCCAAAACACTCAATTCTGTACTGTGGTGCGTAATCTCCCAAGAGACTGTAACTGCCAGCAGCCAGCAGTGATCTGACTAGACATATGCTAAAGTACGTGAAGTGCGGTATGCCCCTGATCTGTCCTTCTGTGCCACTGAAGCAGTGCCCTCTGCCAACACTGTGCCACTTTGATCCAGTTCATAGATAAAAATCTGCCTAATCTGGGATTAGTGCCCAAGCTAATGGCTGCACCCAAGAATCACTTCCTTATCCTCCTCACAGGATTCGAATTGTGCATCTGGTGGTGAATGTCTGCTGGCCCACTTCCAGTAATCAGTCTCTCCCGTAGGATAGGGTGTTATCCAGGATATGCTGCATATGCTAAAATCTGCTGCTTTTTCATCATTTCCCATTGTTCATCATAACTGTGAAAGACCTCCTCTAAAACATCCTCCCTCCCCTGTTTAAATGTATAGAATTATCCTACATCTTGTCAAAGTTACATTTCAGAAAGACCAGCATATTGTGAATGTAAAATGGAATGTGCCATCTGCATTATGGAAGCCCTTAAAACAGACAGACAAATGCTGTCTAGAAATATATACAACGTTCTGGAGACTATTTGGCCAGCTGGCCTCTCACAGGGACATCTGAAATCCCCTCAACTTTAAAACCATAAGCACGTTTACAGATATGTAATGGTCACTACAAGTGGATCTCAGGACCAAACTATATGCATGTCTGGAAATGTAATGAAATCCAAGCAAACGCCAGCTAGTCATCTGATTTTAAAATGTTACAATTCTGTGATGAGCCAAGGTTGTTAAAGCCTGGACAGAGTTGAATAACTTCTATTAGCTTTCCCTATTTTGTATTTCCCTTGTTCTAATTCTTTTCATGCCTCGACAGCGAGACAGAGCTCTGTGGGAAGCAATGTCTGGGCAGCAGATTCAGTTAAATCGGAAAGATATAATCAAAATAATATTAAAATAGGTTTGAGGATTTTGGACACTTTTTCAATCAGTTTAAAATATTTGGAAGTCAGTTCTTTTTACTGCCCATAGTCTGTTGCGATCTTGAATGCGCTGCCTGAAGTGGCAGTTGAAGGAAATTTATTGACAACTTTCAAAACTGAAATGGATATCTTTGAAAAAAACGGAAAATTGCAGGAGAATTGAGAAAGAGCACATGCAAACTAGGCCTAATGGCTTCCTTCTATTCTGAATAATTGTACGGTATGTTAATGTAGCTCATTGTTACAAACTTCTACTTTTATTTCTTTCTCTGCCATGTACCTATTTAGCTTCTCCATCTATGTCATTCACCTCAAAAAATAACTGTGCGTGATACAAGTCAGTATTCGTGCAGGAATTTCCTCTTGGTTTATGCTACTGCAAAAAATAGCAATAAGGAAAGTATAATGAAAAATAAAGTCCACTGACAACCTCTATACATATCCAAAAACTTTTATCTTACATTTTCTATCTATATATTTAAACTGGTAATCCTATGCCTGTGGGACACTTTCTGTCTGCAAAATTCCTATCTCCACATTTATAATAGAACTTGCAATGTTCTGAAAAGTCTGAAGTGTGAAATCACCCGGACCAGGTGGTCCACACCCCAGAGTTCCGGAGGAAATAGCTGAGGAGATAATGGAGGCGTTGGTGGTGATCCTTCAGGAATCACTGGAGTCCGGGAGGATATCTGGTACATTGCAGGCAAGGATGCCCCAAGGCATGGGACATTGGAGAAACCATGCAGAAGCTGCAACAACGGATGAATGGACACCACACAACAATTGCCAGACAGGAATGTTCCCTCCCAGTGGGGAACACTTCAGCGGTCAAAGACATTCGGCCTTGGGTCATCAAGGCAGACTTCAGGATACGGAACAACGCAGAGTCACCGAGCATAGGCTGATAGCCAGGTTCCGTACCCGTGAGGATGGCCTCAACAGGGATCTTGGGTTCATGTCGCACGACAGGTGACCCCACTACACTGTACACTCTCTCACACAAATACATCACGCACACATACTCACGCTCACACAGACCCTCTCGCATACACACACTCTGTCACATACACTCACACATGCACACACATACACACGCGCATGCATAATCTCACTCTCTCCCTCCCTATCTCTCTCTCTATTTCTCTTGACACAGACACACGCTCACTCTCACTGTCTCCCTCCCCATCTCTCTCTCTCCACTCACACACAGACCCACACATTCTCTCTATTTCTTGCTCGCGCGCATGAGCAGACACACACACACACACACACATATATGTCTATGGGGTGGACTTGTATTTGCAGATTTGTAATCGCAGATACATTCTATTTTGTTCAAAAAGCACACAATTTGTAGACAGTCAGTGTGGCATTTTGGAAATTCCTATTTTGGAAATAAAACCAGTCTGACTCCAAGTTGATACACAGCCAGACTCTAAACAGGGCCTCAAACTTAAAATGCATTGTCTGACCTGAGATTTCATCTCTGCTAAACTGAGAGAACGGATAAAATTTTTAGTTATCTCGGGGTAGCGACTTGAAAGAAATTTGGGAATTTGCGTATTCATCCTTTCCAACTGATTAAAGGTTTAACAGCCATCTTAGGTTTGTTCAACACATTTGTTTCAGTTCTATGACCCTTTGATCTTTTTGCTTATAAATTTTGTGTCTGACGCCACCTCTCTCACTGACACCTGAAGAAGGAGTGAGACTCCAAAAGCTTGTTTCATCAAATTAACCTGGTGTTGTGTGATTTTTGACCTTGTTCACCCCAGTACAAGACGGGCACTTCCACATCATAGAACAGAGGGACCTAGGGGTGCAGGTACATAATTTTTTGAAGTTTGCATCACCCATGGACAGGGCTGTTAAAAAGGCGTTTGGCAAGCTGTCCTTCATTGCTCAGTCCTTTGAGTACAGGAGTTGGGAAGTCATGTTGAGATTGTACAGGACATTGGTGAGGCCTCTTCTGGAGTACTGTGTCTAGTTCTGATTGCCCAGTTATTGGAAGGATATTATCAAGCTGGAGGGGCTTCAGGAGAGATTTACCAGGATGTTGCTGAGTATGGAAGGTTTGAGTTATAAAGAAAGGTTGCATAGGCTGGGACTTCTTTCACTGGAGGGTAGGAGGTTGAGAGGTGACTGACAGAAGTTTATAAAATAATGAGAGGTATAGATAGAGTTGATGGTAGTTGTCTTTTCCCTAGAATGTGGAATTTCAAGACTAGAGGGCACATTTTTAAGGTGAGAGGAGAGAGATTTAAAAAGATATAGGAAACAAATTTTTTCCACTGAGGGTGGTTTACGTGTGGAATGAACTTCCTGAGAAAGTGGTGGATGTGGGTATAATTACTGCATTTAGAAGACATTTGGATAGATACATGAAGAGGAGAGGTTTGCAGGGAAATGGGCCAGGAGCAGGTCGGTGGGACTAGTTTGGGAACATGTTTGGCTTGGACTGATTAGATTGAATGGTCTGTTTCCATGCTGCATGACTCTATGTAAGGAGCAATTGAGGACTCTGAGTCAGTACTCAATGGAATTTAGCAGGATGAGGGGTGATCTGATTGAAATTTCCAGAATACTGAGAGGCCTCGATAGGGTGGACATGGAGACAACGTTTCCACTAGGAGGACAGGCTAGGGCCCAATAACAACCTCAGTGTGAAGGGATGACCTTTTAGAACTGCGAAGAGGAGGAATTTCTTCAGCCAGAGGGTGGTTAATCTGTGGAATTCGTTGCTGCAGAGGGCTGTGAAGGCTGAGTGGTTGATTGCATTTAATGCAGAGATAGATTGGTATGGGGATCAAGGGTTATGGGGAAAAGGCAGGAGAATGGGGTTGAGAAACATATCAGTCATGATGGAACGGTGAGGCAGAGTTGATAGCCCGAATGGCCTAATTCTGCTCCTGTATCTGCTCCACTTCAGTCAATGGCGGCGCTATATCATCTTAGTTTTGTTTCTCAACTGACGTTAATGCTTCTTCCTAAATTGTTAATAGATATATAAGATTGACGTATTACTTTAAATTAAGAACAAAATGTATGACTTCAAAATTGCATTTTTGTGTCCTGCTCCCTTATCCCTTTAATTTCGCTTTGCTTGAAGATAACACTCATACTTGAAATAGCTTAAGCAAATGCTGGCAGTACTCAACACATCAGACTGTATCCACCCAGAAAGAAATAAAATTAACCTTCACTTGTGACTTTTCGCAGAGTGCTATACGTGGTGTTGATGTTCTGGAAGTGGCACAATTATTTGCAATAAACTACCTCTGTCACTTTGAAAACATCCTACTTATTTTAAAAAAGAAGTGCATCTCTGACTTGCAAAAGAACAATTAATGGGAGATAGTAAGAACTGCAGATGCTGGCGTCAGCGAAAACACAGTGTGGAGCTGAAGGAACACAGCAGACCAGGCAGCATTAGAGGAGCAGGAAAGTTGATGTTTTGGATCAGGACTCTTCTTCAGAAATGGGAAGGGGGTAGGGAGCTGGGAAATAGATAGAGAGAAGAGGGGTGGGGCTGGAGCAGGTAGGTGGGGAGGGTAGATAGGTGGAAGAGAAGATGGACAGGTTGTGTCAAGTCAAGGAGGCAGAGCTGAGAGGGAGGGTTGGACATGGGATAAGGTCAGGGTGGGGCCCATCTCTGGTGACTGCCTCGAAACTGACATCTATTTCAAACCCACTGACTCCCACAGCTACCTTGACTACCCCTCCTCTCACCCACCTTCCTGCGAGAATGTAATCCCCTACTCCCAATCCTCCGCCTCCACTGCATCTACTCCCAAGATGGAGCATTCCACTCCTGAACATCCCAGGTATCTTCCTCTGTCAAGAACCGTAACGTCCCCCCCACCAGTGATCAAAAATGCCCTCAACTGCATCTCTTGCATTTCCCGCACTTCTGCCCTCACATCCCCTCCCCCCAAACAAAAACAAAGACAGAGTCCCCCGGTCCTCACATACCACCCCATCAACCTCTGCATCCAACATATTGTTCTCCACTGCCTACAGTTCGACCCCACGACCAAAGAGATATTTCCCTTCTCACCCCTATCTGCCTTTCATAGCGACCGCTCTCTCCGCGACTCCCTTGTCCGCTCCATGCTCCCTGCTAACCCCACCACCCTCTGCACCTTTCCCTGCAACCGCAGGAAGTGCTGGCCCTACACCTCCCCCCTCACCTCCATCCAAGACGCAAAGCAACCCTTTCATATCAGACAGGGGTCCACCTGAACATCTGTCAACTTGGTCTACTGTATCTGCTGCTCCTGATGTGGCCTCCTCTACATCGGTGAGACTGAGCTAGCCTCGGAGACTGTTTCATAGAGCATCTGTGCTCTGTGTGTGATAAATGACAACACCTTCCAATCGCCAATCATTTTAATTCCCCCTCCCACTCCCTGGACGACATGTCCATCCTGAGCCTCCTCCAGTGCCACAATGACACCACCCGCAAACTGGAGGAGCAACACCTCATATTCCACCTCGGGAGCCTACAGCCCATGGTCTAAATGTGGAATTCACCAGTTTTAACATCTCCCCACCCCCAGCCTCATCCCATGACCAACCCTCCCTCTCATTCCCGCCTCCTTGACCTGTCACAACCTATCCATCTTCTCTCCCACCTATCCACCCCTCCCACCTCACTGACCAATCCCCACCACTGCCTACCTGTACTCACCTATCACCATCCCACCTACTCTGCCCAGCCTCACCCCTCCTTCTCTATTTACTTCAGAGCTCCATTCCCCCTCCCCATTTCTGAAGAAGGGTCCGAACCCGAAATGTCAACAAATAATGGGAGATCTGTTAGCCTGACAGTTAAAAATAAGCATGCCATGGTGGAAACTATTATTTAAAAAATGTACGGGCAATTAAATTAAATGCACAAAGGCTTATTTCACCTCCAGCAAGCACTGCATATCATTCTCTGGCTTTGAGATTACTCTGTTTGATAATCATACATAAATGATTAACATTTTCTTATCTACTTTTCAGCAGAGGCATTGACCTTGAACAATTCTGCTAAAATATCAGGCAAAAGGATTTAATCTGAAGATGTTAAAAAAAATCATTGCTATACCCATAAAGTGTAATTTATAGACCTCCATGTTTGTGAATCAATATATCATTTGAATTAGTTTGTTCCACTCCTTGTTAACACTACACATAGCAGTTATCACAGTGGAGGTTGTAATAGATTCCTCTTCCCACTTGGAATGAATACAGTGTGTGATAATGTACTGAACTACGTTGTGTCAATAGTTCCTTATTCACTTGTAGCTGGCTGGCAGGCAGGAAAGGGAATTTAGTTGGCAGGAGGTCACACCTGGGGATTTGTGGGATAAATCATTACAGGCTGGTAATGGTGATGGTAAATGGTTGGGAGGTCTTGGATGTATGTGATTTGGAGGTTGGTAGGGGTGGAACTAGTGATGGAAACAAGGCCTCAGCTTCTACTATCCCCAGGACATCAGAAATAAATTGAAACACTTGCCTCTTTCTGATCCATGACTTCTATTCTGACAAATGCAGCAAAGGTGGGGAGACTGTCAGCTCTCACCTCCTCAGGCCTCCATCTAATCTAAAAGATTAAATTCCACTTTGTGTCCTATTTGCTTACTTAGCTTGGGGTTAACCATCCTGCCCACAATAGGAAGCCAACTAGGTCAGAGAGGGTGTGTGACTAGCCACCCACTCATTTTCCGTCAGTATATCACAAACTAAGCAAAGGATCAGCAGCAAAGAGGCAACATTAGCATAGGATGGAGACAGATAGTGATGTGAAATTGCATGGTGTTAAATGGTGCCCATGTCATTTTCATGGCAAGAATATGTTTATACAAAAGATTGTGCAAGTGATATTATTCTCTGTATGGGCTCGTTCAATTCCGATTCTATGTGGACAGAAGTTTGTAATTATAAGAAGTCCAACATGGCTGCTAGATAATATGACGAACCATAGGTTCTGCTGATCACCCCAAGAAGGAATTTCCTTCTTGTTACACTTTCTGAAGAGCAATGAAAACTCAATTAGTTTGATGGTCAGTTTGTGATGCAATGATGCTGACTGCATGGGTTCAATTCCCGCTCCTGCTGAGGCAGAGGAAACAATGAAGGACTTTCGTTTACCAAACGTTGTCCCTCTCTGATGAGAGAGCAGCCGATGGTCTGGTACGGATTTACTTTTATAGATATCAGATTAGACCAGCATGGATCAATAGGTTTGAGTAAAGTGGGATATTAAAAACCAATCCTGAGATTCATTTCTCAGATCTCAGTATCTCACATTTACAGTTTGATTTATCTTTGGACATCTATGGATTGCGTCACAGACTTGTGTCCAAATTCAAATCTCCAGCTCAATTTTGACACATCTAGAGATTTTAAATCGATCTGATATAGGAAGGCTTTTCTTAGAAAGCTTAAGTGATATTTTAAATCAGCCTTCTCATTAAACTTGATCTCTCTCTCTCGCAATTCAACATAATTAGATTTTTGAATTTGGATTAGAGATTTATCAATGCTTTGTGACTCTAGAGAAACATGAAATTCCAACCAGTCACACTGACTAGAATTGATGTGAAGATACAAAAAGTTACCTGGCTTTTGAATGACAGATTTCGAAGGCTTGATGGCGACACGTGGCTTATGGTCGAGACATCGAGGGCCGAAGGGCCTGTACTGCGCTGTAATGTTGTATGGTGTGTTGTTGGCCTTCCCTGATCTAAGAGATTGTGAGCCATTTAAACCTGGCATAATATCATCATTATTTATTTTGAGCCAACCTATTCCAAGATAAAGATATACATTTGATTAGCAGCTCACCCATCTACTTAAACACTCACCAACAGTATGCTCCATAGCTGCTGGTCGCACTGTAGCTCATGAAGCCTCATTTCTTCTGCATCACTTCCCAAACCTACAAACGCCATCATCAAAAGAGACAAGGGAAACCAGTGAAAAGAAATGAGAAATCATTCATCTTCAGCTTGTCAATAGAAGACTTGATTTCATGCTTACAGATGGTAAGATCAAGCACATCTCATTCTACATATTACCATGCAACATCGTTGCTGAGCTCTACGAGACACTGTACTCATGAAAGGGTGTTTTGCAAACTATTTCTATTAAGCGAGACAAGGTATTATAGGAAAGGCTTTTTAGGTGTCAATTACTAAGTGCTGTGCTCATATATATTGATATGATTATTTCATTACCTTGGCAACCCCCCCCCCAAGTAAATTTTTGCCAGATGTTTTTCGTGAAGCTTCTGCATGTTGAAGTTAATGTGCTATAAATATTAGCACTTTCTTTATTGGCGCAGACAGCTCTCCAGTTGGCCAATGTACTACACCCATGTGGTGGGGTCCTGATCTTGTGTTTGTTCTCAGTGGGAGGTGCCAAGCAAAGGCCTGACAATTTCCCGCGAGGAGAGGGGCGTGGGGAAACAAAATCTGTTCCTTGTTGGAGAGAGTGTCTACTGCAGGGGTGGCACAGTTTGCAATCAGACATTTGTTCGTGTGCGATGACTTCATCTGGACAGTTGAAAGTGCCTAGGCAGTAAATATTGGAGATGGAAAAATAGCACAGTCATTATACATATTTAGTTTTTTCTTATCTTTGAGTGAAAGCATCTTGTAAATACAATTAGTTCATACAATTGAAAATGAATTCTGCCAAACATGTTATCTGGAAAATAGAGTAATGGATAAATGTTATTACTGCAGAGATAGGATGAAAACTTGTGTGGTCTATTTCAGCACTTCCAATGTGACACAATAATATAAGTGTTCTTGTTGCCCAGCCTCTAAAAGAAAGATTTTTCATGTATGTCTGTGTTTATGTGTGTCTTTTAATGCAACCCATACCATGGGTAATATTTCCAACATTCTTCATGGAGGTCTGTGTGACATAATTATTTCCACTCATGGGGCTGGCCACATCACTGTTGTGGAAGTAAGAATCAGATCAGACAGACCTCCATGAAATACTCCTCCTTATTACCATTGTATTGCTGTTCAAGCTTATGAAAAGATCCCTATCAAATGTTAATTATTATTGATAACTTGCAATAATAAAACACTTGTATCAAAACATCTCTAGGTACTTTGCTAGAAACATAGCAAACAAATTTTGACACTGAGCCAATAAGGTAAAGGGGGACCTGTGAGCAAAAGCTGGTGAAAGAGTTAAGTTTTAAGAAGCATCTTCAAGACGGAGAAGGAGAGAGAAGTGGCGAGGTTTGGGGAATGAACACCAGAGATTGGGGCTTAGGCAGTTGAAGACATGGCCACAAATAGTACAGTCATTACAATCTAGGATGTGCAATAAGCTAGTATTGTAAGAATGCAGAGATCTATGATGGTTGCAGGACTGAAGGATATTACTGAGAAGGAAAGGATGAGGCAACAGAGTGACCTGAATTAAGGAAGGGAATTTTAAAATTGAACTTTTGCTGGCTTAAGACTCAATATAAATCAGGAGATATAGTGGTGATGAGTGAATGGGACTTTGCATGGTTAACTATATACACTTCAAAAAGTTTTAAATACTTTTATTATTTGAGAGAAATAACAATACTTAAATAACAATGGATATTTGATGTATATGGATAAGACTCAGCCTGTTCCACCGTTTAATGTAACATAGATCCAAATATTTTGTTAGCTGTAGTTTTAAGCATGCTATTATAGAAAAATGTTGAACACAAGAGTGTATTCTCCAAGGACTGGAGGCACAATGAGTTGAGCAATTGCCTTAGACTACTCTATTACACTTCCTGATGGTGAGATTCAGGATATTACTAGTCAACCTGAAGATGCTCAATAATCAGGAACCAGAGAATATTTACAGTACCTAGACTGCTCTTACATCCATGATAGATGGTACCAGCAAGGAGTCTGTAGACTTCTCAGCCATGAAACATCAAGGCTGCTTTGACAAGAATGACTAGGAGGTTGAGGATTTGGCTACTAATGTACAAACCCAAAGTGCTCCTAAACTGGAAACACCACCAATACCTGAGGAGAAGGCAATAATTAGACTGCAACTTGAATACAGTGAACAGTTTTGGTCCCTTATCTAAAGATATTCTGGCATTGGAGGCTGTCCAGAGAAGCACTGGTTCTGGTATGGAGAGATTTTCTTATGAGGAGAGGTTGGGCAAGTTGGGTTTGTGCTCGCTGGAATTTAGAAGAATGAGAGGAGACCTTATTAAAACGTAGAAAATGCTTGGAGGCTTGACAGGATAGATGTGGAGAGGTTGTTTCCCCTTGTGGGAGGGTCTAGGACCAGAGAGTATAACCTCTGAGTAAGGGGTTGCTTATTTAAGGCAGAGATGAGGAGGAATAGTTTTCTTTTAGAGAGTAGTGAATTTGTGGAATTCTTTGCCATGGAGGGCTGGCCAGGTTGGGTGGTTAAGTACGTTCAAAGCTAAAACAGACTATTAATCAGTAAGGGAATCAAACATAATGTGGATTAGACAGGGAAATGGAATTGGTAATTATCAGATCAGCTATTATTCTAAATGGCAGAGGTTACTCAATGGGCCAAATGGCCTACTTCTACTATTACATCTTATGGTCATAGCTGTGTTTAGACTGGACATTTCAGACTATGAAAGTCTTATCTGAAATACCTAATCTGAGCCAATCTCAGATTAAAGTAGTTAACTCTGTTTGAATGTATTTCCTGGCAATCCCATCGTATGATCTCTTTCCCCTGACTTCCATGCCCCACAATCTGACCATTGGTCTCCTTGGCATACAACTTCCAAAGCTAACTGGAAAGCAGCTAGATTTTTTTCATTTATCTGGTTGGATGATTCTTCCATTTCTCGAGAAACCACGTAAACTAGAAATGCTCATTGCTATACGTTTCCTACAAGAGGCCCCTGGATTGTAGAATGGATAAGATTTTCTGTCTTTATTGTGATTCATTGACTTCTTCTGGAGATGAGTGAATGTGAGGGAGGCTCGCACAGAGTTAGACCTGAGTTACCATGCAGCCGATTTGTCCACATGTTGCTGCATGGTTTATGTCTGAAGACAGGGCTCATTTATCAGAACACTTGCTTCTTCAGGTGGAACTGCATCCCAGCCAAAAAGCACCTTCAGAAGATAAGGAGAACCTTCTAGTTAAGGTTGGGTGTAATTCGTTCTAATGGTAAATATTGTGGATGAATGTATTCCTGGATCCGTCTCGCATATACTTTTGCCTAAGGCCGAGAAGAACTTTTGTTAAAACAGCAAAAACACTTGGCAGAGACTGAGTAGGTTTTCACATTCATGTTGTACGGGAGCCAAACACGCTGAGAAAAGTCTTGGGACGTGGATACAGTCCAAGGGGATCCCCCTGGCGAATGTCCATTGTACTATTTGTCTGAGTAAGTTGATCAGTTTATTGGAGCTGTTCAGAAGAACCCATAAAATTTAACAATATTTAGGTAGGCTTTTCAGTGAGAAAAAAATTTAGAAATATGTGACGTACAATAATAGGATAACCTTTACCTGTTCTTTCAAACCTGAAACATCTTGCATTCTGCCATTGTTATTCCTGTCCCATGGTTAGAAGCCTGATACAGTTTAATTTAGAAACTTAATTTCATAGTTTTGGGGTAAAGTTTGGAGATGAGATGATTGCATTTGTGCCCAATTAGAAAGGCCGAAAGACCTCAAACTGCAGTCCCACCGAAAATCTACAGACTTTGCACGGTGAAGCAGTGTGAGGGCAAAGCAGACCCACATGGAGTGGTGGGATTGTGGGATGACTTGGTTCCACAGTGATCCCAATTCAGACACATTACCAAGCTCCATCTGCCATGTAGTGTCCACTTGCCAAGTGCTAGAGTCGATTGTGATGTGCCTTGGATCACTTTATAACATTAAAGGCACCATATAAATGCAAGTTATTGTTGTGGCTATGCTGGAATAATGTTAAACATTGGCAGTGGGCAGCAAATCAATGTTTTTTTTAACACTTGTTTGAAAATCCAGTAAAAATTGCCATGTTCCATTGATTTGAATTCTACTTGAATCTGTTTTTAACTGTACGTAGGTATAGACTGTCTACATGAGTGAGAATTGTACATTGTTTGGTGTGGTGGGAGGCTGCTGGGAGCATCCAATATTACTGAGGCATGCCTTGCTCATCCACCTCCTTGAACTGCTCATATGGAGCCAGAACTGTGGTAACAATTCTATTGTAAAACAGGGGAATTAGTTGTGTATTACAAATTAGTTGCTGGTGACTGCCAAGGCAGAATCCTACAAAATGAATAACAACAGCAAATCTGTTTTCAAGCATTCAAACACATATAGAGCATAAGCTTTTTCAGAAGCGCAATGTGAATTTATCATGCCAAAGTAACAAGTCTCACTTTCTTGGTCCTTGTCATTAATTCTTGGTCACCAACAATAGTTGAAATGATCAACTTTGATTCTGGGAGGAATGTTTCCCTTCACTTCAAATGTAGGGATACTTGCTTACCCCACCATTACCCTCTTTCGAACTGTTTGAGGATGAGGGACAGTGGAGCTAACACATTAGTTGATGTAATTCCTCAACAAGAGCAACATTTCATTGTGAAAGCTGGAAAGGATGTGCTGCACTATGCGGGTAACCAGAGAAGATGTAAATTAATGACTAGAGTTGCAATGCCCCTACTAAGGACATTGGTGTGTCTGCTACAGGAAAACATGGTTTTGCTTTGGGACCAGAAATGTTCAACGGCTGTGCGGTGTTTGTTGAGTAATAGCTATATTCCAGATTGGAATATTACAACAGAATGTGGCCCATGTGCAAGCCCATCTCTCCTAAACTGTGAAATTAAGTGGAGCTCACTAATTGTATGGATAGTATGGCAGGATCCAAAGGATTACGTTCGAGTGTTTAACAATCTTAATTAGAGCAAAAATTTTCAAGATTGTTTCTCTATGCATTGAAGCTCAAAGGGAATGAATTAGACTCTTTAGCTTCGTTTACAATGAGTTTGATGATATTTCGAACAAGAACTAAGGGCAAGAATGTTGTTGCATGTAATATACAGTGTATTAATCTGCTGCCAAGGTGTCCACAAAGTCTAATTGTCGAATATACACATCTTCTGACCAATCAAAGTTTAACTTTTGTTTGGTGAGGGACCTTTGCAACTTGGGACCAATTTGTCAATTGCAGGCTCCAGGTCAGAAGAAACCAGCAATGCTGCTGGAGTTATATTTTTACAATTAGTTTTCATCTGAGACAAAATGTGATATCAGAAATGGAGTGAATATGCTCAAGGTGCAAGCTTTTATCATGATTTTTTTAACATATACAGTTCCTTCACAACTAAGTCTAAATTCAAATCAAATGTGCACTGCTGCAATGTTCCCCAGAAGCAGAGAATGTACAGGAAGGGCAGCTCCACCTAGTGTTGGGAGGACTCCAAGGTAAGTACAGTGTATAAGGATAGGTGTACATAATAATATACATGTAACCTGGATGTGATACTGGCATTGCACATTTGATAAAACATGAAATAAATGTGCATGAGGGGCAAAAACATACTTATAACAGACTAAGTTCTGATAGGCTGGCCAGTCCAATCATCAGTCAGCTTGGTCCAAAGGTCTTAAGGTAACCACTTCCTTTAGTAACAGCATCACTGACCTGACGCTTTTTAAGAGAGATGATGGTGTAATCACAAATGTTCTGTGGTTCGCATGACCAGCTAATTTCATTTCAACTGCATTTCAACCCACATGGAGTGGTGGGATTGTGGGGTGACTTGGTTCCATAGTGATCCCAATTCAGATATGTTACCAAGTTCCATCTGCTATATAGTGTCCACTTGGCAAGCGCTAGAGTCAATTGAAATGTGCCTTGGATCACTTTGTAACATTAAAGACACCATATAAATGCTAGTTATTGTTGTGGCTATGCTAGAATAATATTGACCATTGGCAGTGGGCAGCAAATCGACATTTTTTTAACACTTGTTTGAAAATCCACCAAATATGTCTTGTTTTTCACATTAAAGGTAAGGGAAAGGGTAAAGTCACCATGGTCTTATTTGACCATAAGGCAGCTGTCTCTTATTGGAGAGGGACAGCTGGTGGTGATTTAACCTGAGGGTCACCGCACTTCAAATAAGGGAGAGGTTGAGAAGGAGGAACTTTCATGGTAACCTCAGCTGGTGCAGGAATTGAACCCACACTGCTGGCATCACGTTGCATCACAAACCAGCCTTCCAGCCAACTGACCCCCAAAGTGATGAAGTAAGTCACTCCAGAATGTGTAAGCTTCTTGCTCAAGCATTGCTCAAATACACTTGCTCACTGTTTTGCAGTTGGCAGGAGGTAGTGAGAAGTATTCATTCCTTGCTTCTGTTTTCTATGAATATCTCACATGATTTGCAAAGTTAATGGTAAATTAATTTGTCTTTAATGTTTTGTGTATTTTGGATTAAAACGAATTTTTGTAGAATTAGTCTAATTGACTATTGATCAGCTTTAGAGTTGCATTTGGGTATTTTAATGTTGTTTCTTCAAGGCTCAGTTCAGGGTATTATCTGCAAGTATTGCTGCTAATAATGTAATCCAGAGTTGCTTACTATTTCGTTTTGTGCAGACGGTCTCAACACTGGCTGGGAAACAGATTCCTCTTTGCCCAAAGCATTAATAGTGGTTGAAAGAAAGGCATAAGTGAAGCAATCTGTTACTGTGCAAAGAGGACGCTCTAGATAATGGGTTAGAAACGAATGTGTGGTATAACATTACGTAGCTTGGAAGCACAATAAATCTGACTTGTAAATAGTAAAACTAAATCATAAGTTGTTCAATAATAAGCCTAACTTGTGCGTAATTAAACATTTCAGAGACTTGAGCAAATACATCAAGGTTGACAATACAAAGCATTGAGGGGAGTCCAGTTCTGCCAGGCACTCTTGTCTCTTGAATGAAGCAAGTTTATTATTTGCATTTATAAAGCAGTACCATGACCTCAAGACATCCTAAAGTGTTTCATAGGTAATGAATAACTTTTGAAGTATAGGTAATGTTCTAATGTGAGAAACAAAATAGCCACATTGTGCACAATAAGTTCCCACAAACCATATAATCTGTTTTGGTTAATCAGTGTTGCTTGAGGGGTTAATATTAGCCAGAACACTGAGGAGAATGTCCTTCTCTTCTGCAAATAGTGCCATGAAACTTGTCCATTTGCCTGAGAGGTCAGAGTGAACCTCAGTTTAGTGTGTCATTGAAAAAGGCATCTCCACTCATGCTGCACTGGTGCTTCAAAATCAATGTTACCCACCACCTTCTGACTCAGAAACAACAGTGTTACCAACTGAGCCACAGCTGACACAAGGAGTAACCATAACACACTATTGGTGGATTCTTGGATACATTAAACACTTTTCTGAACATTAAAATAAAGGGATTAAATGCTATTGAGGGCTGGTGGGTGCCACCTAGTTATCATCCTGTTCAAAAATGTCAAAATGACTTGGACACACCAATGATGTAAACTGTTTCAATGTCTCCACAGGATATCTAAAGTCCAAGATAGGTTGTTGCATATCTGGACATTTTCAAGTCCACTGATTGGATTTCCTTCAAGGACAATCTTGTACTAATTGTGGTTTCATTTGTAACTTCCTGTTTATGTCTGATTTCTTTTGTGCTTGTTTTTTTTAAAAGTGAAATGGTCATTTTGACTGTGTAAAATTATACTGCGGAACTACAGAAGAAAAGCAAATTTCAATCCACTGCCTAATTGTAACATGTAATTGGTAATTAACTACGACGCCCCTGTGGGGAACAGCCTGTCTCTGCCTATGAAGATTACATAATGCAAAGCCTAACGAATGTGAATTTTAACTTATTTATGCATTAGACTCAAATTCCAATGAATGTGGCAGATTAAGGATAAATGCCTGGATTTGAAGCTTGCTGAATTCTTGGTCCAAACGCTGACACTAATCTGTAAGTAAATGGATGCAGGCTCGTCAATGCTGTGAGGGAATTATAAAGTCTTCTCCTCAGTTGACTGTTGGAATTTGGACGTAATATGATCACTGAAATCCTCTGAGTGTTCCATCCAGGGTTTCCATCTTGACTCATTGGTAACACTTTCATTTCTGAGTCAGGAGGTTGTAAATTCAAGGGTCATTGCAGACAGTCAAGTTCCTGATACTGGGTAATACTCAACTGCAGTGCTAAGGAACTTCTGCCCTGTTGCACGTGAGCATTTTCAGATAAAGTATTAAACAGAGCCCCTATATGCTCTTCTATTTTTAGATAAAAGATTCCATTGTACTATTTCAAGGACAAAGGGGGATGTCTGCCTGAATATTTGGCCAAAAGCTATTCCTCAACCAACATCACTAAACAACATAGATTTAAAGAAGTAATTCACAGGATCGAGGTATCACTGCCCTGGCCAGCATTTATTGCTCATCCTTGCATTTCCCTTGAGAAGGTGATGGTGAGCCAATAACCATAACTATCTTCTTTTGTGTTTGAGATGACTGACCGACAACAACCATAGCTATCTTCTTTTGTGCTAGGTGCATCCAGAATGTTCCAGGATTTTGATTTGGCACTAGTGAAGGAACAGGTATATAATTCCGAGTTGGGACTGTGTGAGCTTGGAGAGAAACTTGCAGTTGGTGATATTTCCATGCATTTGGCCCTCTAGGTGGCAGAGATTGTGGGTTTGGAAGCTCCAGTTTAGGAACCCCGTGGGTTGCTGCAGCACAGCTTGTAGATAGTAAACATGGCTGCCACTATATGTCAGTGGCGGTGGGAATGAATATCTAAGGTGCTGATCGAGTGGACTGCTTTGTCCTCAATAGTGCTGAGCTTCTTGAGTGCAGTTGAAGCTACATTAATCCAGGCAAGCGAGGGAATTGAGGAACATTTTCTTTCCTTCAGCGTTATGGTCCCTGTTCCATTATCAGGCCTCATCAGATTCCCAGCGCATCCTCTTTTCATTAAATAATTTCATCACATTCCTGATTTGGGTCTTGTAGGTTTTTGGGGTATCAGGAGGTATGTTACAGTATAATTCCTAGCCTCTGATCAACTCTTGTAACCATTGGCCCTCTTGTAGCTTGCCCTCCAACATCCTGATTTCCATATCCCTGGGGATACTACACATGACCTTGCAGGCTGAACATAAGCAGTTTTAGGGACTAGATGGCTTGAACTTGGACTGCAGCACTTTGACTTGACAGCAGCAGCCAGGAATGACCAGCTGACAGGCAACAACAACGACACTGATGGAAGTATGAATGCTGCCATGTTGAGAGAGGACAGCAGATTTCTGTTCCATAGCGCCTTTGACACTCCCTTATGGCATTGCCTTAGCAATACTAGTGATCTGTCGGTATCCATAGTTATAATGACAGTGGTATGAGCCTGCATGGTACCAAGATGTGCAAAGGATTCAGAGTCCATACACATAGATTGTGAAGGTAGCAGAATGAATAGATAACATAGAAACACATGGAATAGGAGCAGAAAGAGACTATAAAATGGTTATGAAGGCAAACAGGATACTTTATTTGCCACAACATAAAGATATGGAATATAAGAAAAGTTTTGTTACTCGGAAATCGCTGGTTAGAAGACAGTTATGAGTTCTGCCTACTGTTTTGGTCACTGCATTGCAGGCATGATGTGATCACACTAGAAAGGACAACAACGTTGCAAGAAATGAGAATTTTAGCAATGAAGGAGGATCGTAAAGGTTGGGGTCATTTGCTTTTGAATAGAGAGGACTGAGGGGAGATGTATTTGAGGTATAAAATCATGAGGTGTTGAGGTAGAGTTCATGGGCAGGGTTTGTTTTAAAGTAATTGTCTGAAGGGAATTGAGGAGCAATTTTTTTTTCCTTCAGTGTTATGGTCCCTGTTCCATTATCAGGCCTTATCAGATTCCCAGCTCATTCTCTTTTCATTAAATAATAGTAAACACGGATGCATCTCCCTCTTACCTGACGGAAAGGTTGCGTGGTGTAGACCTTTCCAAAGTCCAAGTTCTCACCACTGATGAGGATTTTGCATGTGTGCATAGCAGCTTGAGACACATCACACCTCTTCTCTCCTTTACCTTGAATCTAGATGTCTAGGGAATTGGTGCCAGCGCCCTGGAATGAGATTCAGATTGCAACAGAATCTGCATGCCAAACTAAAACAGGACCACCCTGAGTAGTGGATGCCACAAGTAGAGCACAGAATGAAAAATGCACTGCCTGTGGCCACAAATGAGGTACAAAAATTTTCGCTGTCAAATAGTTTTGTGCATCCCCTGAAGGGACGAAGAAAACACATTGTTTGCATGAAAACTCAAGCTAGTATTTTTGCCATAGAGATAGGTTTATGTTTAAAATGCACCAGAACTACCCTGGAACAGCTATTACATTTTCCTGAATAATTTGGGCCACCTTCAGTTTGATTGTCTTCCAAAATATTTCCTCATCCTGATCCGATCTGTCTAACAATATTGGAGGCATCTTGAAGTACGTTATTGGATTTGAAATTGTTATGGCTTGGTATGTTTTTGGTGTTTAGCTTTGGGTTTTACACAGCTTTAATTTGAGAGAGATACAAGTAGTAGAGGCTGGATCTTTATTCTTCCATTTCAGTAACGCTTACACAAGCAGCTTTATATCATGCTGTTTAATCAAGGTTCCTGCAATTCATTCTCTGTACAGTTATCAAGGTGGAAGAAATACAGATTATTCTTCAGGCAACATTATCAATAAACTGAACAATGCTACTCATGATGTGTTAATTTTGACTTTTAATTAGTGACAATTACAATTTTATAATCTAATTTTATTCTATACTTCAAAGACTCTCTACGACTGTTATCCTGGGCATACTGGTGTTCTAGTATTTAGATTTCATGAGGGGGCTGGACAGAATTCATAGGAAGAAAGCATTCCCACTTGTAAACAGCTTGAGAACCAGAGGGCTCAGTTTCAAAATCTTTTGTAAAAGAAGTAAATACGAAATGAGAATTTATTTGTTCACACAGTTGAGTAGTTAGGGCGTTGAATGCAATGCCTGGAGTTGTAATGGAGACAGGTTCAATCGGGGCAGTCAAGAGGGCATGAGATGTTCATTTACATGGAAACATTGTGCAGGATTATGGGGAAAAGGCAGGAGTTTGGCACCAAGTTAATATGCTCAGGAAGCTGATGCAGTCACGATGGGCTGAATGGCATAATTCTACACTGTAACAATGCTGTGACTCTCTGATTCTTCTTTTCTCACTTTTTGCCAGTCCTGTCCATTGCACACTTTTCACCAATTGTGAACACACTTCTGGGTCTTGAATAGGAAGTGCAAGGTTAACAAGAGCACTTTACCTTGAAACTAGATGTCTAAGTGATGTTTTTCTTTCTTTTGCCCCTTTATGGAAATGCATTGCCTTGGTCTGGGACCTCCCCCTGAATGGCTGACTAAGATGAAAAATTTTCCAGAAGGCCCAAATCTACATTGGGCAGCTCCATCTTCATTCAGAAACAGCAGGAATAACAGCACCAGACTGTGCCAAATATGATCATAGCATTTGTACTAAACACATTTCATTAGGAGTGCTGAGGTAGTAAGTAATTGATTACATGCGTGGGTAGCTTTAATTATGAGTTACTGTAAGGTATGTTTATTACAAAGAACAGCAATCAATATTGCCCAGACCAGACACACAGTTGATGTGCCCAATATCGGTGTGACAGAGCTGGTGCAGGATGTTGAAATTGGATTGTCAAACCAGAAAGACTTCCTCAACAGAATTTAAGGAAAGTTATGTGGCCATAAAGATTTTGAATCCAATATGAAGCATTCTTGCTAATATCATGTGATGTTTCTAGTGTGCTTGATGCATGTGTAGAGATATTTCTGCAGGGTAAAGATAATAACAAGTGTATTGCTGTTAGTTGCCCTGAAAGGGGCGAACCATAGGAAATTACTTAGAAGCAAAATAATGGGTTCAAAGGACAAAAGTGATCTTTAATGAGGCTTGGAGCAATGAATGAGCTACGTTGTCCGCTGGTATGCTGTTAAATGGAGCCTGGGAATATAATATAATGATTCAATTGCTTCATTCAGAACCATGAAGGGCAAACTAGATGAGGGGATCAAGGCAGTGCCAGGAGTCAAGAGACATATAAGACCAAACTATTCCAGTATCCAGTACAGTATTGATCATAACACTGACAACATGAAGAAAGAACATTTCAGTAAGAAGGCAAAGGAAGAGTGCATGTGATCTGTCTCTGTTGGTCTCCCTTAAAACTAATTTCATTTGGCCTTAAAAGTGAGTTCAACAGACTGAAATCCTACTAAGTGAACTAAGAGTAGTTAGAGTCTCAGAAATGTAAATCAAGTTTATTTGTGGCTGACTTTGTCCAAAGCAGGAAGGAAAGAGGAGGTCATTGTAACTGACCTCAGCCCCAGACTGCGACAAGCAAAATCCATTTAGCTACGCTGGTCCCTCTTGCATTTCAGTGACACTTCCCACCATTCATTCCCTAATCCCAAACTAGGAAAATGTGGATATTTGCATGTTGAGAGAGAACGGAATTAGGTTTAGGTGTGTTGCCTGCTATGGTCAAATTGCCTGGTAACATTCAGCACAGTGAATGACTTGTGGAACTATTGTAGCTGAAATCACCATCTAATGGAAAAGGAGAGATGCAAAGGAAAGAATATTTGAAATGGTAATGGGTAAGTAACTGGGGATTATTAATAATTATATATATTTTACAAATGAATTGATTATTAAGCCATCATGTTGACCATGCGGAGTTTGATGCAGTTCATTTTACCTGGGTTCCTTTACAATAGTAACCTAATGAAAATATCCCTTTTAATTGCTGTTTGTTGAGTGAAGTGTAGATGAAGGCCTCCGCTAGTGCAGTCTTTAAAAACCATGTCAAGGTATTTTTCACTTAAGAGCCAAAGCAGTTCATCTGTCATCTGGAGTTAAATTGCTGTAACTCTGCAGTCTGTTTTGACACTGATTAAATTTCTCTCACAGAACGATTGAATAGCAGAGTACAAACATGATGACCAAATGCATGTCTGGGGCCTCTAGTAATTTACTGTTCCAGACTGCACTTTAAAAACTGCTGGTGTAATGAGACCTTAAAAATAGCTGGATAGGTAGTACCAAGCATTTAAAGGTACTCTGTCACTTATGACCCGTAACTCTCTTTTTCCTAAAACGGCACTGCATTTTTTGCAATAATGCTTAAAATCTTTGATAGAAGAAATGCACCAGGATGAAACAAAATTTATTAATATGAGTGTCCGCACCAAATCAATCACCAAAGGTAATTTTGATTTTTGACTAAGTTTTGAATAGGTTCCGGCATTCTGAGGTGAACTAATATTCTACCCATGACTTTTGGGTTGGTAAAGATGGCAGCAATCTAAGCTGAGAAACATTTCTGTTACCAATCAAAAATAGTTATAGATTTTAAATTCATGTAAACATTTAAACAAAATAGGTCTGTCCTGTTTATGTGAAGATTCATCTTGTGTTTATATGACACTCTCTGCTTCTTTTTGTCTGAACTTTGCTTGTTACTGGTGGAGGATTTTCCTCCCTTCATTCTTTCTCCAGCTATCCGTCTCCAAGGGCAAGAGATTTTTCCTGTGCCCAGGTAAGTAAGGGAGAGGTCTCTCCAAATTTGGTCAAGTTTTGAACATAAACTGGCCTTTGCAGATGGTGGTACTTGCACAGCAGGGTGGCCTGCAGCCCCTATTGGTTGGAAGGCCTTGCCACCTCCCCAACCACTGCCTCTGGGAAATGGATCAGGGTGTATGATACAGTTGGGAAACAAGGACACTGGCTAGAAATGATATTTCTTTTTTGTTAAAGAATCCCTACTGTGCAGAAGCAGGCCATTTGGCCCTTCGTTCCACACTGGCCCTCCACAGTGCATCTCACCCAGAGCTATTCTCCTACCCTATACCTGCCCCTGCATTTTCCACAGCTAATTGACCCAGTCTGCATATCCCTGGATGCAATGGAGCAATTTAGCATGGCCATTCCACCTAATCTGCACATCTTTGGACTGTGGGAAGAAACCAGAACACCTGGAGGAATGGCACACAGACACAAGAAGAACGTGCAGACTCCGTACAGGTCGTTGTCCGAGCCTGGATCCCTAGCACTGTGGGGCAGCAGTGCTAACCACTGAGCCACTATGCTGTCCCCAAGCACGTGTGCTTCCATGCCTGCCTTTGCAGGGCTTGAACATCCTGCCCCTTATATCTGAAGTCTTGTTATGAAGAGAGACTTGAAATACAGGGATGACTCCAATTTCCCACTCCAGCACAAAAAGACTAAAAGGGAAGTTATTTGAGATTTTAAAGCAGGAGACTTTTAATGCAATCTGGCATGCATTGACATATTGTCAAAATACATAAGTGTGTTGAGTGCATACATGTGAATGGACAGTGACCATTTTGTGATCCGTGACTGATATTTCTTGTGTTCATTAAAATTTGCAAACCTTCTGTTTTTTTTTGATCTGAGGCACTGTTTTCTTCTAGATTCCTGTGTTAATGCAGATAAATACCAGCTCTTTAAATTTGTCCATAAAAAGCTTAATGTGGCTGTAAGCACACAGGCAAGACAGGCTGAAACCAGATCTTTATCTGAAAAGTGCAGTTAACTTTTGGCTAGCTGGAGAGAAAATAATTTGATGTAGGCTCATGCCACCGATGTAAAGTCACATCCATTGTTAAAGAGGCCCTGCCTTCAGGTTGGTTTGCTTAATGAACTGCTTTTTTTACATTTGGGAAAGGAATTGAACCAGAAGGAAGCCTGCAGTCTTTTTTTTTGTCAAAAGGATCTCCTAAGTGATATGTCTTAACCTTTGTAACAAAATGAACAACAGTTTGCTAAACATGCTTTCAAAGACCTGGTGCCATTTAAAAGCAGAGTCTAGGCGCCCCAGTCCTATTTATAAATGAAATCACTTTGCAGCCTTACAATCAATTTTGACAGGTTGTTGAGTTTTTAGCATGGTTTTCTTTAAACAATGAGTGCCAGCTAATTGCAAAAGGCATTTGGTCAATGTGGGTGTAGGATCAGTGCTGGAGGATTGTACTGGGGAGGGAAGCTGAAGTAACGTAACAAAATCACTAAAACATATTGAGTCAATAGTGGTTTACCAAGATGAGCAGACCCCCGGCCTCGGGGTGAAGGCCAGCAAGGACTCCCTGCTTTAGAAGGACTATACTGCTGACCTTTAACCTTTATTTCTTAATTTTTCTAAATTATACCTAAGATTTTGTACCAGGTAACTTTGTACCTAAGATGGCACTGGAAATAGTGAAAAGTACACTTTTCTCTGTACTCATGTATCCCCATGCTTGAGTACATGTGACAATAAACCTAATTCTAACTCTAATTCTAATCTATTATCTATGGTTCTGGATAACTCTGCCTGCTAACCTGTCCTCCATACCGAGCTTTCACTGCTTAAAGAAAGATATATTTTAGGAGGAGAAATGAAAATGGAAGTGCACACGGGAAACTAAACATTAATATTACTAACTTACATCTGCCCTCTGCATAGTGCCTTTCCATACAAGCAGCATTCTGCACCATAAATGTAGATGCTTTATGTAAACTGGCTATTTGCAATGATTGTATATAAATAGATAGAAATGACATTGCTCTGTCCAGAGTTGCAAATGCCATTTTTCAAACCAGTGTAATTGCTGTCGAATTTACTTTCCTTTAATTATAAATACTGTCTTTTCATTCCTAGGGGGCAGGGTTAGGCCAGGAAGAGTTGTGGTCAGTAGGCCTAAGGGATCGCAGTGGGGAAAGAGTTATGATGGCTTGCAAGGGCTTACTTACAACCAACATACTGATGAGTGGGAAATAATTTAACGTATTTATGCTGATTTATTCCCCTTTTATGTTCCTGAAGTGATTTTGACAATATCTATTCCTATTGTTGCTGATTGTTCTGTTTACAACGCACAAGATTATGCTTAATTAAATCACTCAGACATTACCGTTGTCATTCCTTTGGGACTGTCTTTAACAAGGGGAGGAGATTTGTGTCGGCCAATAATTGCAAAAGCACATACTCAGGCAAGAATCATAGAATCCCTACAGTGTGGAAACAGGCCCTTCAACCCAACAAGTCCACACTGACCCTCAGAGCATCCCACCCAGATCCATCCCCCTATAACCCAGATAATTTACACATCCCTGAAGACTTGGGACAATTTAGCATGGCCAATCCACCTAGTGTGCACATCTTTAGCCTGCCTGCAAGGCTGAGCACTGACTCATACACGGTCAAAACCAAAATGGTGGCCCTGAGAGATGTGCTACTCCTTGTGGTGTTTTACTTTATCAGTGCTGGTGAGAGCTCTTCCATTGAACTTCCTTCTCCTTCATTGATCTTCACCCACCATCCCCAGCCATCCCAGTACTTTTGCTTTTGGGCTATTGATGCTAACTCTGTAAGGCAAAGAGGATTCATAGACCAGTTCCCACATCTGGTTCATCCTATATTTTGGATCTGAATTGCTTAAGGCTTCAGAGAGCTGAAAATTTGCTTCTGCCAGCTGTGAAGTGAAATATGATTGCAGAGATTTGTTTCAGTCAGATTCATAAACAAATTCAGTAAATAATTCATTCACTTAGAATGTTTATATCTGAAATGAACATTTTATAGTTATTCCACACATACTGTTTATACATTACAATACACCTTTCCTACATTGAACAGAACATACAACACAGAAATAGGCCATTCGGCCCAAACAGTGAATATGTGTTGATGCTCCATTTGAGCTTCTTCCCAACCTTCCTCATCTAATGATCAATGTAATCCTCTATTCCCTTCTCCCTCATGATTATTAAGCATTCCTTTAATGTTTCTATGCTGCTTGCCTCAATTACACTCTGTGCTACATATCTGTAGCAGCTGCAATGAGGGATGAGGATATTCTATGGTTGTGAATGGCAGCACACAAATGCAAGTTCTTGTGAATGGACATGTTCCTCTCCTCTTCACAGTTGTACTTTACCTTGTAGATGGCTGATCGGGTGCTGGCTCAGCAATCATTACTTTGAACCAAGAGTTCGTGATTAGGAATATTTTGGGATGATTTCCAACTCCATTGGGAGATGAAAATGAGGATGGAAAGAAAAACAACAAGGTCTATCTGTCTTTCATGTTGCAAATAAATAAGCATTTTTTTACAACATATTGAACACTTGAAGTACCTCACATTTTTTGAGGAGAACCTTTTTTTTCTGTATGAAGTGTTGTGTTTTATATGACAGCTCTATTAAATAGTTATTAAATTTCAAATAAATCCTGATGTCTGCCTGTTGCGGATATTGAGTGAATAACTATATAGGAACATGGGACACGGGATGACATGGAAAAATGAGAACAGCATGGAAGAGCCATGCAAGTATGAGAGGACATAGAGTGCGGACATTGTGATATTAAGCAGAATTGGGTGGATGGCAATATGACAGTGCATGAAAGTGGCATGCGATGTCATGGGAATATAAGACAGCATGGTATACGAGGGGAAGAAGAATGTGTATGAGAAGCCATGAGATGTATGAGAGAGCATAGGGGTGACATGGGCCTATGAGGGAACAAAGGGTGTATGGGGTGTCTCAGAGGACCATAGGGTGTCATGGAGGTTCGGGTGAGCATGGTCAAGCCATGAGGGTTGAGAGGATGAGGAGGGAAAATGGGGGGTATGAAGGAAATTGGGGGCATGAGGAGGGTAGAGAGTGATGGCCTGAGGATATAAGAGGTATGGAAATATGAAAAAGCGATGGTATCTGAGGGGGTGTGTGAAACCACATGTTTGTACCTGTTTATTGTGTATGGATTCCTCGTGGAAACCAGTTATTGACTGTCCCTTTGTTTCCCCAGTAGAATAATTATTAAAAGAGAAGGAAATTTAGAAAAAAAGTGAGCTGTGCAATCTCAACGTGGGCAAATACGTTTTCACTACACAGGGTTGTAAGTAAACCTTTTCTCATTAACCAAGAGTGATATTTGACTTTGAAACTCTTGTGTATGCTAATGAAACAACACTTTCACTCTGTATTCTTGGTTTGATTTTGAAGATTTGAAATGGAAGCTTGAAAGCAATTACCAGAAGTTGTTAGCACCAAGACTACTTTCAAGATGACAAGTTTACTTATTGAAGTAAACCTTGTCCTTTTTCTTACCTTCAAGCATTAAATTAAGATTGTGAAGGCACATTTGAAGCAGAAAACCATCTTGTAGAGTCCCAGAAAGTTGCTTGAATTTAATGAAACATGCCTTTGTTCTCCATTCATTGTTGTTTCAATTGTATAGAAAAAGCACGGCAGGAAAATCAAGCAGTTTTACCATTACTGGTGCTTTTACATGAAGCAGACAAGGAGCAGGCAACTCATTTCATTTTTGTCTCTGCTGAGAGAAATTATGCTTTGTGGAAGGTAATTTGGTAATTTAATGAAATTCTGAAGGCCTACTTGTCCATCTTCATTTGTAGTTGTTTATGCATAAGGTCATAGCCTGTTCTCAGTGTGCATTTTTTTATTGAGCAGAACTAATTTCTTTGCTTATATTCAGCGGAGGTATCATTTCTTTGGCATCTGAAATTTCTTCCATGGACTAGGAAAGCAGTAGGGGATATTCCCTTTATAATTGCAGATGCTGCAGTTGACAGGCTACTTTCTCAGTCACAAATTCCTTTTTCATTCATTTGGAAAGAAAGAAACTGCCCTATTTTGCCAAAAAATTACATTTCTGTTGAGTTTTGTGGAGGGTTACTCTCCGTGAGTTTTTTTTCACACAATCGCCCCGAACTTGCCTGATTAATTACTTACGATATCCTTAGGGAGCCCCTCTCATCTGATGCTCGCCTGATTCTCCCATTCACCATAGCCAGAATAACTTACCAGTGCCTGCGAGATCCCAGAATATACTAACGTTCCTGGCACTAGCACAATACTTAGAATGCTGTTGCCGCACCCAGTTGAGCATTGTTGGGTCTGGAGCTGCCCCGCCCAGTTCCAGTTATTTGCCCCGGGGCATGGCTGAGAAGGGAAAAATGGCACCCCACTTTGCATAGGAGCCTGGAGATCCTGATGGATGGGCTTGTACAGAGGAGGCCCATCCTCTTCCCAGAGGATTGTCAGAGGAGGCCACTGAGGTTATTGCGGTCCTACTATCAGGAGAAATGCTCAGCAATGAAGGAAGAAGGTCAGTTTCCTTCACCAGGGTAAGTGGCACCATCTCTCCTCTGCTACCTTACAATCATATTATCCCTGCCATTGCATCCACGTTGCATTGCAAGATGGGGAGGTGATGGTCTAGTGGTATTATTGCTGGACTGTTAATCCAGAGACCCAGATAACGTCCTGGGGACCTGGGTTCAAATCCCACCATGGCAGATGGTGGAGTTTGGACTCAATAAATATCTGGAATTAAGACTATAATGATGGCCATGAATCCATTGTCAGTTGTCAGAAAAAGCCCATCTGGTTCACTAATGTCCTTTAGGAAAGGAAACTGCCATCTTTACTTGGTCTAGCCTGCATGTGACTCCAGACCCACAGCAATGTGGTTGATTTTTAACCGCCCTCTGGGCAATTAGGGATTGGCAATAAATGCTGCCTGGCCAATGACGCCCTCCTCCCGTGAATGAATAAAGAGAAAAAGACTCCCAACAAGGCACATGCATTATAACTAGGTCCAACAGTCTCAAACTCTGCACTGACCTGCACATTGTGCAATTGGCATTCAATTCCAATGCCAAAGTGACAGGGAGATGAGAGATCCTGAATTCATATCCAGTTACCCCTTCATCCAAAGGAGATAGGGCAGTGCCAGCTGGTACCCAGCCTAGGAGGAACCACATGTCAACAACTCATCTTCCTGCATGACCCATTTCCATAATGCTGTAATGTCTACCCCCTTTATATATCGCGTTCACCATCCCCCCAGCGATTGTAATCCCCTCTGCATCCCAGCATCCAAACTCCAATCCCTACAAGTAAATTCCCCAGCCTTCCTCCTATAGCAGTAGCTCCTGATAATTTCTCCTTGTCTTTTCATGGATGGGTCCTCTGGATTGAAAATGGCCAACCCCCTTGAACAATGTAGTGGGACAATCCTGAATGATGAGTGGTCAGGCCTCTGGCTGACATTTGGACAGCTCCCTGACCTACTTCCTGTGACTCCCCAGATGGAGACATGGCTGTTTGCTTGCAGCACGTGTGGTGTGTTTGCTGGATATGTGGCTAGCTCATGATGGAGGTGACTGATGTAGCACTATTGCTGTACAGCAACACATGCCCCCTCTTGACTGGTGACTGCTAGCAACCATGACAAGCTGCTGGCTTTTTCCCTGTTGTAAAAGTCAAGACAAAAGTGGTGTGAGCCCTTAAATTGTAGCTAAGGGGGATAAGCGCTAAAAGGTAAGGTAAGGAAGAAATGCTGTGAATATCCAGATAAGTGCTAAGTGAGTGAGTGCTAAGAGTGCAGGCTGGTAACCATCCAGTGGCATTTTGGTCAGTCTGAGCTGGGTACCTGTCCCTGCTGCAGCATTGCAATGATAGGTGATGGAGTGATCCCAAGTGCAACGTGGCACTGCAGGGGTGGACTGTAAATGGATTGGAGCTGTGCCATGATGATAGCATGTGTTGAATGCTATTGTCCATGGACATGGGTTGCCTGCAGTCACTGCCTCTGCGCCATACCCTGAGATGTTGGTGCCAGGAGTCCAAGACAGAGGCCCAGAGGAGCAAACAGTGAGCTGGAGTCACCAGGTACTCACTCTGACTTCCATGTCAGGAATTTGTGGCACCTAGTTTCTATTTGGTGGGTGGCAATGTAGGAGAGTGAACATTAACAAGGTGAGATTAAGTAATAATGAAGGGGATAATGAATGATTAGCTGTGCTAATTGCCCTCTCACTGTTCACTAACTAACATTGTCTTGATGACCGGAATTTAGTTGGTAAGTGAGACTTGCTGCTTTTGATATTGCAAAAGCCGTCACTCAAATTTGCACTAGCTTCTCCCAAATTTCTCGCCATTTCCCAGCTCTTTGAGGGCCTGGGAAAATTCTGCCAAATGTCATTTACAAATCCAATGAAAAACTCAGGAGAGGCATTTTTCCCAAAAGGATGGTTAAAGCATGGAATAGATATAACAGAATAGTTAAGATGAACAGCGCAGATGCATTCAAGCTGAAAACTAGATAAACGCCTTAGGAAGAAAGGAATAGAAGGACATGCCAATCAAATGTGATAAAGTGAGGTTGAATGTGAAGCATTACAGGTGGAAAGATATCTTAGGCTAATGGCCTGTACCTGTACATAACATTTGACATAACTCACTGCAAACCCGCCAGACCTCAATCCAAATCTGCACCGGTCTGTTTTGGAAACAGTTCAGCACAAATCTATTCCTGTAGTTTCCCTAGGCCTGTGCATTTTGTCTATTTATTGAACTTTAGAAGGAAGAAAAGCGTAAGTAAGTATATTGGTTCCTGACTTTATTTTGTAATTCAATGAGTTCTGTAGTAGATTTTCTTCTTAGTTGTTTTCAGGATGTGTAAACTACTGATAAGTCTGCATTTCTTGCACTCCCCTAGTTGCCTTGGCTTGGCTGTGTGGTACTGGTGGTCCTGGTGAATGGGATTTCCCCTTGAACTGCTGCAGTCCTTGTGGTGATGATGCACTCGTCCTGACATTCGGTAGGACATTGTGTAGTATTGGCAGAGTGACAGTGAAGGAACGGTGATATGTGTCCGTGTCAGGATGGTGTGTGAATTGGAAGGTATTTTGGCAAATATAGTTCTCCAGTGGCATATATTTTCTGTGGACCTTTTTGAATCCAGCGCCTGAATCTAAGTGTCAAGGCCAACTCTGTTACTGGAATGAAGAAGAGAGACTTCCTGGATGAGGAGGAAATCTCACTTTATTTCCAAGTCAGTTCAAGTTGTAAATCCTTATAATCAGTGGGAAGCCAGACTTCATTGCAGCTTCATCAAGTCCATATTGGAGATGCTTTTTGATCCTGCCCTTTCCTGCAATGGACTTTGGGGCGGGGGTGTAGGGAGCAGAAGGTTTGTTGGAGAATGGAGTTTGGATAGATTGGTTGTCTGTGATAGGTATTGCCAACTTGCACTGAGTTTACATCGGGACTGGAGTTATGATATATGCTTTGTTCGTGAAGTGATTTAGTTTAAAATCTGGGTAACTAATGTCTCTCAATCATAACATTTTTACAACAGACTTAGCTTTTAAAAGTCTTATTCAACCTTGTACAAAACTAGATTATTGAGTTGTTGCTGTTTATGATGAACCTGCAAATTAAAGAGCTAACTGAATATCACTTTCCAAGCTGGCACTTGAGAACTGGCCACTTGAAGACCTGAGAACTGTGGAACCCTACTCTATTATTTCACTAAAGAAAAGCTTAAGGCAGACCGGCTATGAAGAAAGAAAGAAAACTTCTCACAAGTCACTAATTGTTATTAATGAGTCATCTGGCTCCAATCCATTTCAATGTTTTCAATGTATTTTCCTTAGAGTGACAAGAAAAGGTATATTGTCTCCTGGTAATAGCAGTTAATCATATCACTGGTATCTTATCCAGTGGCAATCATGTCTCATCATATGCTAATTATCTCTATTTAATGAGTGACACTAGAGTTACAGGAACATTTAAGAAATTTCATTAGGAGGAGGTTAGAACAGGAAATGTCATAGTTGATGAATCTGTTCAGGTTTATGATACTATGCCTGTTTGTACAGTGAATAAAGCTTCCAAGAGGTAATCCTGTAACGATAAGAGTTCCAATCTCTATGCATTAATTAGACATTGAGATTAATTTGGTTCTATACAGTTCCCAGTTGCATTGTCTGATTAGAAGCTTCAATTGTTCATGTCCTCCGTGACCTCCTTGGAATCTGTTAAGTTTGAAACTTGGTCATTAGCTGAACAGTAATCAGTCATGTAAGTATCCAGACAGGATGTGCATGTCAGTTAAGCAGACAAAATTAGGCCATGCCAAACATTTATCGTTAAAGGGCAGATAGCCTGTCAGCTTCAACAGTCCTGCATTAAACTCTCAACTAGGAGACCGCAAGCTGAATGTAGGCCTTGACTGACATTAATATTTATGTTGTACAAGCAAAGGTTTTGGCAGCCCCTGCTGCTGGGAAGATCAAATGAAAGAAGGATGGCGAGAGCTTGTGAGGAGCATATATACGCTATGAATCTGTTGGGCCAAAGAGCTTTTGCTGTGCTGTAAACGCAGTGTAATACTGTGCTTTTGTGGCCTTAATAATTAAGGCTATCAATGGATAACAACTTCTGACGTCCTTATAGAGAAAACTGCACATTGCTATCAAAGCTACCCTGCTGATCTCTAGGGTGTGCCTTGAAATGCGAAGGTGCACCGTTCCAGTCCTTATGAATAGATTCCTCAGTGTAATGATAGAACAACTGCTCCCATCCACTGGATCTGCACTCAAGATTTCTGAAAAAATAGTTAGGGCCAGTGTATTTAGGAGTCAGTGAGTTTTTATGGCATGCTGAGTGATAATTGCCATCAAACAACTTTTTAGCTATTGAAAAATTATCAATGTGGAGTTTCACTCCCTCAGAAGAAAATGGGTGCTGTAGATTTCAGAAGTTGTTAGTAAGAGTACAGAGTCTGTGGCAGGAGATGAAGCCAATAGTTCAAACTTCTCAATGTTACAAATTACAGCTCATCCAGCTTTAATACCAGAGAAATTAGATTTTGGGAAAGGGGGATGAAGGGTAAAGCTGGCTTTCAACTGCATGCATGCCGAATCTGACAGATATCTGTCTTGTCACTCAACTATTAGATGAGTTAAGGGTTCTGAAGGGGTTAGTACTCATATGGGTGGCATGGTGGCATGGTGGGTAGCACTGCTGCCTCACAGTACCAGGGACCTGGGTTCGATTCCACCCTTTCGCGAATGTGTGGCGTTTGCACGTTCTCCCAGCGTCTGTGTGGATTTCCTCCAGGTGCTCCAGTTTCCTCCACAGTCCAAAGATGTGCAGGTTAGGTGAATTGGTGTGCTAAATTGCCCATAGTGTTCAGGAATGTGTAGATTAGGGGGATGAGCCTGGCTAGGATGCTCCGAGGTTTGGTGTGGATTTGTTGGGCCAAAGGGCCTATTTCTAGGGATTCTATGTTATTACATTTCTGTCATTCTACTGATGACACCCAGTCTGTGGGTGGAGCATGGAATTTCACTGTAGCTTTCAGAGGGAGCAGATGTATCTGTACCAGCTCCTTAAGTTCCTAGTAATTATGTCTGACCAATAGAATTGTACTTGTTTCTATCATGCAATGAATCATCTTGTTATCTAAAACTAGACATTTTATCTTTTGTAGATACTCTATAGTGGTGTATCCTCTAGCACTAATCACTGAGATAAAGCAAATGAGGATTAGTGACAGTGGCCTACCCTTGCAGAACTACATACAGGTAGAGGTCGTGAATAACACAAAGTATTAGGAGTGGTCATCTGCGAAAGTCCCACAGTATCCAGATAATGAAGATGAGATTTTGTGTGATTGGATTAATGGTCATTTAAGGCCTCATTGTCATTAGTGTGTCACCCACATCCGGGTGAGGCTCACATCATGCAGGAAGCCTGAAAGCTTTACTTTCTTTCAAATTCATTTGTGGGATGTGAGCATTGCTAACTGGCCAGCATTTATTGCCCATCCCTAGTTGCCTTTGAGAAGGTGGAGGTGAGTTGCTTCTTGAACCACTGCAGGCCACATGCTGTAGGTTGACAACAACACCAGTAGGGAGGGAGTTCAAGGATTTTGACTCAGCTACAGTGAAAGATATTGCCACATCAGGATGCTCAGTGGCTTAGGGGGAACTTGCAAGTGATGGTGCTCTCATGTATCTGCTGCCGTTGACAATCTGGATGGAAGTGGTTGTGGGTTTCCAAGGTGCTGTCTAAAGATTTTTACTTGCCTCTGCATGGGTTGGACACAGCAAGTGGGAGAGGGAGTTCTCCTTTGTGGGTCCTCTTTATTCAACGGACATATGCTTCTCATCAGAACTTCACTTGCCCCTCAATCCTCCCTCTAGTACTCTGGAACCCGGCTCCCCATGTCTTTCACAAAGACTCCTGAGCCCAGAATCACCTGGCCTCCCCAGTGTAATAGGATTGCCTGTAAACCCATCAGTGGCAACTGCAGCCAACAGGTACTTCTGGGACTATAGAGCTGCTGGCCATCTGACTGGCAGTCATCAGTCAGGTTGGACAACCTTCTAAGGTAGAGGTGGAAAACGTGCCAACTGCAATTATTGCAGCTCTGGTTCATGGACAGTCTCCCTCTCCCCACCACAACAAGTTAGTAAGGGGTGACAGGGACCAGGGCATTCTGTAAGTTTCAGGCTCAACCTGATCAGAATTGACCATTTGCTACTTTTTGCAAAGGCCCTTGCTATGATTCTTTTCATTTAACTGCTATCTTCATCCATCTCCACAGCCTCTCCATTTAACATTGCAAAAATTCCTACATCATGTATAAATTCCTAAACTGCCTTGCTTGTTCACTTTGTAACTTGTTTCTGTCCTGTATGTTTCTTTCATATTGCCCATCTAATTTAGAAATTCCTGTCCTCTGTGTTACTTTAATGTTCTAACAAAAGACACTTAACATTTCCATTAAAACTAAATTACTTACTCTAATTTCATCTTCCAGCCTGTTACTGCTTGATCAGTAATTGGTGGAACCTCATGATTTTGGATCAAATGCAAAGTGGCTGATCCCCAGCAAAAACCCTTCAAACAAATAAAGCAGATAATCAGCAGGATAGCTGTTCAATCTAAGTTGGAATCTCACCAACTTCAGCGAGTCAACAGTCAAGATGAAGAAACTTCACAAGCTAAACCACGAGATAGTCTGCAATTACTGTTATGACCCAACTAAGGTTTTAACCATCGCACGTACAAATGACCAAGTTGAAATTATGGTTAAAGTTTCAAGTTTTTCTGCAGACCTAATGGCTCCAAGTTTCGTAAGTTTGAATTTCTGCCCTGTTGTAGACCTCAGGCAATTGTAGGTTTGTGCCAACACCATTTCTCGGGGACTGGGAATCATACTTGCTGTGCATTGAGAAACATTGTCCTTGAAATATTCTATACAGATACTTTGACCAGTTTATTGCTCATAGTACACATTTATCCACATGCTTTTACTGTATAAGACTCAGTTATTGAAACACTTGCAAGTTATAGAAATAATTCTTACACAACAAAATAAGTTAACTTCTTTTCAAACTAGGCTGACTGCCTGAAAAACACATATACTACCTGCTCTGGTGAACTCAATTGGGCTTGAATTCACTGAACTCCATCAACAGGGCCTGGCATGAAGGTGGGTCTCACACGGAGCCTTCACTGGCCAAGTCTTCGCTGAGTGAGTGGCTACCAGGTGTCTCTTCTTATCCCCCGATTCTGAGCCCTTCTAGAATGTTTTCTAGCTTCAACCATTGAGGTTACTGGGTAGGAGTTACAACACTTGAAGAGGTTCAGCCAGGTCATCCTAGCTATACCCAACCCCTTTCCAAGATATGATTAATCCATGGTACTAAGGAGTCTGTCCAAAATGGGGGAAATCACAAGCATAATGTTCAGGCTGAGTACCTGTTAATGAGTTTTGGATCACAGTGATTCTCCCTTGGTTGAGCACTTCTGTTCAGTATTCAAGACAAGTCTGGACTGAACCTTGTTGGCTTTTGATTTGTCATAACCTTGGCTTCTTTGCATCCCATCAGGCCTTGCTTGTAGAAGCTGTTTAGTCAATTTTATGTTGGGCCTAGTTGCTTAGGCCAGTGGCCAAAGGTATAACTTTAAAAACTGATTTTCAGCTGTTTCAATGCAGAACATGGAAAAAAACCATCCTATGGGGGAAAAACCATTTCACTTCTGTTTGGATTCTGACTTGTGTTGCACAAACAGATGAATAGTACAGACAGCACCTGTAGTGATAGGTACAATCGCTCCAAAGGCTGGGTTGTCACATTCTCCCTGTAAACATGATAGCTTTTTTTTTCCAATATAAATGGATGAAAATCACTGAGCTCTCAGGTCCACAATTTGTTAGTCTAGGAATTTTGAAGTAGAAAGCATTCCACAAGTGTTTACAGGAACATTGGAACGTAGGACTCACAAGCAGGAGCAGACTATTTGGCCCTTCAAGCTGGTTCTAACATTCCATAAAATCATGTTTGATTAGATTATGATCTTAATTCCACTCTCCTGTCTACCTCTGTAATTTGTGACTCCCTTGTCCATCAAAGATCTATTCAACACTGCTTGAAAATATTCAGTGACCTTGCCTCACTCCTTTCAAGAGAAGGGAATTCCACATATTAATCCACCTATGAGAGAAAATCATTTAACTTCATATTTTTTCCAAAAGAGTGTCCTATTATTCTTAAAGTACATTACTTAGTGTTTGTCTTCTCCACATGAGGAACCATCCTTCCCATATTCATCGCATTAAATCCACTCAGGGTCTTGTTAGTTTCAATAAGATCAGCTCTCAATCTTCTAAACTTCAAAGATAAGCTCTATAACTAAGGAATGAATCATGTGAAACTTTTTTGAACTGTTTCTAATGCAATTTTATCTGTTTTCGCATTAGATCAAAACCACATATAGCACTCCAGATGTGATCTCTCCCAAGCCCAGTATGACTGCAGTAAACTTTCCTACATTTATATTCCATTCCCTTTGTAATAAAGACCAGTAGGTGGAAGGATGTTGTGGATTATTATGAGCATAGAGTTGCATAGAACATTCAGGCACAGAAACTGACCACATTTGTCCATGTTGGTGTCGCTGTTTCATGCAAGCCCCTACTTTTCTTAACCATAGCAGCATCATTTCTGTTCTCTCCTCTGTAAAATACATATCTAGCTGCCGTTAAATACATCTATACCTTTCTCCTCAGCTATTCCCTCTGTTAGTAATTCCACATTCTAACCATTCTCTGGTTAAGAAAACTTCTCCCAAATTCTGTATTGAAGTTATTGATGGCTATATGTTTTTAAAGAACAATGGAAGATTGTGCTTTGTCAGTACAAAAGAGCACAGAAGGGCTTACTCAAACTTCTGAATGAGGACTGTTTAGTGAGAAATACATCTGTTATAATGGGCAAATCCTCACTGCTGCCACTATCAATGTCTAAATTCTAAATTCAATATCAGTGTCTAAACCATCTGGGATACTTTGGCAAAATTCAAACCTTCCTGTTGGTTGTAGTCTAAACTATAGCTACCATATGAAAAAGGATGACACAACGTCTTTGCAGAAGGCAGGCTTAAACTTGATGAACAGGAAAGATTTATTAAATTAAATGATATCCTTTTGTGAGACATTGGGCTCAACTTAAGTGCAAGTACATATCACTGTTAGCTACATAGACTTAGCACTAGAACAAGTCAAATCAAACACTGGACACTCTCTAAATACAGTGGTACAACTTTGGTCTGGACACTGAATAGCTCTGCTCAGGTACTGTCTTTATTCTTAATAAAGGCAAAATACTATAGATGCTGGAGATCTGAAACAAACACAGAGGTCACTGGAGAAACTCAGCAGGTCTGGTAGCATCTGTGGAGAGTGAAATAGAGGTAATGTTTCAAATCTGGTACGATTCTTCATTAGAATGGAATAAGATCCCTATCATTCTTAAACTGTGTCTTCTAGTTCTTGTCTTCTCCATAAGAGGAACTATCCTCCAGATATCCATCCATCAAGTCTCCATTGGAACTTATATTTTGTAATTAGGCAAGCTCTCATTCCTCTCAATTCCAACAGGTATAAGCCTAACTTTTTCAATCTTTCTTCAGAAGATAAGCTGGTCCTAATAAACATTTCTGATGAAGGGTTTAGGCCCGAAACGTCAAGTTTTCCGGCTCCTATGATGCTGCTTGACCTGCTGTGTTCATCCAGCCCCATGCTTGTTATCTCGGATTCTCCAGCATCTGCAGTACCTTTTATCCCTAATAAGCAGATGTTTTTTCATGACATCAGTTAACCTTTTAGATACTAATTGCCTTATATAACCATACCTTTTTATTTAATATGATATCTACTTTGTTGACTCTGTGTCTTGTAAAAACCATTGACTGTAGATTTTGCTTCTTGAACATGGGCTTTTAGCTGAAGTACTCAGAAATCGAAGCTCTGCTGCACTTTTTTGAACATTTCTGGATGACTGTTTTCCAAGTCATCAGCAAAAGAAAAATTGAACCGGTTGGGTAGATGTTTGACAGCTAGAAATGAAAACCACAGCTGTGTTTCTGTTTTCTATTATTAGACACAATTCCAAAGATAGCGTTTTAATTTTCATGGGATTGAGATTTTTCCATTTTTATATGTTACGCACTTTCAAGAGGCACATGCAAGCTCTCAGTTAGTATCAGAACTGCTATTTTGCCCATTTGCTGGAGTGAAGAACTTTCATTAGTATTTAAATTCTTTGAAGTGTGTTCATTGATTTAATGCATATTATTGGTGCTTCTATTTTCACGACAAACTAATTAATTAAGCAGAGAATTTCTTGTGGTATTTTACAACCCCGAGATGGAGATAATTATTGGCAGGTCTGACAGTTAAATCTTTCAAAGCCAGCAGTAGCAAATTAGGGGGAAAAGAAAGAAATCAACATTTAAGCCGCCTCTTCAGGCAGTATTACTCTGTCAGAAAGCTGTGTAATGGAATACTTTCTTTTCCAATCCCTTCCAGTGCTGTCTTGAAAAGATAGCTATCCATTAAAACTCTAATGTCTGAGCATGCTTCTCATCATTTTCCACTGATATAAATTCTGCATTTATTATAGAAATCACTAAAGTCAACTTCTAAAGAAGCCCTTTATCCAGTAAAGAAACTGCAGAATCACCATTGAAATGGGTATATAATTATATTGGGATAAATAATTCTCTTTGATTATAAATTGAAATAATATTGCTGTAAAAATAAGGATACAATAACATAGAAGTCACAGCTCAGGCCATTTGGCCCAACTGATCTAAGGTGATATTCCTTCCATTCTACTTTATTGCACCCTGTCTCTCAATCATACTATTTTCTTCTTTCACGTAGAAGCCTTCCCAGTAAAAACAATTAAGGGCGTTAATGGTATCTACTTCAATCATTCCAAATGGCTATGAATTCCACATCCTCACCTCTCATTTTCCAAAAGGATTCCTTGTACTTTTTTTATTTGATGTCGGTGCCTATCTTGAAATTATGTCCGGTTGTTCTGTTCACCCACAAGCAGAAGCTATTTATCCTCATCTAGTCTGATGCATCCATTCATTATTATAAGGACCTCTGTCAAGTTTCCTCTTAGCTTTATCTTTTCTAAAGGAAAATTTACTGCTTTGTGCATGCATGTTTCTCTGGGAAATTGCTGAGAATCATCTAGTTGTAAATCATTTATGTTTATTTTGCAGCCTGTCAGCCTTTGCTTAGTGGTAAAGATCTGACTTGAGTCAGAAAGCTGTGGATTCAGGTTCCACTTTAGAAATCACCCTGACACTTCAGTGCATGATCTGTGGGAGGAATGTTGCCTTTCAGGTGAGACACAAACATTGAAACCCTATCTGTTCTATTTTAATAGCTGTAATAAATGCACAACAGAGCAAGGGAGTTCCGTACTGACTAACCCTTCCGCACTGACTCCTCAATCAACATTATTAAACAGCAGATCATCTGATCGTTGTTTTATTACTGAGATAATAAGGTGTAGAGCTGAATGAACACAGCAGGCCAAGCAGGAAGGCTGATGTTTCAGGCCTAGACCCTTCTTCAGAACCTTTGGGTCAAGGCCCGAAATGTCAGCTTTCCTGCTCCTCTGATGCTGCTTGGCCTGCTGTGTTCATCCAGCTCTACACCTTGTTATCTCAGATTCTCCAGCATCTGCAGTTCCTTCTATCTCTGAAACAATTGTTTTATTACTGTTTGCTGGACTTTGCCATGTGTAAATTAGCTATTGGGTTTCTCTGCATGAAGTGACTGCTCTTAATATTTTTTGTTGTAAAATGCTTTGGGACATCTAGATTTATGAAATATGTGACTACATAAATGTAAAGCTTTTATTTCTTTATGCCCCATTAATATGTCTTTTCTAACCACCAACTTTTCGATAACAGACCTCATGTTCAGAAACCAGGCATCAAATACGTACCTTAAGCTTTATCATGTTGCCAGATCTAGTAGATCAGAATCAAAATTTGATCCAACTTAGCTCCTGCAAAATACAATACTCCATAAAAATGAATTCCAAAACACTTTGGAATTATGAATGAATCTGAATGAGCAAAATTTTAATTTAATAAATGAAGTCCTGGGCAGTGGACAACGACCTGGGATTACCATTGACCAGAAACTAAATTGGACTAGCCATATAGATACAGAGGCTACAAGACTGGGTCAGAGGCTAGGAATCCTGCAGTGAATAACCATCCTCCTGAGTCTCCAAAGCCTATCCACCATCTTCAAAAAACAAGTCAGGAGTATGATGGAATTCTCCCCACTTGCTTGGATGAGTGCAGTTCCAATAACATTCACAAAATCTAATATCAACGAGGACAAAGCAGTCCACTTGATTGGCACCACAACCACAAACAATTACTCCCTGAACCACTAATGCATAGTAGTAGCAAGATGCACTGCAGACATTTACCAAGGTTTCTTCCAAACCCATGACCACTGCCATAAGGAAGGGCAAATACAGCAGATACATAGGAACACCACTACCTGCAAATTCTCCTCCACTATCTCACAATCCTGAGTTGGAAATATTTCACCATCCCTTCTCTGTCTCTGGATCAAAATCCTGGAATTCTTTTCCAGACTGCATTATGGGTATACCTACACCAAATGGACTGCAATGTTTCATGGAAACACTTCTTTTCGGGGAAAAGAAGCTCTGTTTCATCCTCACTGTCCACGGATATAGTGCAGGAAGATTGGAGCGAGGCAAACATCATTCCCTCGTTCTGAAAAGGGAATAGGGATAACCCTGGAAATTACAGGCCACTTAGTCTTACATCAGTGGTGGGCAAATTATTGGAATGGGCTCTGAGAGATAGGATTTGTGATCACTTGGAAAGGCACAGTTTGATTCGAAATAGTCAGCATGGATTTGTGAGGGGTAGGTCATGCCTCACAAACCTTATTGAATTCTTTGAAGAGGTGACCAAACATGTGGATGAAAGTAGAGCAGTGGATGTGGTATACATGGATTTAAGTAAGGCGTTTGATAAGGTTCCCCATGGTAGGCTCATGCAGAAAGTAAGGTGGCATGGGATAGGGGAAATGTGGCAGATTGGATTCAGAATTGGCTGACCCTTAGAAGACAAAGGTAGTAGATGGAAAATATTCAACATGGTGCTCAGTTACAAGTGGTGTACCACAAGGATCTGTGCTGGGTCCTCTTCTATTTGTGATTTTTGTAAATGATTTGGATGAAGGAGTGGAAGGGTAGATTAGCAAGTTCGTGGATGATACAAAGGTGGGTCATGTTGCGAACAGTGCAGAGGGCTTTCTAGGTTACAAAGGGTCATTGATAGGATGCAGAGCTGGGCTGAGAAGTGGCAGATGGAGTTTAACCCTGAAAAGTGTGAGGTGATTCATTTTGGAAGGACAAACTTGAAAGCAGAATACAGGGTTAATGGAAAGATTCTTGGGAAGTGTAGAGGAGCAGAGGGATCTTGGGGTTCATGTTCACAGTTCCCTGAAAGCTGCCACCCAGGTAGATAGAGTTGTTAAGAAGGCGTATGGTGTGTTAGCTTTCATTAATAGAGGGATTGAGTTCATGAGCCAGGAAGTTATGCTCCAGCTATTCAAAAGCCTTGTTCGGCCACATCTGGAGTATTGTGTCCAGTTCTGGTTCCCTCATTACAGGGAAGATGTGGAAGCGTTGGAAAAGGTGCAGTGGAGATTTACCAGGATGTTGCCTGGAATGGAGGGAAGGTCTTACGATGAAAGGTTGAGAGAGCTAGGGCTTTTCTCTTTAGAACGACGAAGGATGAGAGGTGACTTGTTGGAGATGTACAACATGATCAGAGGTATAGATAGAGTAGACAGCCAGAGACATTTTCCTAGGGTGGAGGTAGCTATTATGAGGGGCCATAGTTTTAAAATGAGTGGAGGTAGATATAGGGGAGACGTCAGAGGTAGGTTCTTTACTCAGAGAGTGGTCGGGGCGTGGAATGTATTGCTGGAGAGGGTAGTAGAGTCGGCCTCATTAGGGGCATTTAAGCAGCTATTAGATAGGCATATGGATGATAGTATAAGGTAGGGGTGGAGGATAGATAGACCTTAAGATTAGGGTAAAAGTTCAGCACAACATCGTGGGCCGAAGGGCCTGTACTGTGCTGTACTGTTCTATGTTCTATGAAGGCAGCGCACAACCATCTTCTTGACAGCAAGAAGGAATGGGCTATAAATGTTGGCCCAGTCAGCATCACCTATACCCCATAAATGAATTTTTTAACCTAGCATTGAATCTGTTCTAGATTGATTAAATAAATCAGTCTTAATCTACGCAGTAAGACATTCAATATGACATGAGAAGTTTCAAACCATTTTGTTTGTGCAGGGCATAAGACTTTTCACAAATCATGTTGAATTTGATAATATATAAGGCTGAATCATATATAATTCCAAAACTCATTATCAGTCTTGCTGTGATATATGATGAAGGGGTGATATTATTTCATTCAATATGAGTGAAAGCATGCTTGTTTATTTTTCATATTACACTAATGTACCTGATGTTTATAAACCACCTTTCAAAGGTAAACCTTCATGTAATTTAGTTAGTAGCTCAGTAATTATTGCAAAATCTGTGGGCCCCGACACTATTCCAGCAATAGTACTGAAGGCTTGTGCTCCAGAATTAGCCATGCCCCTCGAGAAGCAGTTTCAGTAAAGACGCTGGCAACTACTAACAATGTGGAAGATTGCCCAGGTACGTCTTATGCACAAAAAGCAGGAAAAATCTAACCAGCCGTTGAGTTATACTACCCTACAATTTACTCCAACTCAGTTATCCAATTACAGTCGATATAATTACAGTAAACCATGTTTGGTAATGATGTGGTTTCTGGGTAAAATACCACTGCCAGTCTGATATTGTCTGAGTTGTCCCTATATGTTAGCCCTAGCAACGTAAACTATAAAGTCTGGGCTCTTGTTGCAACTGATGTCTTGAAGTTTAGCTAACTATTTACACAGCTATCATATCAGACTTATTCATAGTCTGGGTTCTGTATTCAGTGAATACAATTACAACTGTTACGATTGTAATTGCTACTACTGAAGGTATATTCCTTTATACTGGATGATATCATGTCTTGATGATATCTAATCATCTTGAAGTTACACTGCTTGTCTGGTCTGGCATCTATACAATAACACATCCCCCTTTATACCTTAACAATTCTTTTCCGTTAAACTTGTACAAGGATGCATTGAGATATATTGTCACTACGCATTAAGATAATGTCTTGGTAGATGTGTAACACAATCATACTTAGTTTTTATATAGCTATTACAACTTGGCTGTGTAGCTTCACTCTGTGGTGTTGGCTCTTGTTGCGGATAGATGCGTATCATTTGTCATAGATATGTGGTTTTTCTCTGACACTAATGTAACACTTTCAATATCGATTTGTCATCCTGTGTGAAGGGTGATTGATCGCATGCTATTTGGATATGATACTTATTCCTTCATAGGACTTGAACATTTCTCATTATAACATCACATGATCCAGGTTAGACACGTCATTGCAGTATTCTTTCATGAATCCATGTGTTTAAAGGATAATATTCAACTCTTATACTTTGTCCTGGTTAGGTTGGGATGACTCTCTGCATGCTCATCGATCACGCTCTTGTCTGATTGTCTTCCTCCTTTCTAAAAATGTGTCATGGGCTGTGTTTGGGTGATGAGAGTGCAAGAGAGAAGAACAGCATGGATCTACCTTCCAAATGTGAGAGCTGCTAGTCAGCATAAATTGTTGCCAAAAGTAGTACATAGATTTAACAAGGCTATCCAAAAGTCTCGACAAGTGACTTGACACTTGACTATCATGGATTTTACAGTACAAACAGTGTGTCCTGTGAAACTAATACAGTGAGGATAGTGAGTCGAATAGGTATTATGGGAATACCGTAGCTCTTGCCCATGCCATAATAGACAACTGCCGGTTGTTGTCAGACACAATTTGTTAAGCGACACTGAACTGACTGAATGTTAAACCGTCAACAGCCATCGTACTTACATTATTGATTTGCCAGACAAAAGGGAATTCAGTGAAGTAGTCAGTCGTCTGTACATCTGTGGACTTGGAAAATTGGAGCAGCAACCTTGCCACAGTAGTTGGTGGAGTCTAGAGATACACTTGCGAAAGGCTTTTGGAAGGTCATTTCCAATGGCTTGTTGTTGGTTTGAAAGATGAAATGGTTTGAAGTATTTATCTGTAAAACCAATTTGATTCAAAAATTTGAGCAAGAGATTCTCTTTGTTATGGACCAGACCAAATCCCCCTCAAAATGTATCAAGGAGATAGCCTAGATGCTAACTTTTATTTAAAGGCAAGTGTAAAGTACTGTGTCCCAGATGTGACTCAATTGGTCACACTACTGGGCTTTAAGCAAAACACACTTTATTCTTACATCACAGTTGAAATACAAACAATAAGAGAAGAGTTGGCATAACTTTAACTCTCTCAAAGTACTTAACAAAATGATAACATTATTTTACCAGTCCTCATCAACTGTTAATATAGTAGCATCCCATTAACACACGCTTGGCAAAGACAAATTCAGCAACACAGATTTACCCACTTGCTATCTCCTCCAGTCCAGGAGAAGGAAAAAAAAACTGAACAAATGAATCTAGCGGCAGAAAGAGAGCTGTATCTAGTGGCTTCAAATTAAAAAAAAACCAACTTCAACAACTGGAAGCAAAAACTAAAATCCTGGGTCTATGTGAGCCTGAGTCCAGCCACAGTGCATCTTTTGTCTAATGTAAAAAAAAACTAAAATTTATTTACACTGCTTGCCATGGAGCAGACGACTTGGCACCAGGTTCAAGAGAAACAGAACAGAACAAATACCTCTAAAAGGTATTTATTTTCACTTTCAATGGAATAGTTGGAGTAGTTTGCCTTCACAAAAACTTAGAACCAAATTCAGTGGTCTTGTCATCCTATAAAAAACATGCTCTGAGGCCTTTCTGTCATATATCTGCTTCCATATGGAAATCCTTGAGGAATTATAATATTACATTGCAGTTGTTTCTGCGATAATGCGTGTTCTGGCAACGCGAATTGGCTGTAACCCGACTGATGAATAGGGGAATGCTATTTCTAAAACATGAATGAGTGTTGGCTATAACACGATTCCGTCAGTGCGCGGAGGAGTATGCACAACATCACATGATCGTTTTGCAGACTTTAAAAGGTTATTATATAAGGCTCATGTTTAAGAGGCTGATTGCAATCATTGAGGCGGATAAGGACAGTGTTCATCAATTTAGGAAGAGCTTTAACATCAAGAATGCAGTTGACATTATTGTGGAGGCCTGGACTGATCTCAGGACTGCTTGTATGCAGTTTGGCAGAAGCTTCTCCCAGATTTTTTTCTCAAGATTTTAAAGGCTTTGATCTGTCAGAGGAGCTCTCAAGAATCAAAGAACATTGTATTGATCTTGCAAAGCAAGTTGGATTTGAAGATGTGGAGAGTGAGGATGCTGAAGAGTCGCTTGAGTCCCACTGTGAAGACCTCTCTATAGCTGATCTACAACGACATATCACCATGGGAGAAGCTGCAGTTGAAGTAGTAGTAGTCCAGGAAACAGCACCACAAGAGCTTTCCACTTCTCTTTTGTCTTCTATCCTGAGGGAAATTGAGAAGTAGTTGCAGCTCTTAGAGGACAACGATTACAATGCAGTATGTAGCAAGGTAGCGGTTCGTGGAATAAGATCTTACTTGGCGCCCTTTGAACAGCTTCGTCATGAAAGAAGAAAAAGGGCAAAGCAGCAAAAACTGAACTTTTTTTTAAGCCACCACCACCCCAAGAAAACAGTCAGAAGACAATGAAACATAGCCATCCACTTCTGGATTAACTACTTTTCGCCCTAACCCTGCAACCACAACTACACCTGAAGGTGGTGATAATGATGACCCTCAGCCCCAACATTAAAAACAGAGCAACCTCAAAACCTCCTCCCCCATCAGGTCACCTTGACATTTTTTCAAGGCTAGGTGTTAAGTATTAGGTATGAATAAAACATTTATTCAAACTGTGCTAGCCTTTGTGTTTAGCCTTCTGAGTGATTTTAAAGTGATTTTGAGTGATATTTTTTGGTTTCTGCCTCTAACCCCACTTTTCCCAGAGACCCTGTTAGTCCAATAGCAAGATTTTCTATAACGCAATGTTGCGCAGCAACGCAACTATTGTGTTATAGCAGAATGTATATACCTGCTGGATGATAAAGCATTTTTGAATATTTTAAAATGAGCTGGTGATCTTTCTGCTATATGTGTGGAATGACTTCGAAGAGAAGATCTGGAGGAGGAAAGACTGGTTGCAAAATTCAGAATACACAGAGGTAAAGAGTTGAGGAAATTGAGTCACATCTTTGATTTCAGTAGGATTAGGGCTGATACCATTTGGCAAGTAATTTGATCTGAAGAATTTGATGTGGCTGCTGTTGGTTTGACATATTTTACTCTTTAAACAAGACTATGTTTCCTTGCTAATGTCATGAGCTAATGGAGATTTATTTCACACTCTTGTTTAGTTCTTCCAAGGACTGTGATGACATCTGCCACACAGAGATAATCTGGTAGATTCTTTGTGGTTTAATCCATAAATTATTGGAATCTATCCAGTCTGACAGATAACTCAAATGGTAATCTGAGCAAACAATATCTACCGAAAGATCTTCTGAAAATGATCAGTTCCATGTGACTCTGGGAAAAGATTTATGGACCAATATTTATTCTCGGCATCGAGATTGCAAAAATCTTTGGCACCTGAAACTTTGGAATTAAGCTCTTTCAAGATAGGAATATTGTCTCGTTACCCATTTGGCACAATACTCAGTTGCCTTGTATCAAAAAATGCATGTACAGTGCCATCTTTTCTGGAGTGACAAGTAATGAAGCAGTCTGTATGATGTCTTACCTTGCAGATAATTTTTTTTCGCCATGGAATCCAATTCCATTTTCAGCTTGTCTTTACAGTGAATGCTGCACTTATGGGAAGGGTCATAAGGCATCATATTTCAGGTGTAACACTGCCTGACCTTTAACATTGCTATGAGCATCAATTTTGTCTCAGTAAAGATTAATTGTGTCATGGATAGACTAGACGTTGCATCTGGAACCTTTGGTGTTGCAACAGAGGAGTTTGTTATGTTCTGGATTGTAATTAACATGTAGATCTGTGCAGACTTGTAGACTAATGATAGCTGGTCTTGCTTTCTCAGTGATGAAATGGTTTTGGATGTACACCCCAAGCAGTTGTATTGACATTTAAGATTGATCATACCAATGAATGGAATGTCAGACCCATTGTAAGCAGTCCGCCTAAGGTGTGTAATTGCACCACACTGTGCCAGTTTTCTGAATAAAGCTCATGCAAAACATACAAAAAGATGGTATTTTCACTTGTACCTGTGTCAATTTTGGAATTCAGTGCACATTGTCCATTTCTTTTGGGGTATATCACTTGCATGGATGTAAAGACCAGCTTTTCTGTTGGCATATATGTGGTGTGTTGAACTGACTAAAGGTTCAGTCTACGTGGGGTCTGTAAGGTTTGTTGTTGTAGATATTTATTGGAATTCATTAACATGCTTGTATGCCATGGGATGGGACTTTGGAAATATCTTTGACATTGTTCCATAGTTGGTCTTTTCTCATAGGTTGATATGAAGCATCATGCTGCACTTTGCATTTCTGTGGGCAATTGGAATTCTAGTATATTTCAGCCCAATGTCCTCTTGCAAAACATGGCTTGCATATACTTGTCATAGAGAAAGTATAGCAGAGGTTCACTAGGCAGACACTGGAGTTGTATGAGGAGAAAGTGGTTTGACTGTGCCTGTATTCATTAGACCTTAAAAGGATCAGAGGGGATCTGATTCAAATGTATAAAATTCTAACAAGGCTGGTCTTGTTAAAATAGGTCTTCTGAAAATGATCAGTTCCGTGTGACTCTGGGAAAAGATTTAAGGACCAATCTAATGATGACTATGAATCCATTGTCTATTGTTGGAAAAACCCACCTGGTTCACTAAAGTCCTTGAGGAAAGGAAACAGCCATCCTTACCTGGTCTGGCCGACATGTGACTCCAGATCCACAGCAATGTGGTTGGCTCTTAACTGCCCTCTGGGCAATTAGGGATGGGCAATAAATGCTTGGCGGCCACATCCCATGACCGAATAAAGAAAAAAAAGGCACAAAACCTTAGGAGTAAATTGTAACAAAAAAGAAAAAAAAAAGTTCAGCTTTACAGTCCCTCAACACCAGGCGTTGCCTCCAGACTGCGCCAGGTCCCTGCCTCCCTGACCCATTGAGTTCGTGCTGTGGGCCAATCGTAACCCCACTGCTGTTCACAAGCTCTACCACATCTGACAGCCCACCGAGTTCCCAAGAGCAGGCTTTGGGCCTCCCAAAGCCAGGATTCGTCAATCTCACCACCACTGCTGTCTCTATGAAGAATTATGTGCAACCTAACTGTTTGTATGGTTAAAAGAAACAAGCAAGGATAATCTTCGATGACTAGTCTATCATTGTTTTCATAAAAGAGCAAGCACCACTTTCAATTCTCTTTGTTCTCGTAAGAATATACAGCCTAGGAGCTGACGGTAATGTTGGTTGAATGGTTCTGGAATGATAATTTATACAAACAAATAAATGTGTGAGTTAGTGTTCACAGTATTAAGGCTAGCATCCTGCCAATAATTTATAATCAGGTCAGTGGAAGTCATGAAACTATTCAAAATTTATTTTATATTTGAGGGGTTAGGTACTCAAGGATCCTTAAGAAGAAATAAAGGAAATGGCAATATCCTGCATAAATGTGCATTCATAGGCATTGTTATGTTGTCTGGTCATTAAAGAAAAATGTCAGAAAATTGTCAATTTGCCCTTTTTTGTTGTAAAGTACTGGATGACAATGCTTATCCCACTACCATAATACAATGCAACCTTTTCCCTCCTCAACTGAACCACTGGGAAGATGGCCGGTGACTGGATAACCACATCAGTTGAAATAAGCAGCATCACTCATCCTGATTTGTCGTCCACTGACCTTGGGAGTATTCCCATAAGCTTCCACTTTTTGGCTTCTTGGGAACCACAAAGACTGATGAATGATGATCAGTGCTATTGTATAGTGACTTGCATCTAAATCCCTTTGACTTGCATTAAGTAGGAGCATTTCTCATTGAACAGTTCAAATTGGAAGTAAAATTGTGGATGGCCAATGCCAAATGATGCAGAGGTTAGAATCTTACAGGGATCTGAGCAACACAATCTACTACGATATCTTTGGCAGAATCAGGTAATAAGTCATTAATTATTACATAGAGAATCAAATCTGAACTGAGAATCTGGAAAATGGTAAGACTTGTTGGACAGGACAAATATATTCTTCTGATTAGGTGTTTATTAGCTCAGTTGGTTAGGTGGCTGATTTGTAATGCAAAGTGATGTTAACTGGCTGAGATCACTACGAAGGCCCCACCTTCTCAAACTTGCCTGTCGCTTTTGGCATGGTGACCCTCGGGTTAAAGCCACCACCAGTCATTTCTCTCTAACAAGACAGTGAGAGTGTGGTGACTTTGTCTATTCTTCCTATTGTTTATAGACTGGGAACACTATACTTTCTGGCTATTGAAAGGACTTGCGTCTAGTTCAGAATACTCAGAAGGCTCAAGGATGAATTTATAGTGGATATTTGGGAAGTTTTTCAGAAACAACACATTTCAGAACTAACCACAGAGGAGGGTACTACCCATTCAGTAATGTGTAAATAGACATACTTACTTAATGGTCACATAGCAAAGGATCCCCCACTGGGTATGAGTGATTATAACGTGATAGAATTTCATATTCTGTTTGAGGTTGAGAAATTTGGATTTGAAACTAATAGCTTAAACTTAAATTAGGCAATTACAAAGGTATGAAGACAAGTTGGCTAAAATTGAATCGGAAAATTGATCAAAGGGTAAGAAACTGGAGAAGCAGTGGTAGATATTCAGGGAGATATTTCCTAACTGTCAAGGAAGATACATTTAATTGAGAATAAAAGACACTTCAAGATGATTGCACCTTCCATGGATGACTAAGGAAATTAAGGATGGTAGCAAATTAAAGGTAAATATTTACAAAGTTGAAAGAATAGTGGTAGGCCAGAAAAAAAAGAAACTAAAAAGGAATGGCTAAAACAATGGGAATATGACAGAATATGAGCAAGAAAAATAAAACAAACAGTAAATGCTTTTACAGATATATAGAGGCATAATCATAGAGATGTACAGCATGGAAACAAACTCTTTGGTCCAACTTGTCCATGCTGAGCAGATATCCTAAATTAATCTAGTCCCATTTGCCAGCATTTGGCTCATATCCCTCTAAACCCTTCCTATTCACGTACCCATCCAGATGCCTTTTAAATGTTGTAATTGTACCAGCCTCCACCACTTCCTGTGGCAGCTCGTTCCATACATGCCCCACCCTCCACATGAAAAAGTTGCCCTTTAGGTCCCTGTTAAATCTTTCCCCTCTCACCTTAAACCTATGCCCTCCAGTTTTGGACTCTGCTACCCTGGGGAAAAGGCCTTGGCTGTTCACCCTCTCTATGCCCCTTATGATCTTATAAACTTCTGTAAGGTCACCCCTCAGCCTCTGATACATCAGGGAACCTAGCCCAAGCCTACTTAGCCTCTACCTATAGTGCAAACCCTCCAACCCTGGCAACATCCTTGTAAATCTTTTCTGAACCCTTTCAAGTTTCACAACACTTTTCATATAGCAGGGAGACCAGAATTGAACAAAATATTCCAAAAGTGGCCTGACTAATGTCCTGTACAGCCATACATGACCTCCCAACTCCTATATTCAGTGCATTGACCAATAAAGGCAAGTGTACCAAATGCCTTTCTCACTATGCTGTCTACCTGCAACTCCACTTTCAAGAAACTATGATCATGCATTCTCTTTAGTTTGTCAACACTTCCCAGGACCTTACCATTAAATGTATACGTCCTGCCCTGATTTGCCTTACCAAAATGCAACACCTCACATTTATCTAGATCTAACTTCATCTGCCGCTCCTTGGCCCATCTGATCAATGTCCTTTTATACTCTGAGCTAACCTACACCCCCAATTTTGATATCATCTGCAAACTTACTAACCCAACCTCATATATTCACATCCAAATCATTGATATAAATGGCAAAATGCAGTAGACCCAGCACCAATCCCTGTGGCACACTGCTGGTCTCAGGCCTCCAGTCCGAAAAGAGAAAGGAAAAGAACAGCTAAGGTGAAGCTTTGTCTTTTGGACAGCGAGACTGGGAGTTAATAATGGGGAGAAAAGTAAATAGAAGATACTTAGATAGGAAATGCTTGCATAATCTTCACAATGAAAGAGACTAAAAGCATCGCAGGGCTACGATATTCCAAAAATTTCCTAGATTTTGTAAAGGTTCTTACAGATTAGAAAACCACAAATGAGACACCACTATCCAAGAAAGGAGAGACGGAAAACTAGAAAATATGTGGGTAATAGCAAGATATTTAGAAACTCATCGTACAATGTAAGAGTTTGAGTTATAAGGAGAGGGTAGGAAGGCTGAGACTTTTTTCACTAAAACGTAGGAGGTTGAGGGATGACCTTATAGAGGTTTATAAATTCATGAGGGGTGTAGATAAAATGAATGGCAGGTGTTTTTTTCCATGGGGGTAGTTTCAAGATTAGGGGGCATATTTTTAAGGTATAAGAAGTAACATTTTAAAAAGACATGGGGGCAATTTTTTAACACAGAGAGTGGTTTGTGTGTGGAATGAACTTCCAGAGGAACTGGCGGATGCAGATACAGTTACAAAAGCACATAAATAAGAAAAGTTTGGAAGGATACGGGCCAAGCAGACAGGTGGGACCAGATGAGTTTGGGATTATGGTTGGCATGGACTAGTTGGACGGAAAGATCTGTTTCCGTGCTGTGTTACTCTGACAAAGAGGCAGAGTCAAGATGGTTTTGGGCAAAGGAATCATGTTTGAAAAATGCTGTTCTTTAAGAATGTAAGATGCAAGATGAATAAAGGATGTAATGTATTTGGAAATCTAAAACGCTACTGTAAAATGTAAGTGCTCATTGTTTGAGAGCTGATATATTAGCATGCACAGAGAATGGCCTGACTAACAGGCAGTCGGGATTTGGGATAAACGAGTTATTTTCGGGTTGACATGCTATAACTAATGGAGTGCTGCATTGACTAGTGTTGGGACATAAACGATTCTCAATTTATGTTAATGACTATGATGAAGGGACCAATTGTTCTATAGCCAAATTTGCTGATAGTTACAAAAGCAAGCTGTGAGGAGGATACAAAGAGTTTGTGAAAGGACATAGATTATTTGAGTAAGGAGTAAAGAATTGGTAGATAGTGTATGATGTGGAAAAATGTGAGATTGCTCACTTTGGCAGGCTGAATAGAAAAGCAAAATATTATTCAACTCGATAGAGACTACAGAATGTTGCAGTGTAGATGAATCTAGGTGTCCTTGTAAATGAATCATAAAAATTTAATAAGCTGGTATTGTAAATAATTAGGATGGTAAGTGGAATATGGGCCTTCATTACAAGGGGAATAGTGTATCAAATTAGATATGTCTTGCTACAACCATGCAAGTTTATGAGACTGCAGATTGAGTACTGTGTACAATTTCACCCATCCTACTTAAGGAGTGATATGGTTGCATTGGAAGAAGTTCAGCTAAGTTTTACAACTGATTCTTGCAATGAAGGAGCTATGAAGAAAGGTTGAGCAAGTTGGTTCCGTACTCATAGGAGAGGTGATCTTATTCAAACATATGAAATCCTGAAGGGGGTTAATAAAGTAAATGCTGAGAGGATATTTCTCTTTGTCGGAGAATCTAGCAGTAGGGTCACATGTTAAAAATAAGAACTTTACAATTTAGTACAGTGCAGAGAAATATCTTGTACACAGAAGATCAGAAAGTGTCATCCAAAGAGATCAGTGATAGCTAGGGTAATTGAACAGATTATTGATTGATGAATTTAAGGTTATGATGAGGGAAAGCAGGAAAGTGGAGTTGAAGTCACATTATCCATGATCTTATTGAATGGCATGTTTGATGGGCTGAATTGTCTCCTCTTGCTCCTATTTCCTCTGGATCTTATTACCTCTATTATTAGATATAAACACTAACTGGAATGCTTTTGACATATTGCACTGAGCCTGTTTTATATTAAAGCTGCTTTTTCCAGGTTCAGATCACTTGAAAAAATGAAATTAGGCCCATGCACTTCAATTTGACCTCAGAAGAAAGTGTGTTGTCACTAAAAGAATGACAGGAAAAAGGGGTGTCTGTCTTCAGGATCTGTCACTAAAATCCTGTTGTCATCATGTGGTATCATCTCCCCAGTCCCAGCCTACACAGCCATCCTCTTACCTTTTATAGTTGGTGGGTGCTAGCATTCACATCCCTGCCAGGCCTGTGTCAGTGTGTTTAGTGGCTGATATTTGTCACTCTCCTTTAAACTTAGTAAAACTGCTTTGTAAGCATTGCCATGCAGTAAGATTTATTCGGAATTACATTACTTTGAAAACTCCCCCCGACTTTGAATGTTGTCAGCTTTGCTTGTTCCATGTCTAACCAGCCTATTATTGATTCCCTCAATTCCGCCAATATTCTCCCAGCCTATGTTGGAGACTGACTCATCTGGCTTTATTTCACAGGCTCTGACTGCCCGCCCTGTAAGGGACCGGTCTTGATGGGCATGTCTAGACAGTAAACAGCAGGAGCCTTTAGATCATCCGGCCGGTGAAGCACTTCACAGAGAAGATTCATCCTGTTTTCACCACATACTCACCTCCCATGGACGATCAACAGAGAGCAATCAAGAAAATGAATCCTGGTTGTTTTGATTGAGTCCTCGCTCTATCCCCAGCAAGTCGAGGAGTTACTCATGGTGCAGGCAATCCATGCACAAATGTAGGGCATGGATCTAAACCAGGTAAGCTCCTCTTCAGAACTTTCATTTAACAATCTTGTGGGATGTGATGGCTGCATGCGTGGCCACTATTTGTTGTTTGTCTCTAATTGCCCTTGAAAAGGTAATAGTGAACTAGGTCTTGAACCTCTGCAGTCCTTATGGTGTAGGAAGGGAGTTCCAGGTTCTTGACACAGCAGCAGTGAGGGAGTGGTGATAGAATTCTAAGACAGAATAGTGTGTGGCTTGCTGGGGATCTTTCAGGTGCTGGTGTTCCTAAGGATCCACAGTCCTTAATTGTCTATGTGCCAGAGGTCCCAGGGTTAGAAGGAGCGTTAGCTAATTGCTGCAGCGCATCTTGCAGATAAAAACATATCAGATAGGAGCAGGAGAAGGTCATTTAGCTCATTAAGTCTGCTCTGCCATTCAGTAGAATTATGGCAGTTCTGACTGTGACCTCACCTCCACTTTCGTGCTAACCTCTAATCCCCTTGACTGCTTTGATAGTCAAGAATCTAATTATCTCTGCTTTAAAAATATTCAACGATTCTGTCTGCGCCCCTCACTAGAGAAGAGAGTTCCGCAAACTAAATGAGAGCAAATAAACCTTTTCATTTAAGTTATTGCTGAATGGCCTGATCCTACTCCTATTTCTTATGTTCTCTTTTCAGATGGAAATGCTCACAATAAAGTTTAATTTTTTGAACCATGCTTCTTTGTAAATTAAAGCTGCTTTTTTTTTCATTTTTGGATCACATGAACAGTAAGGCTCATGCACCTAAATTTCGCCTTTGAAGAGCATTTCTAGAACAAATCCTTTCATTTTTCAACCGCATCCCCTCCCATAATGGGAAACATCCTCTCGTCGTACATCCAAACACATTTTCTGAGCAACTTGTATGTTTCAACAAGATCACCCCCTCACTCTTCAAAACTCCAAGAGATACATGATCCACTATTACTCATAAAATAATCTCTTCATCCTGGGAATCGGTTGATTGAACCACCTCAGAGCTAATTCTACTGCAGTAATGTCCTTTCTCACATGAGACGAACAACACTTCACATAGTTCCCTCGACGTGGTCTCACCAATGTCCCGTACAACTATAGCAAAACATCTCTACTTTTACATCCCATTTTCCGCAACAAATTACAATATTATATTGACTTTCCTAATCACTTGTTGTACCTGCATACTGACCTTTTGAGATTTACATACCAGGATACCCAGATCCTTCCATACAGCAGAGTTTTGCAATCTCTCTTCGTTTAAATAATGTGCCGCTTTCCCATGCCTGCTGCCAAAAGGGACATGTTCACTTTCTCACATTGTAATCTGTCAACTCACTTATTTAACTTATCTATTTCATTCTGCAGGCACCTTAGGTCCTTTTCACGAGTTACTTTCTTACCTATCTTTGTTCTAATAGCAGAGTTAGCAATATTTTTGTCACTGTGCTTCAGATTGAATGTCTGTGGTGGTGAATTGGGTGCTGATCAAGCTGTCTTTCTATGTGGTGGTGTAGGGTTTCTTGAGTTTTATTGAACATACGTTCGTCTAGGCAAGTAGAGAGTATAGCATCATACTTTTGACTTATGCCTTGTAGATTGTGGATGGGCTTTGGAATGTCAGGAAATGAATTGATCACCATGAATTCCCAGCTCCTGACTTGCCCTTGTAGCCATGGTATTCATATAGTTGGTCGAGTACAAATTTTAATCAATGTTGATCTTCAGGATAGTAGGGGATACATAATGGTAGTGCGGTGGAATGTCAAGGGGTTAGATTTTCACTCGGTGGTGGCATCCCACTGGAGGTGGCAGAAATGGTGGCTAATGATCATTTGGATGTGGATACTGGTGGGATGGCAGGTGATGACCAGGGGGACCCAATTGCTGTTATGGAAGGCAAGAGAATGGGTGAGGGCTGAACTGCAGGAGATAGGTCAGACTTGGCTGAGGGCCCTGTGAACCATGGTGCTGGGAATCCTTGGTTGAGGAAGAAGGTAGATGTTAAGGAGATGCCTTTGTAGAAGCCGGCATCATCTGAACTGATGTGATAGAGATGGAGAATCTGGGAGAATGGAATAGAGTCTTCACAGGAAGCTGTGTGTGAGGATGTATATTCAAGGTAACTGTGATTAATTAATCAGATTAAGTGATTCAGTGAATATGACCAATTCATCAGCCATGATTGTACTGAATGGTGGAGAAGGTTCGAGGGGGCCAAATGACCTACTCATGTTCTTATTTCTGATGGTCTTATGGTCTAGATCAGAATGTTGTTGACTTGTCCGTAAGCCAGCAGTCCCAATGATAGCACAAGTGTGCAAATATTAAAGGGGACTTTGCAGTGCCTATTGGGCAGGTCGTGTCTTTATTATTTCCACTCCTAAACTGGTGTGGGTAGCCTGTCCAATTTATTCTTATTTGAATTTTCTGTAATGGTTTGATGTAACTGAGTGACTGCCGGGCCATTCAGTTAAGCACATTACTATGGGTCTAAATTAGTGTAAAAAGGGTCTGTGGCACAGTGGTAGTCTCCCTGCTTTTGGTCTGGTAAGGCTTGGGTTGAAGTCCCACCTGCTCCAGAGGTATATCCTTAACATCTGTGAATCGGTAAAATAGCAGGTGAACTGGATAAGGATGGCTAATTTGCCAGCCTAATGGGCATTAGTGTACCTGATGTGTTCCTACAAACTCTGGTTATGTCATGTCTACCATTACTGAGAAGAGCATTTTAGTCCACATTTAGTCATTAGCTGAATTGAAATTCCACCAACTCATGTGATACTGTTTGAACTCTTGTCTCAGAACTTACATCCAGGCCTCTGAAATGTTAGTCTATTAATGTTTCTGTTGGGCTATCATTCCCATGTCACATTGCATAGTGCATTTACCCATTAAAGCCTGTGGATATTATTATTCATTTACATCTACACTTTTAAAAAAAAAAACACCATGATCTTTGACATCTGAACAGCTGCATATCCTTGCCATGGACCTGATTACACTTACTGTGGAATTACATGATTTGTTAGGCCAGTGGGCCAGATTGTCTGAATTTGTTAGCATCATTAACAGGCATTTTAATTCATTTTAATTTGACAGCATTTATGTACAATGCAAGAAGCAGAACAACGTGAAGTCAAATGGAAGTACATTCCTGTAGATGTTGAAAATATGAACAACAAACCATTGGATTCCAGTCAATATATTATCAACGTCAACTTACTGAAGAACAGCCAAAGCATCTTAATCCAGCATCTTGAAGGCTTTAGATCCAGTAACAGCAAATTCTGAATTCTGATGTTATATACATTTATGTTGAATAATGTGATATTAGCCTATGTGAAATGTAATTGCTTGCTTGTAAGTTGGTACTCTGAAAATACATTTTGCACGATTAACATGATTGTTGGTCATTTGTGAAAATTCTTAAACTGCAAACGTAGGAGAGAAAAATGCCTGGCATTTTAGCTTTATCTCCTCCTTGACCCTTAGGCTACTCACCCATCATTTATAGACATTTTCCAACATATGCTTCATGAGATTTATTGGTTTGTTTGAGCTGTGTGACACAGCTTGATAACCCTCCGGAATCAATTCAAAGTTGCTTTCCTATCAGTTGTACTTGAAAACAGCCCTAGAGATTGTGAACCAAAGTTTGGATATTCACCTTTACTAGGAGAGAATAAAAGAGACTTGCGTTTTCATTTATTTACATTTATCCTATTGCCGTAATGCAGAAACCCAGCAACCAAATGTGCATGAAGCAAACTTCCACAAACAGCAATGTGATCTGACTGAGAAATAAGGTTTTTTTTGTGCCCTTCCCTTACATTCTTCTCTGAAGCAGTGCCATAGTATGTTTTTAGATCCTCCTGTGTTGGTAGGTATAGCATTGGATTAACATATGAACCAAAAGACAGTATTGCCTGTAGTCCAATACTCCCTCAGTACTCATACCAAAGCAAAATCCAATGAATGCTGGTAACTTGATACAAAAACATGCTGGAAGTACACAGACAGCGTCTGTGGAGAGAAATAGTGTTGACACTTCAGAGTATGGCTATTTCCTTCATACTGTCAACTTGATTTTTATGCTGGAGAACCTTGTAACTCAGAGGCAAGTGTGATAGCGACCAAGCCACAATTGGTGCTTTGAATGTTACCAGAAATAAGAGACTTCAATTATGTAGAGACACTAGACAAGGTAGGGGGATTGTTCTCCTAAGAGCAGTGTATTTTCAGGGTGATTTAATAGAGGTGTTCACATAGTGAGATATGATATGTTTCTACTGATACGAGATTTGCTAATCAGAGGACAAAATTTTAAATTAATTAGCAAAAGAAGTAAAGGAGAGGTTAGGAATTTTTTGTGTAACAAGTTGTAATGCTCTGTAGTGCACTGTCTAGAAGAATAGTGGAAGCATATTCAATGGTAACTGTCAAAAGGGATTCGGATATACACTTGGAGGGCCAAAATTTGCAAGACTTTGGGAAGAGTATCAGAAAGAAATAACTTACACAGCTCTTTCAAAGAGCCAAATGAAAGATGTTTGATGTAAGTTTCTGTTCAGTTCTCTTTCTCACCATATCCTGAGGGACCCCAGTTGACATTTTCCTGCACTTTCTCCCTATGATGTAGGGTTCATCATACTTCAAAAGCCATTGCACCTCGGATCAACTGAGTCAGCTAAGTCAAGGATCAAACCTCGAGACATTGCTATGTGGCTCGCTGTCACAATTTTGAATAGGAGCAAGGCAGTTTTCTCTGGTGTCTAAAAAAATGTATGTCCTTCAGCCAACATCAAACACCACACTGCTATGCCTTTATCAACCAAACTGTGAACTAAAAGAGGATCCTGTAAGTGGTGTGATATTTGGTAACTGTGTATAGGAATCTGTGTAAACAGATGATCTGCTAATTATCACATTGCTGTTTGTAAAAGTTTGCTGTCCTTTAATTGGCTCCAGCATTTCATATATTACAATAGTGACTACACTTCCAAAGTATGTCATTGATTGTGAGGTGTTTTGCGATATCCTGAATAGGGTTTCTCCTTTAGATCTGACAATATTCCAATTGCCGAGTGCTTTATGAACTCTCAGTTTATTTGGTGATGTGCTTTTATGTACAGACCAGTGTCATTGGACTAATAATCTAGAGAATTTGAGTTAAGTTCCACCATGGCATTTTGAGAATTTGAACTCAGATAAAAACAAATGTGCAGATAAAAAAGAACTGTTCCCAAAAAAAAACACGTAGTGCTGTCAGATTGATTATTCCGTCAAGGGGAGATGCTGGTAATATCATTAGATTAGAGAGCCAACATTCTAGGCTGATGCTGTTGCAGGTGAGAGGGGATTGGGGTGGGGGTGTCGTGGTGGGGGGAAGGTGTCACCAGTTCAAAGTATCATTTAATAAAGATCTGGCATTGAAAGCTGCCCACCATAATAATGATCATCAAACTATCGGTGGTTGCTGTTAAAGACTTAACTGGTTCACTAACGTGCTGTTAGCAAAGGAAATGTGCTGTCCTTGCCAGTTTGGTAGATGTGAATCCAAGCTCATAATGACAAAATGGTTGACTTTTATTTGCCCTTTGAAACAGCAAACCACTCAGTTCTCAGAGCAACAAATGCTGGTCTTGCCTGTGATGTTGCCATCTTGTAAAAGAATGAAGACTTAACTGACTTCTGAAATTACTGACGGCAACTGGAGTGTGGTGATAAACCTCATTCTCGCCAGCAATGATTACGTTCCTAGAATGAGTCTACAAAGAGATAAAATTAGAGAAGTTAAAAATGAATCTTAGTAAAATATCTCCAATGTTAGTCTTTAATGCTGTTTCCTGTATGCTGTAACAGTAACACACGTTCTCCTGTGTTCCTGACTTGCACTGTATTAAATCGCCCATCACTTATACATCAAGATGTCATCCCTTTGGGTTTAATTACTACACTATTGTTTCCCATGGTGTTCCTGAATGAAGCACAGGAGGTAACTGGTATGAATCTGTGCCAAAAATTTAAACTTCACTTTTGATAGCAGTGAGTACTAACAGAGATCCTCCCCCCGTGGTCCTTTTTGTCAATGTCTATTTAAGAAGTTGAACTTTCTGTAAATAATTCTCTTTCTCTCCAATTTGATGTTTCGTTACAACATACTTAATTGAGCAAAAGTGTACCTTGAGACATCCTTAGGCATTGATGTATATTAATGCATGTTTTTTTTTCTATTTGATTTTGCCTGCTTTCTTCCCTTTGTGCCTTTCCCCCACTTTCAGGTCAGGAGCACCATAGGGAGTGCTGGCTGTTTTTGAGCCATGCAGGAGCTTTGAAGCCTACAATGGGTTGGCCTAATAAGCAAAGTAATCAAAGGGATGAGCACTGATGGAGAATCATATCTGGGGATATCCTTGAGTCTGTAGTCCTCTTGTCACTGACTGAACCATTCTCCCAGACCTGCCACTGTGAGGTTGCCAATGGCAAAAGGTTGCCCTAACAGCTGCGAAATTCTGCTGGCACACTAAGATAGCACTTAATAGAGCATGTGCAAATTGATCCAGCAGCAGCCCAGGTTGGAGAGTTGTGGCATGGTGGCTCAGTGGTTAGCATTACTGCCTCATAGTGCTAGGGGTCGGGGTTCAATTCCAGCCTTGGGTGACTGTCTGTGTGGAGTATGCATGTTCTCCCTGTGTCTGCATGGATTTCCTCCAGGTTTCTCTCTCAAGTCTAGAGATGTGTGGGTTAGGTGGATTGGCCATGCTAAATTGCCCATAGTGTGCAGGCCAGGTGGATTAGCCATGGTAAATGTTGTGCTACAAGAATGGGGGGTGCATTGGGGCTAGGCCTGGGTAGGATGCTTTTTGGAGGGTCAGGGTGGACTCAATGTGCTGAATGGCCTCTTTCTGCACTGTAGGGATTCCATTATTCCAGTTGCAGCTCCCTGCCATATTTCTGCCTGACCCACCTCCTGGGGGCTAATTAAATTCAGCCCATTGTCTTTTGTTGAAGTTAACATACTTACCGCAGTTCATTGAAGGAGCGGTAGGAATGATAAGACTGACTCTTTTCATGTCCTTGCCATATAATCCAACCCTACTAACACTTTGTACATTGCTCATAAGCCAGCCACAAAAAAAGAAGCCCGTGGGAGAAAGGAAATCCTCATGGAGCAGAACATTGAAGTGTTTTAGCAATGATTTAGATACTTGAACCACACGTTGGATAAATGTGGAGGATGTGGCACTACAGTAATGTCACTAGACAGGAAATCCAGACAATTTGGCTAATACTTTGTGGATATGGGTTCAAATCCAACCACAATAGATGGTGAAATCTAAATTCAATAAATTAATCTTATTGTGACCTTGAAGCCATTGTCAGTTGTTGTCACTAATGTTGCTTAGGGCCAGAAAATCTGCCATCTGTATCTGGTCTTGCCTATATGTGACTTCAGAGCCACAGCAATATGGTTAACACAACTGCTCTCTGGGCAATTAGGGATGGGTTATAAATGCTGGCCTGTCACCAACATCCCATGAATGAATTACAAAAAAAATCTGGAGAAGAGCCATATTGCTCTTGAAACATTAGCTTTATTTCTTTTTCTGTAGATGCTGTCAGAGTTTCTCCAACCATGTTTTACTTTTATAATACCATACATCATTCTGTCGACTTAATAAAGTCTGGGGGCTTGTGCCAAGAATTGGAGAGCTGCCCCACAGACTAGTCAAGCAATGGCGTTATATAGCCATATTCAGAGAATTATATCTTACAGAAAATGTCCCACCATCAGTGTCTCTGGGTATTTGCTATCCCACTAGCACCATGATATACACTGAGGAAGGGATTGCCCTGAGACTCCCTAACATTGACTCTGGATCCAATGAAGTCTCATGGCACCAGGACAAACGTGGATGCTCCTGCTGATGACCACATACTGCTCCCTCTCTCAGCTAATGGATCAGTGCTCCTCCACGCTGAATGATAAGGGCAGAGAATATACTCAGGGGAATCCAATACCCATCACCGAGAGTGACTTAATAGCAACACGAATGACTGAGTTGGTCAAGTCATAAAGGATATAATTGCTAGTTGCTGCCTATGATAGTTGGTGATGGAAATATAAAGAGACTAAAACATACTTAACCATCTCCTCACCAATCCACATGTCACACATGCATCAGTCCAAGACATTGTTGGCAGGAGGAAACACTACACCGTCTTTGAGCAGATGAAGGCCTGCTTTCACTTTGAGGATATCCTCCTCTGTCAGGTTGGGTGGCATGCTGAATGGGATGTGTTTTGAACAGATCTAGTGACTCAAAACTGGGCACTCATGTACTGCTCTGGGTCACCAGCAGAGCAAGATTGTATTCAACCAAAATCTATGACCTTGCAGTTTGGCGTATTTCCATTCTACCATTTCCATCAAGCCATGGGATCAACCCTGGTTCAATGAGGAATGCAGGTGAGCTTGCTATGAGTAGCACCAGGCATACCTAAAAGTTAGGTGACAATCTACTGAAGCTGTAACCTAGGACCACTTGTGTGCCAGGCAGCCTAAGCAGCATGTGATAGAGATATCCAAGTGACCTCACAACCAATGGATCAGATCTAAGCCGTAAAAAGTCGAGAAAGGTCAGAGATAATTAAAAAAACAAGAGAAGGATGCTCCATAGATATTCCCATTCTAAGTGATGGGGGAGCCCAGAATATCTATTTCTTTCTGCATATAAATTTGTACAAAAGACAAAACTGAAGCATTTGCTAGCATCTTCAGGCATAAGGGCTGAATAGATGATCCATATTTGAAGAGAAATAGGTTAGTGAAGACAAAAGTAGGTCCCTTACAAACAGAAATAGGGGAAGCAATAATGGGGAACAAAGAGATAGTAGACCAATTATGTAGATATTTTGGTTCTGCCTTCACAAAGGAGGACACAAATAATATTCCAAAAATAATCAGGAATACAGGTGCTATTTTCAAATTTATTCATTGTATACATTCCAAAGTTGGTTCATAAAAATCACTTTGAGAAATATGCATTTCGATGTTCATTTCCGCAAATGCTGAAAATTTAATCTCAAATAATTGCAGACAAGGTAGCAAAGTGGGGCACACTGGCAGATAACCTCCCTGAGCCAATTATCCTCTTGTTTAAGTTCAACATTAACTTGTTACGATCAGGTTCCAGATCTGTCCACCAGAATGAAGTTGTGATCAGTTTGGCCTCTTTGTTTGAGCTGTAAAATTAAGAGAAGTTTACAAGTATTGAATTGTAAGCGAAACACTGAATATAGTTGTACACCATTTAGAAGTTTCCATTTTAAAGAGAAATGTTTATATGACTTTTGATTAGAATAAGGAAAGGTGACGTGCTGTCAGGAATTGAATCCTGACCTATGAGGGGATTCTCAGCTGCAGAGCATTGGAACCTGTAACATACTTCCACCAGCTGCATAAATGGCTAATCATACAGTTTCTAATTCAAAAATGCTCTCAAGGCTTGAAACAGAGAGGCCTTTACAGATGCAATCAATACATCTTGCTTTCATTTGGCCTTCTGAATCCCATTACTGTGATATTGGTACTCAAATGACAATCTGGTCAGAGTTGGGGTTAGTGTGACTTTAACATCTGTAACTAATTGTGCATACTTGAAAATGAATTTTTAATTAGCTTCAGTGTTCCTGGTTTAGAGAGAGAAGAACACAGAATACCTGCTCTGACATTGAGCACATGACTTCTACTGTCTGTAGCATCAAATGAGACATGCTGGGATGCCTGTTGCAGTTGAATAGCCAGCCAACATGCGTGGTCTGACTCCCACGAAGATTGCTGATATTTACAGATTGCTGTGCTGCATGAGGCGTTGTCAGAAAAAAAATTTACTAGCTAGGAGGAGTGAAGACCCACATTCTCCAATGGGCAATGGTCCTTTCTGCATCATAGATAAGAGTTGCACACTCAGACCCTGCAGAATCTCTGATGCAGCAGACTCCAAAGGCATTCCCTGGGAAACTGAAGATTGTGCTGGGAATTGCCCTATGCCTGGAACCCACTTTGAAGTATCCATTCAAATAGGAGAATTCAGAGATACACTGCAAACTGACCCTCCAACTACGCCTCTCCATGATCACTTCCATTCTCTGAATACTGACCTGACACACTCTCGCCTTCCCAAGGATCTGAGCCACCTCTCTTTGTCTTGGGACATGACACCCAACTTTGCGCAGGACCCAAACACCCCAAGAGTCTGGTTGTGACCCTACACTCATTCTTGCCATTGGACATCCTCCCCTTCCCTCAGGACCTGATGCCTTCCTTCTTTTTCCCATGGGCCTGACCCCACCTCCCCCCCCGGGCCGGGGGGCCGGGCCAGTCCCCCTGCCCCGACCCCAGGAGCTGATACATCCCCACTGCCCGCACAGAACTTGACACCTCCTCCAAACCTCCTGCTCATCCTGACCTACCCTAAGCACTTCATCTCTTACCATGCCCCTTCCCACTTTGTGACACCCTATCCTCCTAGCACCCTACTTAACTAGAACACTATCTCACCTACCCACCAGGGATCTAATGCACCAGCACCCTTTGTTCCTGACACACTGGCATCCCACCCCCACCCACCCTGATACCCTACCCTTCTGGAACCCTACCCATCTGGTAATCTGGCATGTTACCCACATTGCATCCTACTCTTCTTGTAAATATGATAAATTCTGCTGTGAAAAAGGGGTCTGTTGTTTGAATTCCTCCACTACCCTGCGCTACAAGGGACAAATCAGACTTAAAGTACACTCCGCATTTCTGAAGGAGCCCTGCTATTGGAATCTGCTGTCAGCAATGCAGAGCTGTTCTAAATGTAAAAGAGTGGCAGTCTGAGTGTGATTGCAACTCCTTGGAAAATCTGCCCCATAATTTAACAGTCAGCTCACAACCTATCTCACCCTTTCTCCATCTTTGCTTCCCTCTCTCTTATAGCTTGTTTGATGGTCACTTTTCTGCAAAATTCTCTGAGATGTTCTCGACCGACAGAGAACCCATGATAAACAGTGAAGGTGATTACCCCTCACCTTTGTATTTGCTAACCTTGTTGGTTCCCACTCTGGCCAAACTGTGATTTAAAAGTTCTCAACCTTGTGGTTTAAACTCCTTTTGGTGTCACCCTTTCTTATCTTTATAACCTCCTGCAACCCTATGACCTTCCAAAATCTCAATGCTCCTCCAATTCTAGAATCTTCTGCATTCCTGATTTAGACTCCAGCACAACTGCTGGCTGTGCCTTCAGCCATCTAGTCAATAAATCTGGAATGTTAGTCTGTCTCTCTCTCTCTCTCTGTAAATCTTCCTGTAGTCCCTTCATAACTTCTCGACTGTTTTCTTCTCTGTTGTTGCTTCTTAAACTTTGCAAGTTTTTGGTCAAATGTTCCAATGTTACTTCATGTGGCTTTGGGTGTCTTGGGATGATTCACTGTGGTAAAGGTGCTTTATAAGTACATTTTTTTTATTGTTGCTCTTTCATAACCTCCAAAATAAATTAAAAATCAACTGACTCTTGTTGGATCAGATATCAACATTCATCCAGTGCATTCTTTTGCATGCTAATTTCTCCCTCTTTCTTGCTTGGAGTTTCATGTTTTATGGTTAGTTTGACCTAAATGGAATTAAACATATGACTTGAGCCTTGTAGACTCATCTCTCCTTGGCACAACTAGTCATTATTTCCATTATAACTCTCTTGCAATAAATGCCTTTGGGTTTCTTGAAGCATGATTTGGATTATTAACATATTACACAATAGCTCTTTACCAGAAGGAGAGAAAGAAAGGATTGAGATTTGTATTGCATCTTTCACAAGCTTGGAATGTCTCAAAACACTTTAAGGATCACTAAATACTTCTGAAGTGTAGTCTGTGTTGTAATATGGGAAACCCAGTGGCCAATTCACCAGCAAAAGGACTCACAAACATTAATAAGAGAATTATCAGATAATGTGACTCCGTGTTGGTGGTCGAGAGATAACCAGGATTCTGAGAATATCTGAGATAAAAGGTACTGCAGATGCTGGAGAATCCGAGATAACAAGCATGGGGCTGGATGAACACAGCAGGTCAAGCAGCATCATAGGAGCAGGAAAACTTGACGTTTCGGGCCTAAACCCTTCATCAGAAATGGGGGAGGGGAAGAGGGTTCTGAAATAAATAGGGAGAGAGGGGGAGGCGGATAGAGGATGGATAGAGGAGAGGATAGGTGGAGAGGAGGCAGACAAGTCGAAGAGGCGGGGATGGAGCCAGTAAAGGTGAGTGTAGGTAGTGGGGTAGGGAGGAGATAGGTCAGTCCAGGGAGGACGGACAGGTCAAGGGGGCGGGATGAGTTTAGTAGATAGGAGATGGGGGTGTGGCTTGGGGTGAGAGGAAAAACTGGTTAGGGAGGTGGAGATGAGCTGGGCTGGTTTTGGGATGCGGTTGGGGGAGGGGAGATTTTGAAGCTTGTGAAATCCACATTGATGCCATTGGGCTGCAGGGTTCCCAGGCTGAATATGATTTGCTGTTCCTGCAGCCTTCGGGTGGCATCACTGTGGCATTGTAGGAGGCCAAGGATGGACATGTCATCTGAGGAATGGGAGGGGGAGTTGAAATGGTTCGCGACTGGGAGGTGCAGTTGTTTGTTGCGAACTGAGCGCAGGTGTTCTGCAATGCGGTCCCCAAGCCTCCGCTTGGTTTCCCCGATGTAGAGGAAGCCAGAACGGGTACAGCGGATGCAGTATACCACATTGGCAGATGTGCAGGTGAACCTCTGCCTGATGTGGAAAGTCTTCTTGGGGCCTGGGATTGGGGTGAGGGAGGAGGTGTGGGGGCAGGTGTAGCACTTCCTGCGGTTACAAGGAAA